>BROG01000918.1:0-221376 GCA_030159075.1 Atrina japonica | reverse complement strand
TATTAAACTGTATAAACCAACTATAAGGTTGCAACATATCAGACATAGACAACAGTAATCCATTACCAGAACACTTGGTTGCCCAATAGATAATTAATCTGCTGTCGAGAAGGTCACGCTACCCACGTGTACCTATATTTTTCTCACCTGATTGCACACATCAGACGTCTGTTAAATGCTTATTTCCGGTAGAAGTTGAAAAATTTGTCCCACGAAAATTCAAATTAAAGCTATATATATATATTATAGTGCTGTATAAAAATATACATGCTGACGTCACAGTCAGCACCTTATGGACCCCTCACTGCTCATTGGCCGTAAGAGGTCGTGCTTGATTAGCACTTCAGAATTAAGTTCCCTCTGTACCCAAAAATTCTTTCTGAATCAATTCGTCTTAGAACATGTTGCAATCAAATGTACCAGGATGAGAAGTAGTTATTTAAAAAATGGCGATAAAATTTACATAATTCCCATAAGTTTATGGCTAAATTGCCAAGATGAATCGTAATGTTATTTTGGTTTTGTTTTGAATGAACGGCTTTCTTCTTCAAACAACCGTACATGTGAACTTGTGACTTCACCGTTAAAGCGTAACATTGACAAGAACAGGTGATCAGTGAGAATTGGTCCCCCTGTCGTTATAGCTCACAGAAAATATTCTTGTTTATTTGTAATCAGTTTCAAAGACCAGAAACTGTTGATGATGAATGTAATGTTCTAGGCTATCATACACAAAATTATTACTCGCTAAATATGGTTTAGCCAACACAGATGTCATATCTCAAGCATCCTTAATGCTCAGCAGTCATGCAAACACCATACTACAGTTGTGCTGCTAGCATTTACTATCAACATTTTTTCTTTGCTTCGTGGATACAGCTATCCACAAGTAAGAACTGTATCTATATTTACGATGACATTACATACTCGCTATCAATGGTTAGATCTACAAAATATTAATTAAATGATTTTATGGTATTTTTCCTGCAGGTTCTTCCATCCATGATAGTCGGCAGACATTTATTATTGAAATCTACCAGACAGATATTAACAGTGTAACTTTGAAGGCATTCAAGAGTGACTGCATTGATCATCTGACCTTTGACACCTGAAGAAACTGATCAAGTGACAGGTAGGGTTGTCAATTTCATGTTCATATTTAAAATTATTTCCTGTTGTTGTACAGTAATGCCTGTTTATTTAATTTAAACAATCTGGGTCTATAAGGACAAGAATTTTGTAATATTTATTGATCTAGAACAGAAAGTATCTCTGTACAGGAGAGTACTAGCTAGGTTGATTTCAGGCCATGAACCTTGTTGGTTGATGAAATTCCGGAGATGGTATCCGTGTTTTTCCGGTCTCACTTTTGGATTAATTTACCCAATGTGGTCCTGTCTATAGCGTCATTATTAGGAATGAGGACAAAACTGTCGCTAATGTCGCAGTTAAATATAAATACGCTTAAATCAAATTTAGCAGCAAATTAATTTCATCATGGATAAATTTCACATGACGCCAGAAAACTAAATAATCCCAAAGAATTATTTGCAACTGATGATCAGGTAAAAATGAAAAGATCGTCTACCGTATTTTATGGCCTATAAGTCGATATGGGGGATAGGTCGAATGGCCGATTTTTGGCAAAAATCCAGGCTTAAGTATTAGATAGGTCGAAACAGAGGATAGGTCGATGTCGGCAAAGATGGAAACATGAATGGGAGAACACAGAAATTGCATCGTTTATGTTTAATAACTGGTGCTAACACGATGGTAGCCTATTAAAATAATCAGAGTGATCGGCCTATTTTACGGCACAGTATTAAATAGGAGTGATTAAAAAAAGCATATAAGTTGCATCATATATATATTTAAACATCACTTATATTACTCGTGTGTACTGATTATGTATACAAGCATCGCCATTATGTTACCTGTCAAATCATCATTAAATTCTTTATGCTGTTTACACAAGCGACCTCAATCCTTGTCTTATCCTTACATTGACCTAAATTATTATGCTACTGCAATTGTCAAACAATTAAATACTCAAGGTTTAGTGTCAATTAATTTATGTAACACCTTTTCCAAAACTTTCCCAACTTCAAAGACTGCCGCGCGATCCTTATCAGTTGAAGGTCACGTTCCAGTGAACACAGCTTGTCTGAATGAAGACTTCACAGTGGGGTGCCGAGATAAGGGAATCATTCAAAAGTATAAACTGTCCGGTATAAATATAATGTAAACGATGTATTTTTATCACGCAGTTTCTGACACAGTCTTGAATCTCAATGATATTGTAACTTGAAAGATCATTATTTTGTCACTTGATTATGAACACAGTGCATTACGCACACACGAGGTCACATTTAATAGTCCTATTAAGTGTAAATACAAATGGGTGTTTGGAGTAGGCCCCTAGATTATCCCATGGAAAATTTTGAATTACGATGTTAAAATGAGGAATTGCAGATACAAGTTAAATATTTCACTATTTTTTTTAAAAGATAAGTCGATGCGGCGAATAGGTCGAGGTCACAACATTGGAGAAAAAAAATATCGACCTATAGGCCGTAAAATACGGTAACTCATTTTTGTCATTGGTCAGACTGTACACACCGATGAGAGGTCACTCGTATGTGACCCCATGGCAGGTTCCATTAAATCCTTAGACATATCAGGGAACAGGAAGACTTACAGACATTCTCATTATACTACTGTTACTACAAGACACAACTCACGAGAATTTACACAATGAGAAGGAAAGTTCTCACCCAAGAAGAAAGTAGGAATAAAGGTTCTTACCAAGAATAAACTAGAATTCAAAGTCAGAGAGGCTGTTATTCTTAAACAAAATATAAATACCGGCTATCAAAATATAACTACAGTTACAAGCTTCCCTATCAAGCAGGTACGATACAATGTACCCGATCAAGCAGGTATGATACAATGTACCCGATCAAGCAGGTATGATACAATGTACCCGATCAAGCAGGTATGATACAATGTACCTGATCAAGCAGGTATGATACAATGTACCCGATCAAGCAGGTATGATACAATGTACCCTATCAAACAGGTATGATACAATGTACCCGATGAAGCAGATATGATACCAGATACACTATCAAACAGGTGTGATACAAGCTTCACTGTCAAACAGGTATGATACAAGCTTCACTATCAAAAAGGTATGATACAAGCTATACTATCAAAAAGGTATGATACAATGTACCCGATCAAGCAGGTACAGTATGATACAAGCTACACTATCAAACAGGTATGATACAAGCGACACTATCAAACAGGTATGATACAAGCGACACTATCAAACAGGTATGATACAAGTGACACTATCAAACAGGTATGATACAAGTGACACTATCAAACAGGTATGATACAAGCTACACTATCAAACAGGTATGATACAAGCTTCACTATCAAACAGGTATGATACAAGCTTCCCTATCAAGCAGGTATGATACAAGCTACACTATCAAACAGGTATGATACAAGCTTCACTATCAAACAGGTATGATACAAGCTACACTATCAAGCAGGTATGATACAAGCTACACTATCAAGTGTCACACATAATATGTATAGACATACAAAATGTTGTAAAGACATACATACACTCAACTGAAAAGTCACATGTACCTGTAGGTCTCCAGTTAAGTGAAAAATTATTTTTGGGGTCATAACATGACAGGAAACAAAGAAATTTTTGTATGTGAATTCCTAAGGGATTCATTTTGTGTATTGTGGATACTTTTACAGGCAGAGAAATTGTCACATGACCTCAGTTTGCTAATAAGTTGATGGTGTAACATGTTTCTGTATTGTTGGTGTGATGATCAGGTTGATATTTTTTTGAAATGGATTCAAGTAATGCTCACCATGGCAACACAATTAAGGCTATTACAGAAGTAAATATATACACCTCTCCCCTGATATATCCTGCCCTCCCCACTTTACCGGTTACACAAACTCTTGGAGAACAAATTTCCTCCCATATAATTACCCCTGTTACAATTTCGGACTGCATTTACTGCTCAGTGACCTTAAGTCCTGAGCATAGGTCAAAATTTCACTGCTCAATGGCCGTAGGTGCCAAGCATAGGGCAAAATTTGAAGCACTTCACAGGTGTTTGGTGACGTCTCCATATGAGTGAAAGATTCTTGAGTGGGATGTTAAACAACAATAAACCAAAAACCACTCAATTACATTTCATTTGTAAAAATAATGTATCCATTAATCAGGTCAATAAACAATGGAATTTTTGCCATTTTACAAGAATGTGCATTTTTGACCGTGTATTTGTAAATTTGAGCTATTCAAATGTTGATTCTGAGTCAATAAACACTGAAAATATATTGTCAATTTTAGCCATATATTTTGGTGAACGTCCTGTAGATAGATGTAGGCTAGACTCCAACACAACACTGAGATGACGGTACATATCTCCTTTATCTTATTCAAATTATAAAAATGTAAGCTTCCCAATTTGGTTAAAATCATTTTTGACTATAACCAGTTTGCCTACATGTATGACATACATGTCACTAGACAAATTTCTTACCTGCAGTAGATTACGATTCATGCCGTACATTCACAGCGGCCATTGTCATATGACAGATACACCCCTCGGTCTTCTCGTGATAGATAAAATAAGGTAGATTACAAAAGTTCATATCCGGTTAAGTGTTTTTGTGATAAAAACTGCTACAATATGTATGTACTGTAAATAGCCAAAAGTATTTGTCTCTTTCCACTATTTTCTAAATTAAATCCAACATTTTTTGAAAAACATTATGAATTTATTTCTCAAAATAATTTTTAATAATATATTTAACACAAAATGAAAAATCACAGGAAATAAGTATTCACCATTTTTTGTTGTGTCGGCATAGCGTTGAAAACAAAGCATGTTGTAAAACATAGTCTGTGCTTTATATAGAATACAAATATCAAACAGGGGATGTATCAAAACAAAATTCTGTGTCATACATAAACAAAATATGATGTCATAAGTGACGTCAGATCGAGTTGCATTACAGTATACAGGGAAATTTTCACCCATTTCGCCCTCATCATCAGTGGGGAATCCAAAACTGGGCGAATTCAAAACGGTTAAAATATCTATGAAGTAATTTATAAATTGCAAACAGCATCTATTATATATTTCAGTTTGAAAACACACAAAATAGTAGACAAGAGCAAGTATGAATTGTAAAATAAAACTTCTCAATAAAATCAAATAAATTTTAATCGCTGAATGTCAAATACGTTATATGCCACCCATTTCCTGAATGGAGTCCGGGTGAATTTAAATCGAAGCGAAACCATTTGCAAATGCAGTAAGGTGAAAATAACCCTGCATACAGTATTTCACTGTCAAAACATCGGTCAAAAAAGTTGTGAATTGACAGTATCTGGCAGGAATATGATGGTTGCTAGTAATTGACCTTTTGGAAAAGGTAAGACACAACACCTACCTGGCAGTTTTTTCCATTACGATATCACAATTAAATGCTCAATAAACAGTACGAGGTAAGACTTCTACCTATAAATGAGAATTCACCAATATCAATAAACAATACTAGGTAAGACTTTGACGTATAAATGAGAATTCACCAATATCAATAAACAGTACAAGGTAAGACTTCTACATATAAATGAGAATTCACCAATATCAATAAACAATACTAGGTAAGACTTCTACATATAAATGAGAATTCACCAATATCAATAAACAGTACAAGGTAAGACGTCTAGGTATAAATGAGAATTCACCAATATCAATAAACAATACTAGGTAAGACTTCTACATATAAATGAGAATTCACCAATATCAATAAACAATACTAGGTAAGACTTCTACATATAAATGAGAATTCACCAATATCAATAAACAGTACAAGGTAAGACGTCTACGTATAAATGAGAATTCACCAATATCAATAAACAGTACTAGGTAAGACTTCTACATATAAATGAGAATTCACCAATATCAATAAACAGTACTAGGTAAGACTTCTACGTATAAATGAGAATTCACCAATATCAATAAACAGTACGAGGTAAGACTTCTACCTATAAATGAGAATTCACCAATATCAATAAACAGTACTAGGTAAGACGTCTACCTATAAATGAGAATTCACCAATATCAATGAACAGTACTAGGTAAGACTTCTACCTATAAATGAGAATTCACCAATATCAATAAACAGTACTAGGTAAGACTTCTACCTATAAATGAGAATTCACCAATATCAATAAACAGTACAAGGTAAGACGTCTACGTATAAATGAGAATTCACCAATATCAATAAACAGTACAAGGTAAGACGTCTACCTATAAATGAGAATTCACCAATATCAATGAACAGTACTAGGTAAGACTTCTACCTATAAATGAGAATTCACCAATATCAATAAACAGTACTAGGTAAGACTTCTACCTATAAATGAGAATTCACCAATATCAATGAACAGTACTAGGTAAGACTTCTACCTATAAATGAGAATTCACCAATATCAATAAACAGTACTAGGTAAGACGTCTACGTATAAATGAGAATTCACCAATATCAATAAACAATACTAAGTAAGACTTCTACATATAAATGAGAATTCACCAATATCAATAAACAATACTAGGTAAAACATCTACGTATAAATGAGAATTCACCAATATCAATAAACAGTACTAGGTAAGACTTCTACCTATAAATGAGAATTCACCAATATCAATAAACAGTACAAGGTAAGACGTCTACGTATAAATGAGAATTCACCAATATCAATAAACAGTACAAGGTAAGACGTCTACCTATAAATGAGAATTCACCAATATCAATGAACAGTACTAGGTAAGACTTCTACCTATAAATGAGAATTCACCAATATCAATAAACAGTACTAGGTAAGACTTCTACCTATAAATGAGAATTCACCAATATCAATAAACAGTACAAGGTAAGACGTCTACGTATAAATGAGAATTCACCAATATCAATAAACAGTACAAGGTAAGACGTCTACCTATAAATGAGAATTCACCAATATCAATGAACAGTACTAGGTAAGACTTCTACCTATAAATGAGAATTCACCAATATCAATAAACAGTACTAGGTAAGACTTCTACCTATAAATGAGAATTCACCAATATCAATGAACAGTACTAGGTAAGACTTTGACGTATAAATGAGAATTCACCAATATCAATAAACAGTAAGAGGTAAGACATCTACATATAAATGAGAATTCACCAATATCAATAAACAGCTTTAGGTAAGACTTTGACGTATAAATGAGAATTCACCAATATCAATAAACAGTACAAGGTAAGACGTCTACGTATAAATGAGAATTCACCAATATCAATAAACAGTACTAGGTAAGACTTTGACGTATAAATGAGAATTCACCAATATCAATAAACAGTACGAGGTAAGACTTTGACGTATAAATGAGAATTCACCAATATCAATAAACAGTACAAGGTAAGACTTCTACGTATAAATGAGAATTCACCAATATCAATAAACAGTACTAGGTAAGACGTCTACGTATAAATGAGAATTCACCAATATCAATAAACAGTACTAGGTAAGACTTTGACGTATAAATGAGAATTCACCAATATCAATAAACAGTACGAGGTAAGACTTCTACATAATGAGAATTCCGTGCATCTAAAATACATCAGATTTTATTCATATAAACATGTATTTGAAGCATGGGAGAAAAACAAATTTGACTGTACTGGCTGGAAAGTGAAATCTCAACCCTCGTGGTAAGAATCTGAAAATCCAATCTGAGGGAAGCGGCCCTTCTTACCATTCTGGTGTAGATTTCTTTGTCTACTCACTGGATCCTTGTCAGCTGATACATGACACTGTTATGATTCAAACTGACGTCAATTCTTCAGAAAATGCCACTTTATTTAGAATTTATATACCCAGTTTGTCAATGAATTTAATAAATTCCTGAATCTTGTGGAAATAGATTTATCTTTAATATGATATAACAGGACAAGTGTTCTTATCGAGTAATTACCTCGTTTATTTCATTCATGAATTACCTGGGCTTGGCACAATAAAATTTTAGAATTTACTGAAGTCTGATATTATTCTGCATGAACTTGTTCTGCTCAGCCAATCATATTTCAAGATTAGCCATAGTTGAGTGAAATTTTTAGACATAAGTAATTACAAAGTTTTATATCGCTATGGCCCAGTTCTTACCACTACTGAATGGATTTTTGATCTCTAACAACAAAGTAGCCACTTCATCGACCACAATCACCTACAGCGGTATATATTGAGATAACTGACGCTTTGAAACGGACGTTTGTTCTGAAAATGGGAGTGGTGGAGGGCCATGATAAATTTGGCTTAATAAAGAGTTTTTTATTACAGGAAAAACGTTCCTAAAAAATTACGGTGTTATTGTGAGAATGGCAATGAATCCTTTGGTGATAATTCGAGACTTGACTATAAATATCTTTTACAACATATTTTAAAAAACCAATATTACAGCAGGTTTTTAAAAATTCTGAAGTTGAATCAAATAAAATGAAAGTAAAACTTGCAGAAGAGCAATAAAATGTTAAAAATTGTCATAGCATGTTTTAAGGTATACACTCACAGATGATGTTCTTAACCCTTTCATCACTATGGACCATAATGGACCGGTCTAAAACAATAGAAAAGAACATACCATTTAGTTACTAAGGGGTGAAAAGGTTAAATAAAACGTTACAGCTGGTATTATGATATCAAATATCAATGTGATTCACAGCAGATATTATATACAATGTTTCACATGTAACAGATCTTATGAACCACGTATCACTCACAGCAGATAATGTGTACCACGTATCACTCACAGCAGATATTGTAAACCACTAAGTACTCAAAGGAGATGATATGAACCACGTATCACTCACAGCAGATAATGTGCACCACGTATCACTCACAGCAGATATTGTAAACCACTAAGTACTCAAAGCAGATGATATGAACCACGTATCACTCACAGCAGATAATGTGTACCACGTATCACTCACAGCAGATATTGTAAACCACTAAGTACTCAAAGCAGATGATATAAACCACGTATCACTCACAGCAGATGTTGTGAATGTATCACTCACAGCAGATATTGTAAACCACTAAGTACTCAAAGGAGATGATATGAACCACGTATCACTCACAGCAGATCTTGTAATATAGAGTATCTTTCACTGAAGGCTTTATTGAAGTGAAAAGTACACAATCAGCTTAAAATAAACCCATGAGGTAAATTATCATTTACATTTCACTTCCATTTGTTAGGAGGTGTGTTCAGTATTGTTGAGTCCTCAGAGCTGATGTCTTGATAGATCAGGTAGATCTTGTTTACTTGAGATATTTTACAATACACAGACCACCATTGTCCTGTCCCACCCATAACCTCCCATCCTTATCAATACATAGTCCAGTAGGCTCAGTTATACCATCCTGTTCTGTTAATATAAATCTGAGGAACTTGCCTTCATCATCCAACATGTGTATATTGTGGTTATTGTAATCTGAAATAAACAGATGGTTGTAAATATCACTGCAGATATCAGATGGCAAAAATTTCTTCTTCATCTTCCCATCTCCAGATCCATCATATGTGTATCTTAGTGCACCATTACTATCCACTACATACACTTTGTTGTGACCACAGTGTGCTACACAGTAATCTCCCCTGTTATTCTGTGTTACTCTCTGTTCAAGATACTCTCCCACTGGTTTGTCTGTGTAGTTTATGGTACGTATCTCCTTCCCATCTCTGCTATACACCACCAGTTTACTGCTGGATTCATCTGGTGTGTTGACACAGACTACAATCTCCTGGTTATTGTTACCAAGACAAACACCTGATGGGTGATTGGGATTTGTTTTGATGGTCTGAGTGACCTGTCCTGTCTGTGTCATTATCCTGATACATCTACCATGGTAATCTGTTGCAATGATGTCACCTGATGTTGTAACAGCAAAAGGAGATATGTCAAACTTTGTATTGATACATTTCATGACTTTACCATCAGTATCAACAAGTCTCAGTTCTTTAAGGTTATTGTATATAGTGACCCAGGCATGATTTCCATCCACAGCATTGACTGATCTTATCCCACTGTCAAGCTTGTTTCTGTGTAAGATGGAAACATGTATTTGTTGATCTTTTGGGGATAACAGGTCCCCTATTTGTACAGCTAACTGTGCCCTATTAACTGTACCAGGTTTAAAGGAAGCATTATGAATTGTAGGAGTCTTTGGTACATCTAGGTGTGTTAAACTGAGTTTCTCCTGGTTAAATTTGATCTGTTCAGAGGCCAGTTTTGTCAGAGCCTCCTTACTTTTGGTCATCATGAGTTCTATCTCCTCGGCTGTGTCTTGTAATTTCTGTATGGCTTTGTCCATATCCAAAATGTGGTGTTTCTCCTCATCTTCAGCCTTGATTATCAAGTCATCACATAGTTTGTGTATTTCTTTAATCATTTCTGCTCTTTTATCATTGATGTTGGATTTTACAGATATGGTGACCTTTTTACACTCTGCTATGTTTTGTTTTATTTTGGCCTCCTCATTTTTACATTGTGCTAAATACCTGGTTTCTAATGTCCTATAATATTCCTGTATTTCTTCTTGTACTTTCTGAAGAGCCGCCTCAATTTCATTTATGTCATGACCTTTGTGGTCAGTTGTAATACATTTATTACATACAGGTTTGTGACAGGTATTACAATGGAAGGAGCAGACATTCGTTGTATGCGTATAGCAGTTCTCCTCTGCTGCTTGAAGTTTAAGTCCCTCAAGTATTGGGATGACATTGTGCTTTCTATACATGGGGACTTGTAGGTGATTGACTTGGCATGTATCACACAAGTTCCCTTTACAGTCCGAGCAATACCAATTGACATCTTCAGATTTTTCACATATCCCACACGTTACTGGTGCTTGGTATGTGTGATGTATTGATGCAGTCGCCATTTTTAACCTGAGAAATATACAAAAGAAATTTTAGTTTAATGGTTTTACAGTCTGACATAGTTTGTGGTTGTTTATTGTTCTATATGGTTGTTGCTGTGTTTTTTGTATGCTGTTGTTAGTGTTACCTTTTTGTTGTTGTTGTTGTCTTGTTATGCCTAGCTAATAACACGTATAACTTTCATGTCTTATGTCAATGTCTCAGTGAAAAGACAGACAGTACCTTGTGCGAGACCAACACTCCTGACTGAGTCACAATGAGAAATTCAAAGTCCAACAGAGACTGGTTAATGACATACAAATATACACTAGGTAACACACAGGTAAATACACAGGTAAATGTAAACAATAAGTTGCATTACATCTTATATCCAAACAGGTGCTTGTTCTTCATTTCATAGTTTTTTATACTGACTTTGTGCCAACACTTTTTGTTTACATGGGTTATATATATATATGTGGTAGTGCCGATTTTATTATATGTATAAAATAAATAAAATAATAAATTAGAAACCATCGGCTGTATAGACAGTTATTATTTCAGCATATAAAATATCATTCATCCTATTCACGATGCATGGCACACTACTAACAATTTTACTGATACTGACTATAGATCTCGGACATACTGACCATATTGACCTCTGACATGAAATTGTACTGTTTCGGTTGGTTGTAAGAATTGGCAGGTTTTTCTATTGTTTCGGACAGAGTCCTGATAGCGCACTTCAGAGAGAAGGAGCGTATATATATATATATATATATTGCCAAAACTATACACACACCATACATTGTAAGTATTATTTTCCTATTCACATCTTTTACACAGACACAATCTATCTTCTACAATTTCCAAATTTAATAATATTAACTGTAAAGTATGTATGACCGCAAGTAAGAATTAAGAGGAATGATTGTACGTATATATTCTGTAATTTTTATATGATAAACATACCTGTAAATACTTACATACATTCTTGTAAATGTTTTCAAAGAATTATTTTATTACATATTACTGATTTAATTGAACCGAGTGTAAACTGTACATATCACTTTATACAGGTATCTGACTACAAATGAATGTCATCTGAATATACATCAGATCAAACAAGATCATAGACTGTCGAATATATATATATCAACCCAATTCCATAAATTGGTACGATATCCTATTATATACTTTATATTTTGTCAGAAATAATTCTTGTATAGTTGTATCATAGATAACTATAATTATAAAGATAATGAGGCTTTATGTTCCGTTTTATTATAGTTTTTGTATACCTTGTCAGTAAGAGTTACCCCTCTTTTTGAAAAAGTAAAGATCCGCTCGAGTTGATAAACAGCATATCTAATTAATATATCATTTTGTGTATTATATTCAAACACTGTGTCGAACTACTGACTGTGATCTTTTTGTGCTTTATTATTGTTATTACCATGTGTTACCTTGTTTTATTTATCTATATTTTAGGGTTGAATTAAAAATATATTTGATCTTCAAAGATCATGATTCTGTGCGTGGAAAGATCCACGAAAATAAACTATTGAACCTGATTACGGACTCGTTGTGTATATACAAAACACGACCCCACTACATATATATATATAATATATATATATATATATATATATATATATATATATATATATATATATATATATGTGACCCCATTTAACAGATACAGAATTTGGTTTAGAATATTATCAAAATAAATATATACATAGATATCATGTACCTGGAGTTTACCTGTATAAAGTGTTTGTTGACAGAGGGCCTTTGATGATTTAATATTTTACACAAATTAAACAGGTGACCAATAAATAACAATATTGGGAAGTACAGTTGTACCAGAATGGAATTTTTTGTTTCGTCTCGGATGACAAATGTGAAATTGATTATCTTTGTGATCCAGTTCAACCAATTTTAACAGATATTGTTTATCTACCTGTATCAGAAAATTTGTGTTCCCTGCCAGTAAAATATTGCCATTTTATTGTAAAACTCTTCCTTGTTCAGGACAAGACTAAACAGGTAAACGAGATCACGTCCGGTGAAGTGTTTATTGGTATAGAATGCACTTGATATACAATTGCTGCTAAATTTAGAAATATATTTCAACATGAAAAGGACATTGGCTGTCACAATTTGGATCTATTTTCATTCTCACAAATAAAATCTGTTTTAATTTGTAGAAATTGATATAATTCGGGTATATTAAGAAGTTAAGTACAAGTGCTATATCATACAAGCTTAAACTTTCTTTATAAGGCAGTTGGACTGATTTCCATAATTTAATTCCTCACTTCAACTTAGAGTTATCTCCCTTTGACCATGCACCAACTCATGTTATTACACCTCTTTTTATAAACATGATAATAAATAAAGGAATATGATTGGTCTAGAGAAATTGTGCTGGTAGGTGACAAATCTTCATGTCTCACGTTCATTTCTTCCCCACTCAGAATCCCAATGTAGAGGATGAGATATCACTCTTGTTATTGTAAATGAAGAGAGTGAAATAATATGCCGAGACGTGACAAAATGTTCAGGCAATAAACAAACATGGATGCATCCAGCAGGTTTGCAAGCATCAGAAATGGTAAATCAAATAATTCAAGCCCTCTCCGTTTCCGATTCTCTCCTTTCCAAATAAAGTTATGTAGTGTGTGGCATATAGTGACTCACTTATTCAGATTATGCAAATACAGATTTTGCAGCGATCAAAGGATGCAGAAAATACAAAACAGCCATAAAAGATTCAGTTTCCTTGTTGATGTTTATGAAATATTTTAAATAATAAATCATTCAAAAGCAAGCATTTCTCAATTTTATGTCTGCTAGGTAACAATTTGTCCAGTGTCTGTCTGTCTGTCCGTCTTATAGGAGTCATGTTGTACTATCATGACTACTGCCAGCAACATGTGTTTGAAATTGAAGTGATATATACTTGTAAAATATATCGCATTAAAATGTATCATCTGTGAAGAAATTGGCATATAACAGACATAGAATATCAGGTGTAGAATGTATGAAATAGACATGTATCAGGCATATGTAACACTAACATTGACATATGTCAGATATAGAATATATGACACTGACATTGACTTATGTCAGATATAGAATATATGACACTGACATTGACTTATGTCAGATATAGAATATATGACACTGACATTGACATATGTCAGGCATAGAATATATGATGCCGACATTAACATATGTCAGACATAGAATATATGATGCCAACATTGACATATGTCAGACATAGAATATATGACATTGACATATGCATTAAGATATATCAGGCATAGAATATATGACACTGACATTGATATATGCATGTATCGGGCGTAGAATACTAACACAGATATATCTAATTATTAATTATCATAATGATATCATTGACTGCCCAAAAGTAATCATTTCATGGAATTTTTCCTTCAGGTTCTCTCTGAGAAGTTCCGGACACTTATTACTGAAATCTACCAGACAGATAATAACAGTGTAACTTTGAAGGCATTCAAGAGTAACTGCATTGATCATCTGACCTTTGACACCTGAAGAAACTGATCAAGTGACAGGTAGGGTTGTCAGTTTCATGTTCATATTTATAATTGTTTCCTGTAGATGTACTGTAATATTATGTTTATTTAATATAAACAATCTGGGTCTATGGACGGGAATTTTGCAATATTTATTGATCTAGGTCAGAGAGTATCAGCAATGGAGAGCACAAGGTTGATTTGAGGCCTTTAAACCTTATTAGATGTTGAAATACCAGAGACTTCATCCACGTGTTCTCGGCTCGATTTTGTGCATAAATTAAATCTTTCTTTTTTTAAATACATGAATAAGATGTATACCATTGGTGAAATTTAATAATTCTGGTTTGATAAATAAAACTAAATGTAATTCATCCTGCAGTTGAGTTCAAAGTTCACGTCATTCTGTGACATCACATTATACCCATGGAAAAATTGGTCAGCGATTTGTTGTGAAAGTTTGTTAACTTTTGATCAGTGTCAGAGTTGAAAGTGAGTAAGTGAGGTAATGATTTGTAATCTTTTCAATCTGGATGATTATTTGTGATATTGATGTAATGTTAAGGTATGTGTTTACTTGTCAACAGAATTTAGATATTTTGGGGTACATTAAGATGTTGCTTTCACAAAGATTGGCAATTAACGATGACAGATGGCAGTGTTATAGTCGGCGTAACGTTACTCCATGAAGTCTGATGTAAACGCTAGGTATATATTCGACATCCTATGATTCATGTTACCAAAGCTATGAAGTGAAATAAGCGGCTGACTTATGTGCTTTGATCTGGTCAGCGTGGCACTACGTTTGTGATACAGACAGAAGTTGGTCACTCAGTTTTATTTTTTGGGTCGAATTGTTTTGTGGTTTTCCTGTCGGTGTCAAAGGCGTTAGACTGAATTTGACATGTGTCAGCCTTTGGAATACATGATTATTGAGAAATATGACCAGTAATATACTTCTAAAATTTTGAAAATGTTGTGATTGGTTGAACAGTGTTTTACACTTCTGTATTTTTTAGCCGATAATCGGCTATTTCCCCTCGGCAAAATTACCTAAATTTTCCCAAAAAATCAACTAAAAATTCCCAATTAGGCTGTGGTCAAAATTTTTAAAAATCGTCGTTATATCCGTAAAAATCCGCCCAGAACGGACCCGGACTTTATATTTCGATATATGAATCTAAATCTCTTATATGTTTGCGTGAATGCTTGCACACATTAGGTACTATCACAAGGTTAAGCGTGTAGCCGTTAAAGATGTAACTATGTCGCATAATGCGAAATACTACACAAAAAAACTTCGGCTTAAAGACTCAAAGGGGTTAAAAAAAATAACAGATGCGTTCAAATATCAGACAAAATCGATCGTTCACGAGGCGAAGCATGGATCACCAGAGCTGGTACGAGAACCAGAAGCAGAGTCAACCCGTCCCAAATTTACAATACCATCTTCTACAGCTGTGGTGGAAAGGAGTTTTTCTCTGATGAACAATATCATAACAAAAAAACAAAACAGGATGAGTCAAAGAACACTGGACTACACCATGAAGATTTGTCATTACAATGAAGAACTGAATTAGATTCCTTAGTCACAATGTTCAAATACAATAAACAACGCAAACTGAAATTGTAATAAATTCATGTCATACACTGAATTTGACTTGTATTGAGTATTCTAACTGCAAGTTAGCTTTAAACATACTTGATAGAAAATTCCCAATTTCACCATTTTTGTCGCTATTTTTCCCAATTCAAAGGGTAGAGGGTACCTTTGAAAAAAAGTGTGAAAAACACTGGAACTATTGTTTTGCACTGTGCCTGACCATGGGACCATCTGTCCTTTTGCTTTGTCCAGGGCAGGAGTGTCACATACAAAAATGTCTCTTCTATCACCTCTTTATTTTAGAGGTATTCCGCTTTGTTGATTTTTAGCTCATCTGGCTATAGCCAGGGTGAGTTTTTGCCATCACTTTGCAACCAGCATCCGTCCATCCATCCGTCCAGCGTAAAATTTCATTCAAAGATCTTCTCCTCTGAAACTACTGAGCCAATTTGAACCAAACTTGCTCAGAATAGTCTTTGGGTGATCCCCTGTTAAAACAAAGTGTTTTTCAGGTTCTCACCTCATTCAAGATTGCCACCATCAAGGAACATATTTTAACATTGGACCCTATAGGAAAACATGTTTACAGATCTTTTTCTCTGGAACTACTATCCCAATTGAAACCTGACTTGGTCATAATGGTCCTTGGATGGACCCATTTAAAAAATGTGTCAGGCAGGTCCAGGTGCTATCCAAGACGGCTGCCAGCAGGAAACATATATTAACCTTGGACCATATGGAAACACTTCCAAATATCTTCTCCTCTGAAACTACTGAACCAATTAGAACCAAACTAAATCACAATAGTCATTGGGTGGTCCCTTGTAAAAAAGGTGGTTTTCAGGATCACACCTCATCCAGGATATCCGCTATTGGGGAACATAATTTAACATTGGGCCCTATAGGAAACATATTTTATTTTCTCTGGAACTGCTTTCCCAATTACAACCAAACTTGATTATAATGATTCATGGATGAACCCATTTAAGAATGTCTGATAGGTCTGGGTCCTATCCAAGATGGCCGACAGTGGGAAACATAGTTTAATGTTGGACCATATGGGAACATTTTCAAAGATCTTCTCTAAAACCACTGGGTCATTTGGAACCAAACATGGTCAGAATTGTCTGTTAAATTGAAGAACACTCATTTATTCAATACTGTTTATTGAAAACTATATGTAACACAACATCAAACACTGACATTTACAGAGAAATAATACATAACAGATTCCTGTATCTTTCTAAAACAATAAAAAGATATTATTTTAAGATAGAGAGAAATAAATAAATGTAACATAAAATGATATAGATAAAGCATAGATTGAAATGCTAATTCTGTTATGTCAAATATAGTGCATCACATCCATATAAAACATCCTATAATATATATATATATATATATATATATATATATATATATATATATATACATATACAAAGCACACACACTATCTGTGTGGAAGGAAACAAAAGAAATAATTTAAATAACAAAAACAATAGCAAACCAAAACAACTTTTTACAAGGTTAAGCGTAAAATAAAATAATATTACATAAACAAATGGTAATACCCAGACACTGAAATTGAAGTTATGGAAATGAGAGTTTAGTGAATTGAAGCAGCCACATTGTATCTAAAACATCCATAAGTAAGGCGGTCATGTGTGAGGTTACATTTGTAACTATATGTAAAAGTATTATTCAGTCAGGTAATATAAAGAACATGAAATACACCCAAGAATGTACATTATCATCAAAGCACCAAAATATAAAATCACAGAAAACACCGAATATAACTGGAGGTCATCATCAGAATCAAAATCAATAACACTTATCGTTATCAAAAGTTTTTTTTAAGTGGTGATGAACAATTTACTATATTATACCTGTTCATAAATTATAGCGATTTCATTGGACAATAAGCATTGAGTATTTTCCACTGTCTCGGTCGTTCCAGGGTGATATTCAATAAAAATATGCGCAGAAATGGATGCACGTACGGTTCGTTTGTTTTTCCTATGTCATAATTAGGTGTAACCTCTATCTATATATGAGTTGTGTAACATACAACTGGAACCGAAAGAAACAACAACAGAAATTAAATGATTTGACAGAATTGACATATTATTATCAGATATATTTGCTGAAGTCAGCCAAACAGACATGCTCACTTGAGGCTCAAGATTCAAAAGCCGACGCAAAGAACGGTTTGGGTATCGAAGGCAGTTTGTATTATGAACGTGATGTACATGACGTGTAGATTTTTGCATGAATAAAGTATAAAGATAATACTAGGCCTACTGTTACAGTTTATTTTGTGTTTTAAGTAATTCAATGGATAATATATGGTTTAATACGGTAAACTGGTATACTATTATAATTATAACGTTCCTGAGAGGGTGGTATTGGGTTGACAATGATTTTTAAGGGGTGACAATTTCCACTACCACCCTCTCAGGAATTTTATATTTATATAATAGCACATTTTCTGATAGTCCATTTAACAAAAATCGACTTTTCAAGACATAAATCAAGCAATGAAAATCAGTCCCTGTCTTGGTCAAACAGTCTGCAATCTGGTTGCTGGTATGAACCCAAGTCACTGTGATGTTGCCAGCGCAAACACTCTCTTTGATGCTCGCCAAGTCCATCCGTAGACACTTCTCTGAGATAAGTTTAGTAGAGTGAATATTTTGACACAAGAACTTGTTATCGGTATAGCATTTTATGACAATGTCTTTTATTTTGAACATCTCTTGAAGCATACTTCGCACAAAGTAACATGCATCAAGACCTTCCACAAGTGACAGAGCTTCAGCTGCAAGGGTGCTCTTCACAACTCGCCTGATTTTCTTCGTACTCCAAGCTATTGGACATGTCTTCCCATTCTTCCCCTTTAAGAACATGAGATATCCTCCCGCACTTGAAAATCTGTCCGATAAATTGGCATAGGAGGCATCAGTGAAGAGTAGAAGTTCTAAGTTATCAAGACGTTCAAGACATGAGAACGCAATCTTGTACTGATTGCACAAGGCTTTCCTAACTACTTCGTTGATATTTTTCCTGAGTCTGGCAGTATTTAAGTCACAATATGTTGCCAAATCCAGTACATCCAATTCCAGATCCGGTCTGCTCTGTGTCGGTATCCAGTGTGGCTGTCCGACAATTTCTGGATAGATGTTGTTTTTGACATCACTGGGATGTACATCACGATCCACTTGCTTAAGCTCTTCCGTGTAGTCCTTTCTGACTGAGATATATCTGTCCATCAGCTTGTTCAATATCCAGTCCAATGTACCTAAAACTGCAATCTAATTCTTTTCCACAACGAAACTACAACCGTAGTGCAGAAATCACATCTTGCTTGAACCTGTCATTACCTGCCCGCAAAAAGTCATCAACATGCATCAGGAAAAGTCCTTCAAGTTTATCATCTTGATCCTAGTAGAACAGTGCCGGATCTAACTTTGACTCTTCACACTTCAAATGTTCCAGCTCCTTCTTCACACTAAGAAACCAATTTCTGGATGCATCTACAAGTCCATAAACACACTTGTTCAACTTCCACACAACAGATGCGTTAAGTTCACATTCTTTGGGAGGTTAGGTTAAACATAGATCATTCTATCTATAGCCTGACCTTGCAAAAAAAGCTGCTGTAATATTTATGAAATGTTTGTCAATTCCAAGTGTAGCAGCTGCAGCAAGGAATAGTCGGAGACGCTCTTTGTGCACAGTGGGTGAATCAGACTGCACAAATCCTCGGACTACGAGTCTTGCCTTTACTGTGCTTACAACGCCTGACTCCTTTTCTGTGATCACCCATCTAGTAGACATCAGTTTTTGACAAGAATATGGAAACTTGTCAAAAACACCAAATTGTTGCTAGTTTCTCTATGTTTTGACAGTCACAACACACCTGGAGGTGTCAATTAATGCCCCAGGTAATAATTAGGCACCCAGACATGCTTTATGACAGGGTGTTTTTACAACCAGGAACTAACCATCATCGCTGACTGTTTGAAGTTTTGTTTTCGATCATCAATTAACGACCTGAAGTTTCCGGTGATGATTACTTAATCGGCAAAAGACTAAGACTAAAAAGAAAAATTTCAGAAAGGACAAACTAACAGGAGCATTTAAATAACATCGCTAAATGACTGATGAATTGTTTTCTCATATTCTGGAATGCAATTGGGTAATTGTCTTATATCTTATCTTATCGAACATCACTTGATCAGCAAGTCAACATCTCAATCCAAAGAGTAAAATCAACGGCACTTGTAGCACTGGATTATGTCAAATAAAATGAAAATTAAATAAAATTCATCTATCAACATGATCTACTTTCTGTATATTCTTACACTTCCGTGTGACTTAACAACACAGACCAACAACTTTGAGCACATTTTAGATATTTGTCTCAGTCTTAATAATGTGCCGTATCCTCGATGTACATGTATATAATTCAATTACATTATAAATTAATTTTACGTAAAACATTGAATTATTTCTTATTCTCTTTATTTACATGTTATATAGTGATTTTCCGATGCCTATTTTTGGTCCAGTTAAGGGACCCTTCCCAATGCAAAAACGGCTTGTATTTTCCCAAAAATATGCAAAAATTCCCAATTTGTAATTTTAAAAAAAAATGAATATTTTCCTGACCCTGGAGTTAGAAAAATCATTTTAGTAAATAAATACAAAATACATTTAATTACTAAACAAAACATCCAACCAGGGAAGAAATATATTGTTGGAAATAATGAGTCATCTATGTTACCTTGGATTTCATGATATCATGTGACCCTGTATATAAAGACCACCTGTCTTTAAAGACCAGTTTGGTAGTTCCCCCTGAGCAGTCTTTATATACAAGTTTGATTGTATAGAATAAACAATGTCAGTGAATGACCAATCAGCTACCACAGCGTTCCGTGGTCTGAATATATAGAATACAAAACAGTGTCAGTGAATAACCAATCAGCTACCACTTCCGGTTTACACACAGTTTTCCATGGTCTGAATATATAGTTTGAAACCATTATTAAAAGGGCATTAGCGGTATTTTGTTGTTGTTGTTTTTTGTTGGTTTTTTTTTTTGTTTTTTTTTTTTTAAAAAATTACTTTTCTTTTTTTTAGATTGATATACATTAACAAAAAAAGAGATATACACAGGAATGAAAATTCGTAAATTCCTATATACTACCCCTGTTGTCACATTTAGACTTATCAAGATCAATAGATAGAATGGTCCACTGTCAATTCAGGGGTGAACATGGTAATATTGAATGTAAGATTATTGTAAAATTTAAATTCTAAATCATACACTCCTAAATCATAACAATTGACTTCACCATCCTGTTATTTACTGGCCAGGGGGTAGCAGATAATGCCAGATAGTGCTGATTTCAAGCTCTGGATATATACAATGAAGCTTGTATATAATGACCTCCTTAGGGACAAAAGAAAACTGGTCCTTATAGGGAGGTGGTCTTTATATAGTTAATATATGGTTAAATTGTAAACAAATGGTACTATTGGGGACATTAAAAAATGGTCTTTTATGACCAGGAGGTCGCTAAAGCAGGTTTTACGGTAGTAATACTAGATCGTTTGACTAGTTTGCAAACATATGCATCACCTAGCATGCAATGGCAAATATTTCTAGATATACCATAAACACTCAAGTCTTGGGAACAATCTTAGTTTACCAAACCTTGAAGGTGTTCTACATGTTTAGATTACATTGAAGCATACTTAAACATCCTATAACTAGAAAACAATTATCATTGTAATAAAATCTTTTTTGGTAGACATCTATGTTACTAAAAATAATCTCAATGTTTATATATGAATTTTACTCATGTGGGTATCTAAGTTTTTGCTTTTTAGCTGATCTGAACCTTTGGTTCAAGTGAACTTTTCTGAACGCCTTTTGTCCGCGTCTGTCTGTCTGTCCGTAAACTTTTTACATTTTCGACTTCTCCAAAACTGCTGATGGGATTTTGATGAAACTTTATAATAAGGAAATACTCAAGGTCCTCTACCAAGTTTCTTTATTTCAGCCAGATCAGCCCAGGGATGGATCCAGGGGGTACCCCTCTTTAAAAATCTTATCCTCCAGAACCGCTTCATGAATTAAAAAACTAATTGAATCTGAGTGATCTACATAGATGTATGATTCAAGTTTGTTATTCGTTGAAATTGGAAAATAAATTTTTTACACGTTTTTGGACATTGTTTTAGACTTTGTAATTTTGATTCATTTTTGTTTGATTTCTTTGATTTTCTCCCCTTTTATTCATTATGATGCATTTATCTTATGTGTTTTACCTGTGGTTTGGTAGATAAATGCTTTCCTGAAAGAATTTTGCTGAAATTTTATTTTTGAATATGTTATGAATCTTTTAAGACTGCAAAAATGAAAGGGCGGTTAATTTTCCACATTTTCAACTTCTTCTCCAAAACCACTAAAGGGATTTTGATGAAACTTTATAGGAAACAAGTACTCAAAATACTCTACCAAGGTTATTCATTTCTGCCAAATCTGCTTAGGGGGGTGGATCCAAGGTGGGGCAAAAGTGGCCCCATGTATCCCTCTTTAGAAATCTTCTCCTCCAGAACTGCTCCATGGATTGAAAAACTGATTGTATCTTGAGTGATCTATATAGATGTTTGATTAAAGTTTGTTAATTTCATATAAATTGGAAAATAAATTTTTTGACATCTTTTTACATATTGTCATTTTCATTTATTTTTGTATGATTTCTTTGATTTTATCCTCATTTATTCATCACGATGCATTCATTTAAAGTGTTTTACATATAATTAGATAAGAGAAATGCTTTCCTGAAAGAATTTTTCTGATATTTAATTTTTTGAATTTTTTTATGAATTTTTAAAACTGCAAAAAGAAGGAGGGGCATTTTTCACACACTTGTTCTTCAAAACTGCTGAAGGATAAAGGAAGCAAGTATGGTATCCAAGTTCCCCTAACAAGTTTATGTTTTTTTATGTCCAGATGGACTCTGAGGTGGATCCAGGGTGGGCAAAATGGGTCTCAGAGGGTATCCCTCTTTGAAAATCTTCTCCAGGACTGCTGCATGGATTGGAAAACTAATTACATGTGAATGATTTTTATGGATGCATTATTCAGTTTCTTGTATTTGGAATAAATTCGAAAATTAATTTTTGATATGTTTTTGACATCTTTCCCAGCTTTGTCATTTTCATTCATTTTTAAGTCTCTGCCACTCCAAAGGTATGTTAAAATAATTTGTAGATTTGAGATTCCCATATTTGTAAAATGAGGAAGTTATGAAGTTGAATGTAATTTAGTTTATTTTAGGTTTTACTCAACACTCAACAATTTATCTGTTATATGGTGGTGACTAGTTTTTGATGGTGGAGGAGAGGACCGGATTACAATGCCCGGGAAAAATGCACTGGTCTTCTACTTCTATAAGTCAGCTGGCAAATTTTCTCTCTAAATCAGCCGGACTGGAACCTGTGCTGACTAGAGTTGAAGGACTTCATGGTTTAACCATGTTCTAATAATAACTCAACCGGAGACCCCTGTATGGGAGTAAAACTAGCACTCACCCAGTCACATTTGTGACCATTTTTATGCCTGGGCGATCGAAATCTGCACCACCGATCGCCCATATGGCAAGTACAACCATATTTGTAAATACTCGTATGTCCGTTTTTCTGCATCAGTTTTGTAATGTAAATCTGGGTCTGTGAGATGTTTAAATGCTTTACGTGTCACAACATGCAAATAGTATGTTCAAGCGTATTACCTATACACAATTTATACAAGTGTGTACATGTTGACAAGGTGGTCAACTTTTGAGAAAGTTTTGTGATTTCTTTGAATTCTAGTTTGATCAGTACATAGTTACACTTAGTTCATGCACATTGACACCTAATGATTTCAGCACTTGTATCTTTTATAACCTTTTTTTCGGCAGTTGCTTGCAGATTATTTTGATATCGGCACTCGGGCCTAATTGATAGGTATTTTCACCCGTTCAACATCACCTGGTAGGATCTCATAACAATCACCTTAATTATGCAACCGTTAGCCCCTCTTTGAATCTTTTGTTCCTTTCGAATGACTGCTTGGTCAAAACAATGTTTTGATAGCAAATAGCATGTTTAAATTAAAACAGATGATTTGGAGATGTATGTTGTTTTAGTGTCAACAGTGACGTAAATTTGTGACTTATAATTATCAAGAAAGCATATTATACACATAAATTATTTTCGAAAATGAATCTTCTCCTCTGAGATAAACATTTTTAATACCATTTTGTTACCTTGATAGATACTTCCAAGTGTTGAAACAAATATTTCCAAGTGCCTATTTAACTACATTAAGTGCTGATTTACATGTTTCCAAAATGGGGATGGGATCTGACTTGTAACCATTCCTTGGACTCATAAGTCTTTGTTATGTGGTATTACATTGCTGAAAACCCCAGCAAGAAACCATCCATAGAATACTCCAAAGTGTACCAATAAAATTAAAAAGAACCACTCTTCAACAAAATGGACGAGAAATTGTCAATGGTTGGTACATGTA
This sequence comes from Atrina japonica, assembly GCA_030159075.1. Classification (NCBI taxonomy): domain Eukaryota; kingdom Metazoa; phylum Mollusca; class Bivalvia; order Pterioida; family Pinnidae; genus Atrina; species Atrina japonica. The sequence continues at coordinate 196,597 of BROG01000918.1, read as the reverse complement.
AGAGACATATTCATGATTGCATGCAGCACGATAAAAGCTATATAGAAAAAGAAATTAAGTTTAAATTAAATTAAGAAATTTGGTTTATCTTTTTTATTTTTTTGTATGGAAGCATCTGAAGAAATAGCTGGGCCCCTCAATGTTAACCTGGGTCCCTAGATATTTTGTTTTAGGGCCTTGCCTTCAGCTTATTGCTTTTCAATTTAAATGCAAAATTCTCAGGGGAACATAGAAAAGTGTTGAAATTAACAAAAACAAGCAAAAAATATATATATAACAGTTTATTTCAGCTAGATGGCACCAATGTTTAACATTACTTAATTAATCAACCCCCTGAAAAACAATGGACTGTTTATTAATGACTCAGACCAATTGTGTCTTCAGAGGTGAATGGGTTAATAAGACACACACATCCCTCCCCACCTAAGTGTAACACATTTAACTAGTCTTAACCAAATGTAACAAGGGTTCATTCATCAATAATCATTTCATTTGGATTTAATTGTGGACTAACGGTGGATGTGACCGGATGACAGGGGTTGCTTACTCCTTCATTGCATCTGATCGCACCTGGATTTTCAGAGGTCCGTATGTGTCCAATTTGGGGGGGGGGGGCTCCATGGCCAAGTGGTTAGAGCATCGCACTTTAAACCAGCACAGGTTTGAGCCCCAATGGAACCTAAGCTGATTTTTGTGAGAAAGTTTGCCAGTTTACTTGCAGAAGGCAGATGGTCTATTCCCGGGTACATTGTAACCGAGAACGCTCCTCCAACATTAAAAACTGGCTGCCAACATGTTACAAAAATTGTTGAAGTGTGGCGTAAAACACTACTAAAAATGTAAAAATATATATATATGGAGATCACCTGTCTTGAGAGACCACATCTCAGTGGCAGATGGGGTGTGGTGATCTCTCAAGCCGGGCTGCTCTGTAATCATGATAAAATGAAAATTACACACCAATACGTATTCTGAATATCACAAATTTGAGCGAGTTTTCCACACAAGGCTGTATTTACCAACAGCTAAGTACAGTTTTCACACCTATGAAATTTTTAACACCCAATAATTTTGACGTCAATCTTTGTATGACATTTAGGCTCATATTGATTTTTAATGAGAAATGTTATTACAGTTTACAAGAGACTGTACATAATCAAAGAATTTATTTAGACACAGCGTTTGACATTCTGTGTATTGCTGTGAATTTGTTTATTTACTCAGTATTGATGCAGAAAGAAGCTTGCCACAGAACATGGATGTAATGTATATTTTGAAACTGAGTGTGCAACAGCTGATAACATGAAATGTGAGTTTTGTATTAGAACAAAACATTTTTATTTTCACCAATACTTATTTTGAGGATGTAGAACACTGGGAGTTGTATAATATGTGTACAAAACAGGAAGTGGTGCAATATATGTACCATACAGTAGGTGGTGTAATATGTGTACAAAACAGGAAGTGGTGCAATATATGTACCATACAGTAGGTGGTGTAATATGTGTACAAAACATGAAGTGGTGCAATATATGTATCATACAGTAGGTGGTGTAATATGTGTACAAAACAGGAAGTGGTGCAATATATGTATCATACAGTAGGTGGTGTAATATGTGTACAAAACAGGAAGTGGTGCAATATATGTATCATACAGTAGGTGGTGTAATATGTGTACAAAACAGGAAGTGGTGCAATATATGTATCATACAGTAGGTGGTGTAATATGTGTACAAAACAGGAAGTGGTGCAATATATGTGCCATACAGTAGGTGGTGTAATATGTGTACAGAACAAGAAGTGGTATTTCGTGTACACTGCAGTGATTGTGGTAAAGTCAGTGTACAAAACAGAGACTGGTGTAATATGTGAATTATACTACGAGTGGTATAATGTGTATATTGTACTAGGAGTGGTATAATGTGTATATTGTACTAGGAGTGGTATAATGTGTATATTGTACTAGGAGTGGTATAATGTGTATATTGTACTAGGAGTGGTATAATGTGTATATTGTACTAGGAGTGGTATAATGTGTATATTGTACTAGGAGTGGTATAATGTGTATATTGTACTAGGAGTGGTATAATGTGTGTACTGTACTAGGAGTGGTATAATGTGTATATTGTACTAGGAGTGGTATAATGTGTATATTGTACTAGGAGTGGTATAATGTGTATATTGTACTAGGAGTGGTATAATGTGTATATTGTACTAGGAGTGGTATAATGTGTATATTGTACTAGGAGTGGTATAATGTGTATATTGTACTAGGAGTGGTATAATGTGTGTATTGTACTAGGAGTGGTATAATATGTGTACTACACTAAGAGTGATATAATATGTGTCCTATAGCAGGAGTGGTATAATGTGTGTACTATACTAGGAGTGGTATAATATGTGTACTATACTAGGAGTGATATAATATGTGTACCAGGAATGATATAATGTATGTACTGTACTAGGAGTGATATAATGTGTATATTGTACTAGGAGTGGTGTAATGTGTACTATACTAGGAGAGGTATAATGTGTGTACTATACTAGGAGTGGTGTAATAAGTGTACTGATAGTTTTATCAAACACATGACAGTTTTAAAGTGCACATGAATTTTATCATACACATGACAGTTTTATTATACACATGACAGTTTTATAATACACATTGCAGTTTAATCATATACATTAGAGTTTTATCATACACATGACAGTTTAATCATGTACATGAGTTTTATCAAATACATGACAATTTTATCATACACATGACAGTTTAATCATATACATAATAGTTTTATCATACACATGACAGTTTATCATACACATGGCTGTTTTATCATACACATGGTAGTTTAATCATACATATGACAGTTTAATCATATACATAATAGGTTTATTATACACATGGCAGTTTAATCATACATGACAGTTTTATCATATTCATGACAGGTTTTTTATACACATGGCAATTTTATTGTACACATGGCAATTTTATCATATATATATGACAGTTTAATCATGTACATGACAGGTTTTTTTTATACACATGGCAATTTTATCAAACATATAGTTTTATCTGTCCTAAATATGCAAATTGTCATTCATCACTTTTGACAAATATTGACAAATTTTATTCCTGTGTCAACGTTTCCTAGAAATATACTCAACATTCGGAAAACTCAAATCTGATTGATTTTCATGCTTAAAGTAAAAACTCGATTTCAAATGCATTTCATCATATATTCAGAGTATACATGATGTAATGAAAAGCAAGAATTTCTTTGATGGCAATTATTCCCACGACTAGTCAAGATGTTGTAGTGTACAATAATTTCAGATTGTTATCCGTAGGTGTTCATATTATTGCCGTAATCTGCCATCGGAAGAAATCGTTGATAGCCTATACTTAGATAATAAGAACTAAGCGTGATATCTTGTACACACGTGATGGCAACTTTGATGATGTTTTCATATCCAATTTCATGTTATTCGAACATCTGCAATTTTTCTTGATATTTCAGAAAATAATTCTTTGCTATAATTACAATAGTAGGACAAAAGTATGTTCCCAAAAATGAATTTCACTAAATCCTATGTAATTCTGCATTTGTTTGATTTTGTCCTCTGAATTTGGTAGACATCCCAAAAAATAAAAATTGAAAAATGGCACATAAAAACCCTGGGGGTCTGGGCCAAATTTTGATAATATTTTCATTTCTTGACGTCCAATAATTACTTAAGTAGTGATGGTTTTATTATGGTGTTTATCAGGGCAATATGGCTGACAGATTCGCTCTCTGTTTGCCGCAAAGCGAAGTTCATGTCACCTTGCATTTCACTTTTGTTTTCGACTGTAGTAACAAGTGATTAACACATGATCGAATGCAAGTGAAGTTTACCTGTGGATTCTGTCGTCTGTCTGTAAACTTTTCATATTTTCAACTTCTCTTAAAACCACTGAAGGGATTTTGACGAAACTTGACAGGAAGCAAATGCTCAAGGTTCTTTACCAAGTCGGTAGTTTTCGCAAGATTGGTCCAGGGGTGGATCCAGGGCAGGGCAGAATAGGTTCCAAAAGGTACCCCTCTTTAAAAATCTACTTCTCCAGAACCACTGCATGAATTGAATATGGATTGTTTTAGAGTGATCTACATGGATGTATGATTGAAGTTTGTATTTTTCATAAAAATCAGAATATTAATTTTTGACATGTTTTTTAGGACTCTTTTCAGCCTTTGTCATTGTCATTCATTTTTTGCATAATTTCCTCAATTATCTCCCCTTGCATTCACTTTGATGCATTCATTTAATGTGTTTTACTTATAATTAGGTGAAAAATGTTTTTTGTGCAAGAATTATTTTTTATGAACTTTTTAAGACTGCAAAAGAGGGAAGGAGTGCATTTTTTACACTATCAGCTTTTGTTTCAAGACTACTGAAGGAATTTTGAAGAAACTTTACACGAAGCAAGTGCTCAAGGTCTTTTATCAAGTTTGTAGTTTTCAGTTAGATTAGCTCAGGGGTGGATCCAGGGCGGGTCAGAATAGGTCCCAAAAGGTACCCTCTTTAAAAATCTTCTACTCCTGAACCACTCCATGAATTGAAAAGCAGATTGTTTCAGAGTGATCTAAATGGATGTATGATTCAAGTTCGTATTTTTCATAGAAATCAGAATATTAATTTTTGACGCATTTTTGAGGTATTTTCAGACATTGTCATTTTCATTCATTTTTTTGCATAATTTCCTCAATTATCTCCCCTTGCATTTATTTTGATGCATTCATTTAATGTGTTTTACTTGTATCTAGGTGAAGAAATGTTTTCATGCAAGAATTTTGCCAAAATTTGATTTCTAGAATTTTTGATGAACTTTTTAAGACTGCAAAAAAAAATGAGGGGGAGTGGGTGCATTTTTCACACTGTCATTTTTTTTTTCAAACTACTGAAGGTATTTTGACGAAACTTTGCAAGAAGCAAATGCTGAAGGTCCTTTACCAAGTTGTGGTTTTCAGCCAGACTGGCCCAGGGGTGGATCCAGAGTGGGGCAGAATAGGCCTCAAAAGGTACCCTCTTTAAAAATCTTCTTCTCCAGAACCACTCCATAAATTGAAAAACAGATTGTTTCAGAGTGATCTAAATGGATGTATGATTCAAGTTTGTATTTTTCATAGAAATAGAAATATTAATTTTTGATGCATTTTTTAGGTCTTTTCAGACTTTGTCATTTTCATTAATTTTTGCATGATTTCCTCAATTATCTCCCCTTACATTTACCAAGCTGCAGTAACATGTTTTACTTGTATATAGTTGAAGAAATGTTTTGTGCAAGAATTTTGCCAAAATTTGATTTCTAGAATTTTTTATGAAATTCTTAAAACAGCAATATTTATGTTTCTTGGCCAGATCAACCTACATGTACATAATCTTCTTGGTCTTTTTTCCACATTTGAAGATGGTTTTCAGGTGAGAGACTGAGGCCTCTTGGGCCTCTTGTTACAGTACCAAGGCCTCCAGCGATACAATCAGTATAATGCTATAGAAACGTGACACATTAAGCATATCTGCATTTCATACTGCCCTTAAAGATGCCCAGTCAACATCAGAGGGGTGTAATTAATTTCTGATCATTCTTTAATTAGATTTGAAACTCAGAATTTTTTACCACATGTCGATGATACACAAGATGAAGAAATGCCGACATAGGGCTGTGTATGTCATTGCATTTTACATTGTACGTTCCCTCCAACAGCAGGAGGGAGAAATGAAGTCTCCCTTTTTCTTAGACCCTGTGTGAGGCCTGGTTTATGTATTATGTTGCAGATCTATTCATTATCTTTGTAATAAACAGAAAAATTATTTTGCCCACACGAAGAATAACATCTCTCTCCTTAAACAGTACAATAATCAGGCATGTATATTTGGAACTCTAACAGTTGTCACAGGGGTCAGGGTGAGGATAATACAGTACAGCAGGGTCTTGGGGCACTTTTTTTTTATTTTTCTTTTTTTCGCGGAAATACTGCAGGAGATTCGGCGTTGGATGGTTAACCTTGATGAGCACTTAACAATCCAGCTATACCGCCTTCAGCAGTTTTTTCTTCTTTCATAAAATCATTTCAGGAACTTAAATAAAAATGCATCGCTATAACCATAAATTTGCTACCGTATACAGGCTTATCTTTGCCCTACTGTACTTGCGAACGGTTCCGCCATTCAAGATATGTCCGTGTAATATGCGTAACAACTGGAAATAAAGTCTTCTACCCCTGTGGTCACATTTAGACTCACCCAAATCAATAAATGGTATGGCCCACTATAATAATTTAGTAGTGAACAGGATCTCATATTTCGTGTAAAATTATCATGAAATTTTTACTTTAAATCACACACCCTTGAATTCTGACAGTGGACTAAACCAATCCCTGAAAAGGGCAGGTTCAAATTTGACTCAGGGGTTTATGAGTTAAATCTAACTTTTTTTATTTAACAATCAATACTTGTGCATGTTTACTTCCTTCAGGCTTAAATTAAATTTTGTTAAATAATTTTGTTTTGTTTAAAATGAAATAGACAAAGGATACCCTCTGCAGTTAATAAGATAGATGAATTTACCATTTTGAATTCACTCAGATTTGAATTTGCCCATTGGTGATGAGGGCGAAAGGGGCAAAAATAAAATGGGGGGGGGGGGCGAAAAATTCTCTGTATACATGATCTCCATGTTTGTTACATAGACAAAACTACACATATGTTCCTGTCCGTATCATCACACGATCGTTGTAGCGAATGGATTCAACGAGAGCGTATACATAGCTCGAGTTGAATCCTCCCGCTACAACGATCAATTGCAGTCTGATGATACAGATAGAAACATTTGTGTGGTTTTTTATTTTCGACATGTCCCTTATTTATTTATATGCGTATACAAATTTTAAAATTCATTCTGCTTTTAACAATGACATCAGATATTTTGGATGACATGAATCCCATTTAGAAAAGTAGCTGCCGCAAAATTTCGATATCCAACTACAGTGCAATACGATGTTATGTATTGCATGGGCGTATTAAACTCTGTATGATTATACATGCATGTAAAAAAAAAATAAGAGTTATCTTCCTTTATTTATATATCTTTTTTAAAAAGGATAGCCATGGTGGCTGATACAAGATATTTCCTAAAGGAGAATGTGGTCCTTGACAGAATAAAACAGTTATTAAGTTTGTTGCTGACCATCCACAGGAGTACGTTGGGTTTATCAAGTCCATGGAAGGCATCACCTCCCCTTCTGTGAACTGGATCAACCTGACCTAATTCCAGTGTACTATCGGTAACATACCTAATATAAACTAATATTCATTTAAAGAGCAGGGGGCAGTTTATTTTACAGTGCTGTTGACATTATTTCTTACATATGAAATATTATTTAATAATTTAAAATAATTTTAAATTTTCAGGATCTTCCAATAACTGTGAGGAAAAGACAGGAATATGAGTGGTCAGTTTACAGTGGACATCAAGTTTTGCCTCTATTTTCTCATTGCTTTTCTATTTACAAATATTCATGGAACAAAAACTGATCAATCTTGTCAAGGCATTCTGCCAAAAATGCCATTGGATATCACCAAGGAAACCATTGACCATACAAAATTAGCACAGCAGGACCTAAGTTCTTGTGAAGCATACGACCAACTGATAGAAGTACTGGAAAAACTGAGCATTCTTACTGCCAGAACGACATCATGTTACAGTCTGAAAAATGTGATTCGAAAATCTTCCGTTGGCAGGGATGATCAGAATCAAAGAAATGTTTTAATCACTCTTCAGTTTGTAGAAAATTTTGTGCATAGTTTTGATAATGTGAACAGTTCAGGGAGCCTGCAAGATACCGATTACAGCGTTACAAAAACAAGTTGTCAAAATTCGGGTTCTTCCATTAGTTCCGTGAAAGAACCCATGTCGATGCACCAGTCCACAAATGAATCAGAGACTAACTACAATGTTAGCAGCATATTACCAACAAAACAGACAGATGATGCAGATGGAGAGGATTCTGGTGGTACAATATTTTGTATAATTTTTGTTCTACTAGCACAGGGATTTTTTAGGTCACCTGAGCCAAGGCCTAATGGTGACCTTTGCAATCGTCCTTTGTTTGTCGTTGTGCCATATCTGTCATGTGATGTTAACTTTAACACATTTTCGACTTCTTCTCAAGAACCAGATAATGAGCCAATTTGAAAAAAACTTTGCAGGAACTATCACCATGTGAAGCTGAATAGAAGTTTGTGAATGAAAAGGGCATAGTATCATTGATATTTAAAAAAAAAAAAAAAAAAGCTAAAACATGGCACATATTTAAATAGTGGCATGAACCAGTGAACTGCCTATTTCCACTGTAATAGCATGTATATAGTTCTCTCGGGTGACCTTTTAGGCCCATTTGGGCTCCAATGTACTGTCAACAGTTCAAAGTTCAACTCCACCAAAGGCATCTGTGGTCGAGTGGTTAGAGCATTGCACTTTCAACCTGGAAGCCTCTCACCTCTAGTTGGTGAAGGTTTGAGCCCCACCGGAACCTAACATGATATTGTCAGAATGTTTGCCAGGCTATTGGTGGAAGGCCAGTGGTCTCTTTCCAAGTACTGGTACATTGTAACCAGTTTTTCTCCTCCACCATTCAAAACTGGGAACCACCATATTACTGAAAAATTGTTGAATGTGGCATAGATCACCACTCAAAATATAGCACCTCCTTTTCAACAATCAGAGTTAAAATTTTAATGTTTATGATTTATGGTAAAACATGCTTCAGCGACCACCTGGTCATAAAGACCATTTTTTGCTGTCCCCAATAGTACCTTTTATGTACAAATCAACCTCTATATAATGACCACCTCCCTATAAAGACCAGGACCCAGTTGCACAACAGGTTGTTAACTTTAACGTGAAGTTAACCAATGTTAAACCAATGGGCTTACAGTACGTTAAATTTAACGATGTGTTGTGCAACCGGGTCCAGTTTTCTTGTGTCCCTAAGGAGGTTGTTATATACAAGTTTCACTGTAAGGGGAAAACGGGTACCCTGGGGTATACAAAAAATCTATCATCAAATATTTCTAATTTTTTGCATACTTATTCATAATCAATGTATGAATTAATAGAATGAATAATGTGGCACATTTGTGGGTATATAAAGGGATATTTACATATGCAAGAGTTATGCCCCTTTCCAGAATTTTTTATTCTTTTCATCAACTATCCTATACATTATTGATTTACAAAACTCAAATTTTTTCTAGCTTACTTGGTAAAATTTGATCTAAAGCAATGGTATCAATGTGCTTTTCTGCTACTTTTAGAGCTCGTAGATAAAGAATACTAAAGATTAAAAGCTGTGACACGCAAACTACCAAAATTCTATAACACTGTAAAAAATTTAGTCATCAAAATTTTTTTATTTTTTCTGTAAATGATCAATTCAGAATTGTTAACAATTATTTAGAGTCAATAAAACAGGTATATAGTGAAGAAATAACACCTTGAAATATTCCGAAATTGAGTATTTTTTAACCAAAAATTCTTTAAGAGACCTTTAACCTTGAACATGACCTTGACTGAGCAATGCACCTCATCACAACCTTTCCTGTAAGTTTCACAAAAATATTATATACAATAAGAAAGTAATGATAATCTATGTCAAAATGTGACTGTACCCAGAGAAACAGGCAAAGGGACAAAAGATGCCAGACAATGTGAAGCTGTGTTTCATAACTGATACAAAAAACACACGACTGTTAAATAAATTTTGTCACAAAGAACAACTTAATTTACTTCTTGATGTGAATTTACCATATGTCTTTTGTGGACAAATTTTTGTCGTCTGTCATTTTTGTTAAGATTGCCAACATCATCATGGGTCTCTTGTTCAGTTATATGGTGACAGCCTGTTATAATGATGGATAAGTAACCCAGGTTACATGGTTGATGAAATACATACTGTAATCGACCCATTAAGTGCCCATGTTCCAAAAAGTGCCCCCCCCCCCCCACTTTTTTACACACAATCAAGAATCTATTCTAATTGGTTGACAAGGAGATGTGGACCTGAAAAACCATAAGTATCAGTTTATCTGTACCTCTCTTCCCCCCACTCCACTCCAGCAACAGAATTATGTTTTTAAGTGTCCTTTGTTATAACTACAACAAGTTTACCACTGTGCCTTAACTGTTTGACTATTGACAAGTCCCATTAAGCGCCCACCACTTTTTTTTTTATTTTGGTAGCGCCCTTGGCGCTTAAGAGTAATTCTATGTAAAGACCAAAGAATTATTTAAGTGCTGAGAAATGGTATGTCACATAATATGCTCATATTTACTATATATGTTTATTATAGAATACTTAAACATGATATTGATTTTAAAATTGAAAAAAATATATATTGTTGCCATGGCAACAAAGAGTTGTTTTTCACAAGATTTGTCCTCTTACCCATATAGAAAAAGGCATTTTTGCATAGTTTCAACATTTTATTTTTATTTAACATACAAGATATATCAATAATGTAAATATTTTATTTGAATCACCTTTGATTAGACATTCAATACAATAAAATCCAAAGTGATAATCAGTACAAAAAGTATTTTGCCTAACAACTTAAAGATAGGGGTTTCTGCAATTATCCAGTTAGAAGAATTTTATGATTTTTTGATTTTTCAAGACTTTACCCCCCAAAAATGCAGCATAGAAATTTTAAGATACTTTGACCTAAAGTTTGAATAAGTCTTATAGAACAATATATTATAAAATCAGAGCGGGTATTTTTTTCGTTTCTTAGCAACAGTTATTCAAAGTTTGGCTATTTTAAGAATTTTCAACGTATATAGTTCAACTAAATTTCTCCTATCATTTCAAATCTTCATAATATTTTTAAATCTAACTTTCAAATATAGTAAATAACAACTGTCGAGATCAAATAATATATATAATTTCATTATATACTGTATTAGCAATATAATATACCTTACCCCCAGATTTCGGCGTCTGTTCAAATCAGGACTCCGACATTGTCTCTTTTCGAACCAATTTTATAGCATCTCGTAAATCTTGATTTTTACACAAAATATGCTATTTGATTGTCATTTGATAATATTTAGGGACACCTATGATCATATACAATAATTATATTCAGTTTATCTTAAGTCAAAAAAGCTTCAGATTAGTGTACATTGACCTGACATCTCAACTCCGCCACTGAAATCCGACTAATTTTAGTGTGCTTTCATCAGCCAAAATCTAGGAAATCTAAAACGAACCAAAATTTGAGTAACTTTTTACTGAAAATAATTCAGAACAATGTCCTTAATTATCATTGAAAAGATTACTTAAATAGAATTAGAACTGGGTGAGAAATCAACGATTATTTATTTCGAATCCGCCGCTAATCGAATTCGAAAACACTATACTATCAGGAATCCGACATTAGCATCTTTTCGATCCGACTCTGTAGTATTACTAAGCGATTACAAATTATGATTGCTAACGAAAAATAAGAGATTTTAGTGTCATTTAATGGTATATTTCAAAGGATATTATCATAAACGATTGTGATATATACTTTACTTAAAGTTTAAGTATAACAAATTAACTTAAATCGATCCAATACCTCGACTCTGCCGTCGAATCCAACTACTAAATTTAGTGTGCCAACGTAAGACAATGACACGTAAATCGAGTCCAAAATAATTTTGTATAATTTTCTACTGTGAATGATGTAAAATACCGCAATAAAGATATACTACAATTATTGTGTTCTTTGAACAAGTATTGAGGAAGAAATCGACAATTATTTGTTCGATTCCGCCGATTCTAGAACCCGACTCCGCCTCCGGCTACTACTTTTAGTGACCGCCTTAATCAACGTGATATAGACTCTCTAGTTTATTGCAAACGTATCATGGTTATTTTTAAGCACATAACTGACCACGATTTCGGCTGTATTGACAGAGTGGAAACGGAAAGCATTCAAATTCCGGTGTGAGAAAACGGGTAGCGATAGATTTGGACGTAAAAAAACCCAAAACCTAAAAATTGGTCGTATTTACGAGTGATTTGGTTGCATTATGGATCTATGTTTATTGCAAGTACGATTTCTTGTATCCACGTTTAGTACCGAGTTCAAATAAGCTGTTCATTTCCAATTTTCTTAAAGAGTTCTCTTTTGGCACGGATAACAAATTACGTTGATGTTGTCCAAGGAATTATTAATAAGTAACAAAAATACCCACTGAGATATTTTGCTGTTCGTTTCTACTAATGTTACTAAAGTCACTAGAGATAAATGAGCGATTTCCTATGCTGCGTTTTTACAGAGACCTGATTTAAATTTGCACAGAATTTCCCTATATTAACCTAAAAAACCAACTTTCAACAGGTCTTTTTTAAAAACAGAGGCATTACAATCCCCGATATTCTTATACCTTGTTATATAAACATGTTAAGATCAATAATAAATACAAAAAACTGCTGTCAAAACTGACAAATATCACATTTCATGAAATTTACGTAATATGGCTATTTCCATTAGGTTACCATATTCAATATAGATAAATGACTGTTGCTATGGTAACGAGGAAGTTTTACTGGGAAAAATTTGTAAGGTTTTGTTACTCTCATGCAAGGCTATCATTGTGACCAGCTGCTTTCAAAATTTGCGATATACCATTTCTGACCAATTTTGGTCTTTATATAGAATTACTCTTAATGGGTCAAATACGGTAATACATTTTTATATATTTTCAGGTCTCAGTCATACCCAGGTAGTTGTCATAGCAACCTGTTCATCAGTAATTGGAACATTTTTCATAGTTGCAGCAGTAATGAGAATAAGGTATCTTTTTAAATATCACATTTCTAATTTGTATTGATTTTGAATTGAGGGTGGGTGTAAGTGGTCAATAAGTGATGCTTACTCTTCTGTCGCACCTGATCCCACTTTTAGTTTACCAGTGGTCAGTGTTTGTCCAAATTTTACCACATCTGTATTCTCTCTTATGAACTTCCATACTGTTATCACGTTGGTACATTTTATATTTCTTGATTCCTAAATTAATTTTCATCGTTGTCGCTTTCTGAGCTCCAGAATTCATTTTGTCAGGTCTTTGAGCTCCAGAATTTATTTTTACCAATGTTACATTCTGAGCTCCCAGATTAATTTCTTTCAATGTAATTCTCCTAAGCTCCAAACATAATTTCTACCAAAGGTTTCTGAACTCCAGAATTGATTTCTCTCAATGTCACTTTCTGAGCTCCAAAACTAATTTCTTTCAGTGTCACTTTCTGAGCTCCAGGTTTGATTTCTCCAGATATTACTAATATTTAGACTTAATTTCTCTCAATGTCACTTTCTGAGCTCCAGAAATGTTTTTGTATCATACCCGAGACGAAGGCTCAAGTGAGCTATAGTGATCACGCTCATTGTTCGTCTGTCGTGAACTTTTCACATATTTGACTTATTCTCTGAAACCCCTGAAGGGATGAGTCTGACAAAACAGGGAGCAAGTACATGCACTCCAGGTCCTCCACCAAGTTTTGTGATGTTTTGGCTGAATGGACTGAGGAGTAGAAACAGGGTAAAGCAAAATAGGTCCCAGAGGGTTCCCCTCTTCGGAAATCTTCTCCTCCAGAACCACTGTATGTATTGAACTGTACTGAGTGATCTATTGTACATGAATGTATGATTCAAGTTTGTGTTTTTTATAGAAATTGGATGAATAATTTTTGTCATCTTTTCAGACTGTTGCCTTATTTTCAATCATTGTTGTATGGTTTCTTGGATTATCTCCCTTTATATTCACTTTGATGCATTTTAATCATTTTTTTTGTGTTTTACCTGAAATTAGGTGAAGAAATGTTTTTTGCAAGAATTGTTTTTAACTTTTTATGAAAAACTGCAAAATAGAATAAAGGGGAGAGTCATTTTTACACACTGTCAGCTCATTCATCGGGACCACAGAAAGTATCTTGATGAAACTTGGTATGAGTAATGTATTTACAGTCCCTATAAGTAATGTTGTTTTTTATCAGATTTGTTCAGGGTTATTTTCGCAATTAGGATTTCATAACCTGAGAATATATCAAGGTAGTTCTGTCATTGATGAGAAATTTTATATCGATATATCGAAAAGTAAAAAGTATCGATATATCAATAAAAATATTTATTTGGTACTTCTATACAATGCATTCAGAATAAATAGATTCTTTATAATACTTAGGCGTGTTATTGTGTATTTGGCTATCTGAAGATGAAAAAAATCAATCATTACAAGGAAAACATTGTTTATTTGAACAAATTAAACAATTAGAATGAAATGTAAAAAAGTTCAAGAACAATGGAAAATTTTGGAACTGTGTATAAAAAATATATCCTGTGAAATGCAATATGAAATGTATCGATACTCAAGAAATGTATTGATACTCAAGAAATGTATCGATTATTGTATCGATTCAGTTTTTATATCGATACATTGATATCAAGCCTATCAATGACAGCACTATATCAAGCGATATTTATCATTTTCATTATATGTAACATTAACTTTCTCCAATTGATAAATCCTTATGGTGACTGTTTTCAGTGTCATCAATGGTTTCTGCTTACTTGCTTATTGCTTATTGGAGTTTTGTGTCTCTCTGTTCATATCTCTTAGAGCATTATTTAGAATTTTATCATATTTCACACAAATGTTTCTTGAGACAGGGACATTCAGACAAAGGTCACTCAAGGTCATTTCTGAAAGGTCACCGTCACTCAGAACATATTCTTGAAATATTTTGAATGCTTCAGGGAGCATCCATCATTTTTACTGATATTCTTGTTTTAGGGTTTTTTTTTTTTAACATTATGGTAATTCTCATATGACTCTCTAATCGTCATATAAACTGTTAGGCTGTCACACGATAAAGGTCACTCAAGGTCATTTCACATGTTTTAGCGTCATGAATATGTTGTTATCATCACATTCACTAATAAACTACATTTCTAAACAAAACATTTTTAAAGCTGAGATCCTCCTCAGTAAATAGTTATGGTTGTGTCAATACTACGCTTAATTCTTTGACCATAATGAATATATAGTTCAATATTTGCACATATAAGCTTTTTGGGATTTTTTTTTTTTTTTTTTTTTTTTTAAATCTTTTTATCATTTAGTCCCTTTTCCACTAACTTAAACATTTTTTTTTTACATTTTTCTGACAGAAATTACATAAAGAGATGGAGAGAGGAACAAATGTCAGCCCGTAGAACAAACTATCGACTGCCACTCCAGTCATCCAGTCATAACACTCCTAAACAGAGTCGACAAGGTTCTCTGAACAGCAAAGCTAGTCCTCAGGTATGCCTAGTCCTGTCGTCATGTAGTATATCTGGATGGTCATACATATTGACCTTTAACCTTATAAATACTTTAGCCCAATGTCCATCCCCCTGTGGCAGAATGGTTAGAGCATCCATCATTCTTTGAGGTCTCTTACCTCTTTGTCTAGTGCAGGCACTACTGGAACCTGTAAGCTTATTTTGTGGGAAAATTTGCCAGTTTCCATGCAAAAAAGGCCAATGGTCATTCTCTTGGTACATTGTCTCTCATCCACCATTAAAAACTGACCACCAATAATCATCCAATACTCTCTTTTATTATATCTGAACAATATAATTATTTGTATCATCATATTTAGTATATCTGAAATATTTCTTACATTTGACCATTAACCTCAAACACCTTGGCTATAAGTTCAGTTTCTTCAAATTTTGTAGATATTTTGAATACATGTATATATTTGGCTTTTCTTTCACTATAAGGGAAAAATGTTCAAATGTGCAATCACATAAATAGATTTTTAGTTAGAGGAAATTAGGATATAATTTGGAACAGATGTTTTCGAAAAAATAGACGCACCACTTTCTGTTCAAATGTGCCAATCACATATAAAATTTGGAACTGATGTTTTCGAAAAAAATAGACGTTTTCGTGACGAAAGATGTTTATGTCTGTTAGAGGATATATAGGTATAATATATAATGCATCTAGTAATATGTTATTCCCACCATCAGTAGTCTGTCACTTTGTAACCAATTTATTTTTTTTCTGGCACCACTTAATTTTAGCACCACCAATTGCATAGACCTCAAATATATATAAAACAAATAAAATCAAAATGTAAATGAAATAATATTGAGAGTGGTTTATTTACACCACTAATGTTACAAAAAAAAATCAAAGATGATTTAGAAAACAACTTGATCTGATAATCACTACATGAAACCTCCTTTTAGAGGCCGCCTTGGTAATATGATCACTGATGTTCTCGACTCTGTCCTGTGTCCAAACAAACTGGAGTTTAGCAATTTAAAAAAATCAACAACAAAAAAAGGTGATTATTACAGACAATTGACTTCTCTTTATTGATGTCCAGTGGCTTGTTTTATAAAGTCATAAGTCTGTAAGTTATTTGATCTTAAGACCATTTTATTATCATATCTAGTCTTAAGATATATTTGTGTATTTTCAAATAAAATCTTGATAGTTTTTGAGTTTTTTTACCAGCTATATTTACAAAGATAAATTATGCTACAGTCGACTCTTGTTATAACGGCACTTGATATAATAGCATTTTTGGTTAATGGCAGAAATTTTATGGGAATGAATTTACATTCACGTTAATTTGATTGATATAATGGCATATTTGATTTTCAGCAACAAGCATGCATTTTACCTATAGAACTGATTTGTTATAACAACAAAACAAATCAAAAAGAAAAATTGTTGCCATAATTTAGTAAATTGATAGAATAGAAATAACAATAAAAATAACAATTTTATTTTATCTGTTGTATTCATTTTATATTATTCATACAGTCATACAGAATTTATGTTTAACATAAAATAGGGGTTTAACAACAAAAAATGCTCATGTTATCTTATTTTGGCACAAAGTTTGGAAATTTGATATAACAGCATATTTGATATAACGGCAGTTTTACTGGATCCCAACCTGGCCGTTATAACAAGAGTTGGCTTTTATTTCTAATAATAATATATTCAATAATTTTTTACAATACTTTATTAATAATATATTAATATATCTATATAATTTAAAATTTAATTTTATATAATTATATTCTAATATATTTATATTATTTTATTAATAATACTTTTTATTATATATATATTTATATATATAACATAATATATAATATAATATTTATATTTTATTTAAATTTATAATTATATATATATTATGCTGTATATACAAAAATAACTTAGGTCTACGCACAACCTCTGGGTAGTCATAAAGACCTGACCTGATTAGGTCATAAGTTACAAGTCCTAACTAAGTTTTAAGTTTGGTCCTAAGATCAAATCTAAGACTTCGGACCTTTCGTAAAATGCGCCCCAGATCTGAAACTTATAGATACAGAAATGTAATAACAATAGTCACATCTCTGAAGTAAGTATTTTCAGAAAAGATTAAAAACTTAATACATGAAATTTTAACTAATGGTGGAGTATACATTGTATATAACACTTCACAGTCTACTACTACTTGTATATGTTTATTTCTTGCTATATTCATTTCAGAACAGCCCTGGCACAAAAAGAGACAATTTATATCTTCAAGTCAGCAATGGTTTGTCGACAGCCCAAAACCCAGCATCCAAGGTGACGTACTTAGACACAAATCCCATGCTGGTGATCACAGCACCATCTACTGTTCCCAACACTCCGTCTGATTCCCATGCCTCCATTCAGTTTATTGATGAAGATGTAACAGACAAGGTTCGAACATACAATATAATTGAGAGAAGCGGCCATTAGTGAATTTTCAACTCAAGCTCAAATTACCCTTAAAGGACTACTAGAAATGTTCATGGGTCGGATGCGGAGGGGGGGGGGGATTAATAAAATCTTACAAGGGTATGTGGAATGGATCAGGAAGTCTCCACCGGAGTTGTAAGAATCTGGTCGTTCATTCCAAGGGATTACCGGGGACTGGACTTTCAGATACTTACCACGAGGGTGGAAATTTTTCTTATCCACTCTACACACCCATGTTTGATAATTTTTCTCCCATGTTTATGCGCATTAATGATATGTGACACAGCTTATAATGCTCTGTATTCTCATCACATAGAAGCCCCACATTATAAAATTATATTGTGATGTCATAGACCATGTAACTTGTCTACACCCTAGGGGTGAGGACAGAGAAAATCTGGTGTGGCAAAATGGTAGACATATCTGTCCATGGTGGGAGAAAACGACATCTCCCTCGTGTGATAAGAATCTGGCTGTCCATCCGAGACTCTCCGGAGGATTGGATTTTCAGATTCTTACAACGACGGTCGAGATTTCCAATTTCACTCGACATATCCACATTTGATTATTTTGTACATTTGTATTCTGGATGTCTGGGTCTTCAGTCATGTTCTATCTTTATTGCAAATATGCATTTTAGCTTACCTGTACAAAGTTGCTGTCTCCTGGGTGCCTAAATCCAGTTAAGATGATTGGTTCAGACATTGACTAAACATGCATGGCATATAATAAATTTGAACCAGCAGCTGAGAAAAGAGTCAAAATGACTATTTTGGGGGGAAATTCTGATTTTATCATGTTTTCAGATACTTGAACGTATACGGAATTAAAAAAAATATGATATGAGAATGAGGGCAACTCTTTTTTTCTTCCAGAAGGAAAAGTCTACCAAATTAGAAATACTACGTCAGATGGAAGCCCTTGTTTTCTAGTATTTGATTGGTTGTAAGGGCCCCTTTTCTCAGCCGCAGACATATTTATCTAATGATTCTCAGCGCATGTTATATTTGCTTCAGATGCAGAATTAGTCTTGAATTTTTTTTTTTACAAAAAGGACACTTGTTTTTTGGACTTGATCTATTTTCAATGCTATAGTTTAAAGAAGTGGTGGTCAAGTTAATTAATGGGATATGAAATACATGTAGACCTATGTTGGTGTGAAGTGAGCTTTGTCTGCATAATTTAATTCTCACTGGAATATAGGAAAATGCTCTGACATAGGTCTATAGCCTTTTCATTTTTTTTTCAGGGTAGCAGTGTCCCAACCACTCCAGAGGAAGAAAACGAGGCAGAAAAGAAACCCCTCATTGAAAAAAAGCAACAGTATTCAGATAATAATACAGAAATCAAAAATGTTTTAGTAGATGAGAATAATTTAGATGCTTCGCCATCTTTGTGTGACTCCTCTAACTTGCAGCTTGAGGAAACCCCCGATAGAATAGACGATCACTCTATTGACTCACCAGCTGAATCACAGTCAGCGTCTGGAGTATCACCTACTGAAGATGAATCAACAGGAAATATCTGCAGCATCAATTCAGGAATCACCCAATCAGATGAGAGTCTTAATTCTGAGACAAATCCATCATATTGCTATGGCAACCAGGCAGAGTACTCATGGAATTCTGGGTACGGTAACGTAGCTTATTGTCCAAATGAAATAAACATGGATGCAGAATATGACAATTTGGAAAATAACGTCTTAGAAAGTGATTTAAATGAGGAATGCATGAATGGTTACCATAGCAACGATTCAAATGTACATATACAAAATGCAGATGAATGTGCACTCGAAGCACAAGCACAAATTCCAGAAATGGAAAAAGATATAGCTTCCTCATTAGATAATGACTGTAATGATATTTCCTGTGAGGACGTACAAACATCAGGTACTAAACCTGTCAAAAACAAAACAGATAATGACCTGTATGGAAATGATGATGATGAGTTATCTCCCCTTGTGTCACCTACCACAGACCTCATTTCTAACTGCCCTAACACTATAGTTCAAAGCCCTGCAGTGTAGAGAAATGTCTCGGACAAATTATATTTATTTTTCAGGTACTCACTTTTAAAATGCAATTCAGAGTCAACATCTGTTGTGTCATTCATATTGGTAGTATGTTCACTCGTGGGCAAATGGATCCATTTGAAAGAAATGTTTGATAGATAAAATGTGTATAATTGTTTGCACAGAAAATCTTTTTTTGTCATTAAATGTTGATTCATCCATTATCAAATAATTCAAAACAGGAAATGTGACCAGTAATATTTTCAACAGTATCTGTCAAATTGTTTGCATTGAAGAACTATTTTGTAGTGATTCACATCAAGGAACCTCTGTGTAACAGTATGTTATCCACCTTCAGGTGATTCACACTGAAGGACTGCAGTGAAGTGATTCACAAGGAGAATATATAGTGCAATGTTTCATTTACCATGGGATGATTCACATCTAGGAACTCTTGTGTAGTGATTCACATCCAGGAACTATTGTTAGGTGATTCACATCCAGGAACTATTGTTTAGTGATTCACATCAAGGAACTACAGTGAAGTGATTCATACTGAAGAACATAAAGGAATCGCTGTGTAAGAGTATGTTATCCATCAACAAGTGATTAACATTGAAGAACTGCAGTGAATTGATTCATATGGAGAAAATAAAGTGCAGTATCTCATATGCATATGATGATTCACATCAAGGAAATATCATGTTGTGATTCACATCATTGGAACTGCAGTGTAATATACCACTTACCATCAAATGATTCACAATTGTGATCTGTGATTCACATGGAGAACATACTGAGGAAGTATTTCATCTATCATCTATGATTCACAGCATGTATTTTTTAGTAGTGGTTCACTTTAAAGAACTAGTGTTGTAGTAAATCATCAACCATTAAATGATTAAAACAGAGAAACTCTAGTTTATTGATTCACATTGAGGAACTTTGTGTGGTGATTCCTCCTGCTGAAGAGCTGATGTGTATTGATATACTGTGATGGTGATTGTGTAGTGATTCATACTGAGGAATTGTTATGTAGTGATTCACACTGAAGAACTGCTGGGAAGTGATTCACACTGAGGAATTGCTATATAGTGATTCACACTGAGGAATTGCTATATAGTGATTCACACTGAGGAACTGCTGGGAAGTGATTCATACTGGAACATTGTGTAGTGCTTCACACTGAGGAACTTGTTTATTGATTCACACTGAGGAGCTGTTGTGTAGTAATTCATGCTGATGAATTGTAGTGCATTATATCGTCTACCATCAAATGATTCACTCATTATAATTGTTTTATAGACCATATTATCAAGCAATCTTACAAGGCAACTGTTTATAACTCTGTAGAACCTGTTACTGACCTCTGAACAAGTCGAATTCCATCAGATGGGTCAACATTAGATATAATGAATTACTGAGACAGATTAGCCTGTGGTGTGTTAAATGTAATATTTACCCTCAATCATTTCACACCAAGTAACTGTTGTGTACAATACATCCTTTTAAAATTCGAAAGGAACTAATCTGTTGGATCTCTCAAATTAACGGGAAAACTTTGAGTAGACTGTAAACCTCATATTGTACTATCAGTGGGTACTTATAATCAATCAGAATTTGTTACTTATCAAAGAACTGGAATGTAGAACCCATCATTTACAATGATAAAATGTTGTGTCAATCATTTTCATTTTGTTCACAACAATCATCTGTTGTGTAATATTTGTCAACTTACACCCAACAATTGACACTAAGAAACTGTTCTGTTTACCATTTTAATATAGTCACACTAAGGAACTGTCGTATAGATTCTGTTACCTACAATCAGCTGATTCACTCTAAGAAACTGTCATGTAAAGTCTGTTATCTACAATCAACTGATTCTCTCTAAGGAACTGTTGTCCCAAATCTGTTATCTACAATCAACTGATTCACACTAAGGAACTGTCGTGTAGAGTCGGTTATCTACAATCAACTGATTCACACTAAGGAACTGTCGTGTAGAGTCTGTTATCTACAATTGACTGATTCTCTCTAAGGAACTGTCGTGTAGAGTCTGTTATCTACAATCAACTGATTCACTCTGAGGAATTACTGTTTTCTGGATTCTGTTATCTAACATCTAAACATTTATACCAGGAAGCTGTTGTGATTACCATTGACAATTTTACACAACAGCTGATTACACAAAGATTTAATTTCATTTTCTGATGAATTGATGTGTTTACCATTATAAACTCCACATAACAGAACTGATTTGTTTACCATTTTCACATAACAGGACGGGTATGTTTACCATTATAAACTCCACATAACGGAACTGATGTGTTTACCATTATAAACTCCACATAACAGAACTGATGTGTTTACCATTATAAACTCCACATAACAGAAATGATGTGTTTACCATTATAAACTTCATATAACAGAACTGATGTGTTTACCATTACAAAGAAACTGACGACACAAATCATTTTATAATTAACTGTTCTAAACACCACATTGTGAAACCCATGTGTTTACCATTACAAACTCCACATTGCAAAACATAGGTGTTTACCATCTTAAAATCCACCTAAAGTAACTGATCTGTTTACCATTCTAAAATTCACATTAAGGAACAGAATGTTTACCATTTTAGATCCGCATTAAGGAACTTATGTGTTTACCATTGTTAAATCCATAATTAAAACTTATGCATTTCCCATTGTAATCTCCACATTACAGAACATAGGTGTTTACCATTTTTAAATTCACATTATGGAGTTGTTGTATTTACCTTCAGCTAATCCACGTTGATCAACTGTTGTGTACATCCTCTCAACAAATTCACAGATAAACTTATAAAAAGAAAAACCTGTCACCTGCATCAGTAACTATTTCACGCTGTACTTTTAATGTTTATTCACAGTTTCAGGTCACTTCACGGATTCACCTCCATTAATTCACAGTTTTACACTTGGAACTGTTGCAACCTTCATTGTTTTACCGCTGAGGGAATTTTTGTGCATCATTTAAACGTTTTGGGATTTTATGGACGAGTTACAGAAAATTCCATTTGTATTTCATTGTACAGTCAAACTTTGTTTATAGAGGCCTATCAAGTTGACAGACAAAAGTAGCCATTGTAGACAGGTGGCCTTTATAGAGAGGGTTATTCATTTTTTTTTAAAAAAAAAAAGGTTAACAAAGGTTCATTACTAAAGACATTAACAAAGGTTATGTTTGAGTGACCTTTATAGGAAGGTGGTGTTTAATACAAGTTTGGACTGCAGATTCAAACTTGGGAAGTACAAAAGGAAGACATACTTGATCTAAATCTTGTTCACAATTTTTTTGGTTTCTTAGATAAGTTCTGTTTCAGGGATTTGGAAGAAAATCAAACATTTTTGAAACCCAGATGCTTCCTTAAAAATATAAAAATCAGGGGCCTTATTCACAAAAACCTTAGTTGTAAGTCTAATTCTGTGTGCGCATGTGTGTGATATAAATGTACTCTTAGAGTTGTACTTAAAGCAATAAAAGCTGTCGCAATGATTATTTTTGTCCCCTGACATATAGTCGAGAATATGATAAAATGTGTGTTCAAATACATTATCAAACAAAACGTTTAAAAAATCTTGTTTTCTAAGTTATTTGTTTTATTAGAATTTAAGTTTTCCCGTACCTTAAAAAATCCAGCTGTATTTCTGCAATGACCTTTCAGATAAACTATTTTGCTATATCAAATGTACTTCATAATTCAGTCAGGGAATGTCTGTCCTTTACGCGCTCGGACTATGTTAAAGTCGGCCGATATTTTTATGTGTTTTATATTTATTTTTAAAATACAGGACATGATTTTTATTGGAAAGTGCATGTATTATGTATAATATATGCTTTTCAACGCTATTTAAAATACCTGAAGAAAACCGGATGAATATATAAATAAATATATCAGGTCACTAAAAGAAATTGTTCCGATCTTTAATGTTTAAAATCAAAACAATATAACTGAAAAGTATGCGTAGCTCATGTTTTACAATCGTGCCGCCATGTCTGGTGGAGTTGGGCAGTTCATGATCATGTGTCAAGAATGATAAAACCAAGAATGCGATGGGACGAGCTTAAAATGGGTTGAGATCACCTGATATACCCAGCATGTTGACAATTTCAGAAACGAATTATTTGAAACGACAAAAACGACAAATTTTGCCTGATTTAGGTATGAAATGATGATGTACGGAAATAAACGCAAAGGGTAATAAAAATACTGCAAATAGCACTTGTTTATTGGTCACTCAATAATCTTCATAAAAAGTTATCGAAAGGTAATTTGCAATACTCAAAGTATGGCAGATAAAAAATAACTGATATTACGGGTTACGTTTGGCAAGATTGTTGCAATTTTACACATGGACTTGTTATTCTAACACCAGACGGTCTCTTTGGAATATATGTGAGATAGAATATCACATAAAATGAGCATGTAAATTTTTTCACCTACGACAGTTCATATCACTTTAAGTGTAAGCCGTAGACTTAAGTTTCTTTGTGAATAAGACCACTGATACCAAAGTATAAGGGCCCTTACCATTCACTGGAATAGACCAGCAAGTACCAGTTAGTTCTGTGAGTGGTAAGGTGTCCGAAACGCAGACAGACGGGCACCTGCTCTGAGTTTGGTTGGTTCCCATGATTCAACAGCATTTTCAATTCAGACACTGCCAAGAAAACTTAATTTATGACTTTGATTTTCTAAAGAAAAAATGTTTATAAAATGATGGCTCTAAAACTGATCAGAAAAAAAAACAATGAATTTTCAGAATAAAAAATATCATAAATCTTTTGTTTATGATGAAAAAATTTTGCAACTTGTCCGTCATATTTATGTTCTACTTCTAGAACACGGACAAAACGTGGTCAGTACAAGTGTGTCCACTAGGAATGGCAAGCACCCTTAATCTTCCAGGATGTTTGGGAGACAAAATACAAATCTAAACATTTTACAGAAATCCTACAAACTGTCAAATTGTACTCATCATTAAATATTAATCCGTTATCTTTTTATAGTGTATGTTTGATGAGATTTAATCTATATGAAAATAATTTCATATTTGTTCTTTGTACAGGAATTTTGAATTTTATCAAGTGGTATCCTATGGTTTTGCCATGAAAAACTTTTCATCCTTACATGGAATATACTGTCTTATTGCTTGATATGGATAGCAGAATCCTAAATTCAAATAAACATTTAATACTGAAAATTGTTTTTAGAATCAGAACATTTTTGTGGTGTTAAAATTTCGTTGAAATAAAAATATGTCTGTAAAAGAACCTATTACTGTTATGCCTACTAGGTGTAATTTATATAAAATTTCATGGTGGTTTAAATTTTGTTGATAAATGAAACAACTGAATAAAACCCATGACAAAATTTTCTGATTCTACAGTAAATATATATTTTTTCTTTTGTTAATTTATTTTTATTTTGTTCTTCTTTTGGGGGGGGCATGTGTTTTGTGGATGGGTCACATGACATTTATTTTTGTTAATGTCAGCAGTTTCGTTTGTGTTTAATGGCAGAGAGATCTGATATTTTCTAATTCACATGGCGGGGCAGATTGATCCTTGATTATCAAATTTGCCATACATATGATTCTACTCACTTATTTGTCAAGACAAGCTACACAGGAAATGCCTTTTTAATCTCCACTGGATACCTGTAGGTAACCATATGGTGACATGTTATACTGTATACATGTATATGGAAATTTTCGCCCCCAGTTATTTTTGCCCTTTTACAATAGAAAAACATATTCACCCCATCTTCATTTTGCCTTTAATTACCAGTGTCATAGATGGCACATATGCCCTTGCTTCAATTATTTGCCTTCATTTCAAATTCGCCCTCTTATCTAAGGGCAAAAATGTTCAGGTATACAGCATAATATATGCGCAATACCAACATTGTGTGTCAATTTGTTTTCTCACAATTTTGCCCCATTACTTTGTTAATCAATTTACATCAATTTATTTTGTGATTTGTGTTTAATAAGTGCACCTATTTCAGATCATTTAAGAGAACTTGATTCCTTAATTCTATTATCAATTTGCATTAATTAATTGCCAGATTTAGTCAAGTTTTATATTACTCAAGTGCACCTGTATCCAAAATTTTAGATCGTGTCACTTGGGTTTGTTTCCCAAATTTTACATCATTTAAGAGCACTTGTTCTATAAGTTTTTTATCAGTCAAGTGCACCCATTTCTCAAGTTCCGTGTCCATCAAGTGCATGTACCTATTTCCACCTATTATTAAGTGCACACTTTCATATGATCTAAGTGCACAGATTTCTAAATATTTTATGTCAATCAAGTTCTTTATCACTTCAGCACATTGGATAAAATTGGATCCATAATTTGAGGTTGAAGTAAAAATACAAAATGTAAACAGTCTGGTGAAATCAGTATACAGTGAAACCTTGCTATTGAGACCACGTAACTGACTGACTCAAAATGGTCTGATAAGTGAGGTGGTCTCTCAAATGAACTATTTATCAAGAGACTGAAAATTGATTGATTGAACTGTGAGGAATTCTCCTAAGGGAGGTGGTTTTTGGGGTGAGGTTTCACTGTACATGCATGTGTAGCATATGCCTGCACATGTCCATAATTATTGGTCACCAGGCTGTCTATCGTTCTATATATAATTTTTTTAAAAATTGAAATCTTCAAAGCATTTTCTTGTTTACTCTTTAACATACCTTATATCTGGAAATTTTGGCCCTTTGGTGAGAGGTGCGAATTTAAAATGAAATCGAAATTTACAAGTTAAATGACTAAAGCACAGATATGCTTTGGTGATTTAAGACAAATTTAAGACATGGTGAACGTTTTCTCATAAAAGAGTGAAAATTTCCAGGTGAACAGCACATAAACTAGGTACATGGTTATAATAAACATGTACCGATAGGCCTTTCCACAAATTGTGAAGTTCATGACCTCTAGGGTCAGAGGTTATGTGGATTAGACAGGGTTTCATATTACTTGTTAAGGCACTTTGAACCTCCTGTATGTTTGTATACATTTTGTCCCCCTTATGTTTGTTTCATCTTGATCTTTTTAGCTATCAAATGTCAATTTGCATTAAACATTATTATGATGATACCGACGACTCTTGTTCTTTATCGAGCCTCCCAAACAAAGTGAGGCAAATTACTGTATTTGTTCAGTTTCTTTTTTATCGTTATTTTTTTTCTTTCTTCTTCCACCAGAATCTTGTCTGACATGTTCCTTAACTCATTCACCACTAAAGACACATTTGGACTAGCCTAAATCATTTGATTTATAGAAGAGTCCATTGTCTTTCAGGGGTTTATGAGTTAAAAACCAGTATGATATGGATCCTAATCTAAATTTATAGGAACCTGTGTTCTACAATAAACAATTTATTGCCCAGTTGGAAGGGAGATATGAAGACATGTTCTGATCTGAGTAGCAAAATTCTTCTTATTTGCATCCCAACTGGGTAATAAATTGTTCATTATACCAAAACCTTGAGAAATAGGCTACTGTTGTCAAGGAAAACACATGTTGCCTGTGCCGTGGCCATGAAAGTAGAGTGTGGCTCCTACTAGACAGACGGACACTGTGGCACTAGACTAAGTGTTTCCTAGCGGACATAGAATTGATAAATACCTAGTTTTCAGTAATTAATAGACTCAAAATACAGTGAAACTTGTATATAACGACCTCGTTATACAGTATATAACGACATAAAATACAGTATATAACGACCTTGTTATACAGTATATAATGACCTCGTTATACAATATATAACGATATAAAATACATTATATAACAACTTCGTTATACAGTATGTAATGACATAAAATACAGTATATAACGACATAAAATACAGTATATAACGACCTCATTATAAAGTATGTAACGACATAAAATGCAGTATATAACGACATAAAATACCGTATATAACGACCTCATTATACAGTATATAACGACATAAAATACCATATATAACGACCTCGTTATACAGTATATAACGACATAAAATACAGTATATAACGACCTCATAATACAGTATATAACGACCTCATTATACAGTATATAACGACATATAAAATGCAGTATATAATGACCTCGTTAGGACACAAGAAAACCGGTATTTATAGGGACACGGTCTTTTTATTGGGTTGATGTGTACAGAAACGGTCTCTGTGACAAGATCTTCTTTATACACAGGTGGTTGCTAAAGCAGATTTTTTTTGTATTTCATTATCATCAACAGGCAACATCACCGCCACTTTTGTGGCTAATTTTGTATTTTTGGCATCCTTATTTTGGAGGACCACTAAATTCCCATCTGTGACTCTTACAAACTTGGATACATCTAAGATTGTTTATTGCAGGCACATTACATCACGCATGTATTCATTATGTCTCACTTTCACTCCAGCAACTAGAGTGAACGGTTCAGAGAGGGTAGCCATGACCAACCATATTCCTTTATTTATCATGTGAGGTATAATAATCACATCTCTCCAAGTGTCCAGGACAAGTCCATTTTGAAGTCATGGGGCATGTAAATGTTACTTCTCACTTGTCCAAAAGGACAAGTGAAATCGTTGAAGACAAACATTAATTCAGGAAGAATTACTGGTCGGTGAATAATTCTCACCAACTCGTTTTATTTTACCAGATATTTTCTGATTTCTCGGAGAAATTATTTTTTCTTTTTGCTTGGCAACCAGAATAGTGTCTTGTGCAGGAAACATGTTCCACACCAAATAAAAACAGTTGGCGAGAACTGGTACTTGACAAAAATTGGTCGCTCACCATCAGTACTTGTTTAAACATGGAACAAATGAAATGCTTGATTTTCGGACATGTAATTTTGGCATTCAGACAAATAGATCTCAGTACAAATTGTCCTCCAGGACAAGTGGAAATGTTTATGATTGTTGACCCCTGGAAATCATGGCAGACAAGTGTTGCAGTGCCTTTTGGACATACAATGTATTTTATCTAATTTTGCAACAGATATGGTGGCCCAGGCCTCAGATTGGTCAAAAATGTCAGACAAGTTTCTTATTTTGTAGGATCCTAATAAAATTTAAGGATAAAATATGGGCAAATACAAAAGTGTCTTTGTTCATGTGTTCTTTATCTGCCATCCAGTATGGCCAAACAAGGCTCTGATTGGTCAAAATTAAACAGGCATTCTCTGGTAATCCAGGTCCTTGTTGTTTGAAACATTACAGGAATAATATTGGTTGTGTAGTTTTGAGTTATTGACCTGGGCCAAAAGTTACCAAATTTACTCGGTAATCAAGCTCAACTAACATTTATTATATTTTAAGGTTTGTATATTAATGGCATAAAATTGTAAACGATGATTAAAGTTATTCTTCATATGAAGAAAACTTCAGAAATATCAAACAAGTGTCCCAGCAGGTCTTAAAAGTCACTTTAGACAAATTTCCTGTCAATTTTGGTTAAATTAGTCCACTGGTTCTTGAGAAGAAGTCGAAAATGTCTAAAATTGACAAAAAAACTTATATTTTCTGTTTACTTAGGTGACCTAGACTTTTGACCCCATGACCTCGCAGCAAACTTTGCAGATGTTGACTTAAAAATCATGCATACAAATTCTGAAACTCATCTAATCATTGGTTCACGAGAAGATTTTTAAAGATGTACCAAGTTTTTTTCCTTATTGGCCCCTACATGTCCTAGCCCCTTTTCATTCACAAACTTTATGTGGCTTCACATTGGGGTGCTACATTCCAAGTTTAGTTAAAATTGGCCCATTGGTCAAAAATGTGTAACAAAAAAAAGACGATCAGGTGACCTAAAAAGTACATATTAAAATTTTGGGTACCACACTCAATGCATTCATTTTTTACAGGGATTTTTTAATCATAAGTGTGATGCAAAAACTTAATATGAATGGTGGAAAATAATATTATGTTTCCTATTTTTTAAAACCCATAAGTTTACAAACAATTATAGTATAATGAAATAAGTCGAGTACTGAGTAAATTTGGTGACTTTGGACCCCATTTCTGCGATATGACTGCCAAGGCTTCTTATATTCAGAATTTCAACTTTATCTGGCTTTTACAAAATATGGGAGCTGGCCTGGCTCAATTGGTAGCACGCTCAACTCTTGATCGCGAGTTGAGTCCAGCTGGTGGCAGGTTGGTTTCCTGTCCTTCGCATGAGACGGTAAAAACCGATGTCCTGTGTCACAGTAGGTGTCGGCACGTTAAAGAGCCCTCACTGCTCAATGTCAGTAAGTTCTGAGCCTAGGCCAAAATTTGAGGCCCTTCACTGGCATTTGGTGACATCTCCATATGAGTGAAAGATTCTTGAGTGGGATGTTAAACAACAATACAACAACAACGAAATATGGTGTACATGTATATCCAGATATTGCAAACTTAGTGAACTACATAAATATATATGTTGCTTTGGATTCATCTAAAGGACACTTGATTTTCATTTCATTAGCTAGCCTAAAGCTTGGTCATGGATTACTTGTGACCTGTTCACAGGTTTCTAGAAAGTATGAGAATATCATATCATCACATATGAACCTGTTGTAAAAAGATTTCGGGTATTACTCCAACCTTAATTTGAACCTCGGGCCTTTGTCTTGTGTGGCAATTCCCCTGCCCAGCCACTAAGCCAGGTTTGATCATTAAATAACTAGACTATTAAGCCCAATATACAACTGCAGATGTCACTGTTTACAACATTCAGTTCTGACACATGAACATCAACGTACATCTTTGAGAAAGGTCAAAAAGGTGTCGAATATTTAAGTTGGAGAATGGATTGACCGAAGTGCAAAGTAGAATACATGTACACTACCGAAAGCTTGTATTTTTTAAAAACTTTGTAAATCCAGTAAGACAAATGTGACGGCAACACATCACACAATGGAGAACCTGTTTATATACAAATGTACTTTTCAATCAATTTAATAACAAAAACAATTTTTTAGAAGTTTTTTGTTTGTTGAATTGTTTTTTCACATCCCGTAAAGAATTTTTCACTTATATCGAGATGTCACCAGTTTTAGGTGAAGTGTTACAAATTTTAACCTGCACTATGAACTGACGCCAATGCAGAGAAGAGTTCTTATACATGCCATGCCTTCCTCGACACGGGACTTCGGTTTTAAGTTTCATCCAAAAGACTTGTGACCTTCACCTTTGTATGCCGAGTGCTTGGCGAAGGAACAATCACTACCATTTTCAAAGGAGTTGAATGCTGTACCACTATAGACCACCACAAGCATTAAATTTTTTAAAGAAGATAAAATATAAAGACTATTTTAAAATAAACAGAAAATTAAGAAAATTTTGTATTTAACATTTTTTATTGATTTGACAAAAACATAACTGTTTTTCTTCTCACTTGTACATTTATGTATATTCACAAGTTTCACATGTTTAATTTTCTTATACATAATATAAAAAATAAAAAAGAACGATATATACAACTTAAACACAACATTTCTAATGTTCAACACAAAAATTTGTTAATAATTGGTCATAATGAACATGACTCCTCTGTAAACAAATGACTTGGGACAGTCCAAATGTGTCTCTCGGGTTGAATGAGTTGAACAAAAGAATATGCAACAAAAAAATTGGAGTCCATGAGGAAATTCATCACATGGTTCATCCCTACATTTTCCGACTCCTAATCTATACAAAATAAATTTGTAACACAATTTTTTTAAGTAAAAGTACACGTACAAACATGACGTATTCCAAAAAAGAATCATCTTTTATTTATTGTCTGTCATAGCTTGGTGTATAAGAGTTTTACTGTACATAGATTATATAAATTAATATTAATTGCTTTGGTGCTTATAATTTCAAATTGAATAATAAATAAAGTCATACTTTTCTAGCTCGTCATGTTTTTTTTTTTTTTTTTTTTTTTTTTTTGCATAATTATGTTGTCATTTTCTGATGTGCTTATTTTATGTCATTTCACCTTCCTAAAGTGGCCGATATAATATTAACATTTCAACTTCCTAAAGTGCCTCATACAATTAACATTTCAACTTCCTAAAGTGCCTAATACAATGGACATATCAACTTCCTAAAGTGCCTAATACAATTAACATTTTAACTTTTTAAAGTGCCTAATACTATTAACATTACAACTTCCTAAAGAGCCTAATACTATTAACATTTCAACTTCCTAAAGTGCCTAATACTATGAAAATTTCACCTTCTTAATGTGCCTCATACAATTAACATTTCAACTTCCTAAAATGCCTAACACTATGAAAATTTCAACTTCCTAAAGTGCCTAATACTATGAAAATTTCAACTTCCTAAAGTGCCTAATACTATGAAAATTTCAACTTCTTAATGTGCCTAATACAATTAACATTTCAACTTCCTAAAATGCCTAATACTATGAAAATTTCAACTTCCTAAAGTGCCTAATACTATGACAATTTTAACTTCCTAAAGTGCCTAATACTATGAAAATTTCAACTTCCTAAAGTGCCTAATACTATGAAAATTTCAACTTCCTAAAGTGCCTAATACTATGAAAATTTCAACTTCTTAATGTGCCTAATACAATTAACATTTCAACTTCCTTAAAGTGCCTAATACTATTGAAAATTTCAACTTCCTAAAGTGCCTAATACTATGAAAATTTCAACTTCCTAAAGTGCCTAATACTATGAAAATTTCAACTTCCTAAAGTGCCTAATACTATGAAAATTTCAACTTCCTAAAGTGCCTAATACTATGAAAATTTCAACTTCCTAAAGTGCCTAATACTATGAAAATTTCAACTTCTTAATGTGCCTAATACAATTAACATTTCAACTTCCTAAAATGCCTAATACTATGAAAATTTCAACTTCCTAAAGTGCCTAATACTATGAAAATTTCAACTTCCTAAAGTGCCTAATACTATGAAAATTTCAACTTCCTAAAGTGCTTAATACTATGAAAATTTCAACTTCTTAATGTGCCTAATACAATTAACATTTCAACTTCCTAAAATGCCTAATACAATAAACATTTTAACTTCCTAAAGAACATAATATTGTTAACAAGGATTTTCCTAGGCCTTTTTCACTCCAATTACAGTACCCATTCCCTATTCAAAAGTGGCTTGTATTTTCCCAAAAAATATGCAAAAATTCATAATTTTTGGAATTTCAAAATAAAAAAATAAAGTATTTAAAATAAATACTCAAATATATTTTTTTCTGTTTTAGTAAAATAATTGTAAATTTTTCCAATTTTTCAGACCCTGGAAAGTGCTTAACTCTGTTGACATATCCTTGACATAGCTACTGTAACTTTTTAAAGCACCTAATATTGTTAACATGTCCTCAACACTTCATAAAGTGCTTATCACTATTGACATGTCCTTGACATTAGCTATTGCAACTTTCAAAAGTGCCTAACGACATTAGTTATTGTAAATTTCAAAAGTGCCTAACATTGTTAACTTGACCTTGACACTTTTAAAGTGCTTCCATGTACCTCTATTGATATGTTCTTAACATTAGCTACTGTAACTTTCAAAGTGCCTAATATTGTTAACATGACCTTGACACTTTTAAAGTGCTTACCTCTATTGACACGACATGTCTTTGACATTAATTATCTCAAATTCCTGAAGTACTTACTGCTAACATGTCCTCGACATAAATAAAATTTGGTTGCATAACCCTAACACATAACTTATAAAAATATGACATGACTCTCTCCAAATAGTTGTATAGTGAAATTTTCCCCTTTGAGGACATTTCAAAATAAAACAGCTATATTACATAATATACAAAACTTGAGAAACCTGCATCTGTGTGACAATCAAAAGCACCATAAACTCATTCACCCCTAAAGACACATTTGGGCTTGTCCAAATCTTTGATTTAAAGAAGAGTCCATTGTTTTTCAGGGGTTGATGAGTTAACTAATTGTACACAAAGAAGTACATGTGTATCACAGTTCAAAATTGATAAATATGTTCCGGATGATCCTAGAAAATTTTAACAACTTTACAAAAAATCTCTCTCTCTCTTATATTGTAACAAAACTCTTTTAATCTCCCAACACAAAATCTCAGTTTTTTACTGGTCAATTTTGTTTTTTTCTATCCTTGCGTTTCTATCATAGCCAGTCTTCTATTTAACTGTAATTTTTTTCAATCCAATGCTTTATAACACACATACTCTTTCACACACCTACACTCCAACAGACCTACATTTACATACATATATACATGATATGGGTATGACACATGTGCACACAAACACACACACAAACACACACATATATATATATTTAAACATTTAACTGCTGGCATTCATGGGCTTAATAGTGAATTTTCTTTTGACCAGCTGACATTCATAAACCCATGAATGACAACAGTTCAATGCTTATATATACCCCGGTACTTATTTCTTTTGTTTTCCGACTTCTCTTTTTTTTCATGATAACGAACAACATTTTTTTTAATAATGAAGTATTAGTACCAACAGATGGTAAATATATATACAGACACAGATACTCATATCAAACATTACAGGTAATAAATTAAGTCTTCTGAATTTTAATTTATACCTGAGCTAAGAACTTATTGCCAATGAGTGAGGGGTTTTATTTTCAACTTGTATGAACTACTTATAAATGGCACTTTGGCATTATATCTCCTGGAAGGGAATGTGTGTTTCACCTCTTATGGTGACCCTCTAATTTAGGAACAATTACTACCCGGTTTTAAACAAAAAAAATTTCAGTTGCAAACTGACAACATTGGAACCAAAGTCATTTTTAAGCAAAGTAAATGTGCTACTACAGAAGTCAGTGGGGGGGGGGGAAATAAATTGATTGACACTAAAAATTGCTGATATCACTTTCACGTGTACAACATCATTCAATCTGTTTCATCCCCACTCTCATTGCTGCTGTAACTTTGCCTCTCATACAGACAAGTTTACTTTTATCATAACATTCGAAACAAAAATTATAAAAAAAAAAATCCACAAGAACATTGTACAGGAAAGATTGGAAAAAGTCAAAAAATAAAAATTGTATAAATTATCACTAAAAAAAATATAAATCATAACAGTGTAAACTATACAATATTTGTCATACAAAAACAATAATTGTTGTTTACAGAACTTATATACACAGTGAAATCTCATAATTTTGAAATCGGATGAGTTGAAACTCACAGTCGAAGGGCATGTGCCAATTATTTTATATTTATACTACTTTTATTCTGGATATCTCGTAAGTCATAAAAGTTATTTCATCTTAAGGCAAAACTTATGACCGTTTTATCAATGTCGATTCTGAAGGTATACTCACACGTTTTGAAACATATCTTAATAGTTTATTTGTCCTTTTGCCTGCTACATTTACAAAAAAAGTCGTCAAAAGACAAAAAAGGAAATGGGTGTAAATTTTCAAAATAGATATTTGACAAACAGCTGTCAGGTTTTAAGGTCAAAGTATGGTAAATATTTTGATTCCTTCAGCTCAGGTTAAAGTTTTTGAAAAGTAGGTCAAAGGTCAAGGTCACTAAGTCAAAAATGAAGGTACCAAATAAATGTTCTGGTCATAAGAAATATATATATATATATATATATATATATATATATATATATATATATATAAATTATCAAAGCCCTATCCCTCATGGTTTAAAAGATATAGCAAAGGTTAAAGTTTTTGAAAACTTGGTCAAAGTTCAAGGTCAAAGTCAAAAGTCAAGGTACCAAGTGAAAGCTCTGGTCATAAGGAATCTTTACGTGAAAAGAAAAAGCCTTGTCCCTTGCAGTTAAAAAGATACAGACCAGATTAATGTTTTGTCTACAGATGCACACAACGCTTTTAAACATTACACTGTACAAGTATGAATACATTTTTGTTCTGCAGTCAAGTGATAGATTAAATTGTGACCAATACTTAATGTTTGAACATTTAAAGTTCTTAAATAAACAATACCCCAGTAATGATAATTTACGCATGTAAACATTTGGATAAATTCATTCAAACTGGATGATAAAAATGTCAGCTTATTTAAGTTAACCACCATCAATCTTAGAGGGAACAAAAAATTCAACTTTCGGCAAGTTCCAGCAAAAGTACTCTCAGAACAACAAATGTAAAAATCTTTACCAATTTTCTTTCAATTCATTCTATCTATTTTGCCTCAGTATCTTTTTATTTTCATCCTTTTTGGACAGGCGATATATCTGCAATACTGAGACAAAAAAAAATTCAAATTCAAATTTTCCTTCTGGCCTCTATTTAGATGCATCCATGACTGACATGTCCATGGAAACTTAACTTATTTTTTCAAAAACTTTAATTTAATTTGATTTTATCAATAATAAAGTTTAGTAGACGAGTCGAAGGCAATTTGTTGACAGAAGAAACAATTTATAATGGAAATAAATTATGTAGCCATCTTTTTTTTCAAGTATTGGGTGCGTCTAATTAGGGGATGCATCTAATTACCTAACACTGTGATGCATTAACACAAATATATGGAACTTCAATTAATGAAAGCCAAAACTAAGTGATAAAAAGACAAAGTGTATGGAAATTTTCAGTCCTAGTTATTTTTGCCCTTTTGCAACCTATAACATTTTCGCCTTGTCTTAAATTTCCCCTGTCATCTAAGGACAGAAATGGCAAAAATTAAAACACGGGTGAAAATTTTCGGGTATAAACTAGAATCAAAAAGATAAAAAATTATATACAGGCATATATGTTATATTTTTCATTTGACTGTGTGATAAAATTGAAATGTTAAATTTTGGAATGTTTAAAGATTAAACATGCTAAATAATACAAAACATGGATGAACACAATCCACAATATAATGATAACTCAATTACAATTCCTGAATGTTTGAGTTTGTGATCTTTTACACCTAATCAATTTCACCAGTCATGGAGGCATTACCGGTTTTGTTATGGCATTACGCTATGTTTTTGTTTTTGGATACTTTTTTTTTTTTTTTTTTTTTTTTTTTTTTTTTTGAAATGTTGAATTGTAATCTCATTTTGAGGTTGTCATTACAACCAGGTGTTATTTCTACAGAGCTGACCTCTGAGGTAGGTGTTTGACTGTACACAGTAATATTTGATTTAAAATTCACTCAACATTGATTTCATGATAATTTCACATAAATATTACCTGAACATTTCCATATGAAATCCATGTGAAATATGAAAAAAACATTTTTTCTCAGAATTTAACACACAGAGCTTGATTAACATATTACTCAAGAAAATTGACCTTTTGAAATTCACGTTAATTTCAAGAAACCAACATGAAGCGAATTTAACAAGAGCACAAAAGAGCAGACCCAAATTGTCGAAGCATTCAGACCAGTATATTAGGTATTTTCATTATCCAGAGTTATCACCCCTTATAGCAGGTATCGATTGTGATGTCATTTGTGCATAAAATGAGAAAAGTTATCCAGTGCAACATCATATGTTTGTGTGAATACAACGTTGTTTTCTCATGTAAAACATGACGGCACAATCGATAACTCCTGACATGGGAGATAACTCTGACTAACGAAATGACATAATATGACAAAAAGTTAACCAAGTATCACCTAAAAATTTTACAGGTTTTAAATTCAGTGAGAGAGATTAAATTGTGTATTATCAATTAGAAAAAAAAATGACAAACTTTTTCCATTACATTTAATTTATCAATTAGCAAAGTTAAATTTTTTTAAAAAAAATTACAAGAAAAACTGAAAAAATTACAAGAATGAGTGGTAGAGAATTTAAACATGAGTACAGTGGAACCTGTATATAACAACCTCTGTAGGGACACAGGATAACTGGTCTTTATAGGGAGATGGTCTTTATATAGAGGTTGATTTGTACACAAATGGTACTATTGGGGATAACAAAAAAAGGTCCTTGTGACCAGGTGGTCTTTATACACAGGTGGTCACTAAAGAAGGTATTACTGTAGTGCTAAACATTTGTTTTCAGTCATGTTTAATGAGGTCTGCCTGTATCTTGTCAAAAAGAATATGCATGTACAGTGGAACCTGTCTTATTAGACCATTCTCACAAGCTGTTAACATTTTCACCCCTAAAGTATCTGAATGGTATGTTCTTTTCCATTGTCTTGGATCAGTCTATTATGAACCATAGTGTTGAGAGGGGTTAGGGTCTGTAAATACAGAAATTCATTTAAAAGGTCATGTCAATGAATTTGATGCTTTTGTTGGCAAAATTAACAGATATGGCTTAAATAAAAACAAAACAGGGACTATACTGAGAATCGGAAAATTTTGCTGGGTTAAAATATTGTTGTTTTGAAAATGAAACTCTCGTCAAATTTCATTGCAATAAAAAACATCTCCGTGAAGAAACCTTTTCCTATTACTAAGCTGATTTACGTAAAATTTTGTCATGGCTTTAATTTTGTTGATGAATGAAAATGAAATCGACGAAATTTTCTGATTGTATCAGACTTATGATTCTGCCAATCGCTATGGTAACAGCCAGCAAATATGGCTGACTACTTTGTCATCTGAATTTGTTTGTTTTTTGTTTTGATTTCATTAGATTATATGATGCCACAAAGAAAAAAAACTATCTACAGTAACCATTCAAATTTTTGCAATTATTTCCACATTCTTCCGGTCTATCACAGTCGGTAAAATATGCCACTAGCCTCACCAGTTATAATTCACAATGGCTAAACATAAAAAACACACTAAGTCATGGAACAAGAATGAATAATCCACAAACCGGAAAATACAATGTTTTCTTTTGCTTCTTTTTTGACTAAATCATGATTAATATCCACTGGAGTTGAACACTGTAATGGAAACTGAAGACCACCGTGGTAACGGTAACTATGTCCTGCTAGGGTCTTGTCCACCCATATAACTTCTTCTTTGCAAATCTGTAAGAAAATAAAGAGCTATATAAAACACAAAACTTCAGCCATATGCATATCTGCACATGCATACTGTCAT
Source organism: Atrina japonica (assembly GCA_030159075.1). Taxonomy (NCBI): domain Eukaryota; kingdom Metazoa; phylum Mollusca; class Bivalvia; order Pterioida; family Pinnidae; genus Atrina; species Atrina japonica. Next base: position 157,682 of record BROG01000918.1, on the reverse strand, counting down.
ATATCCTCTAATGAACAGAATTCATGAAAGGGAGACAACTCTAGATAAAAAAAAAAGGTACCAAGCCGATGAAACAGTGGTTTGGCGTTTTAAAATACTCAACCTGCATCTGCAAAGCATTAGTACAATCTTTTAAAGGGGCTGTGATTAACAAAACAAATTATTTTCATTCTTTTCAACCTTTACTACTTGTACTAGATATATAATAACAAACATGAGCTATACACAAGCATTTAAAAATATTATATTACTATATATTTTGTGAAAATAAGGTCAGGTCCAGTGTGGTATTCATTTACAACTTGTAAGGTCGAATCAGTCAGTTGCAAGTGAAAAAGTGCCAAACTGGGTTTCTCAAGCAATTTTCACAAAATATATAGGGATTTAAGATTTTTTATGCCTGTGCAACAATCTAAGTAGTAAAAAAAAAAATTTTTTGGGAAAAAAAAAAAACACAGCTAATGCCCCTTTATTGCTACTCCATATATATTTATTTTTATACACAAATCTGAAGCCCATTCCCAGGACCAGCCTCCCTGCCAAATTTGGTTGAAATCTGTTTAATGGTGCTTGAGAATAAGTAGTTTAAATGGAAAAGTTAACAGATGGACAACCAACATTTGGCCATAGCAATAGCCAACTTAGATCTTTGGGCCAGGTAAGCTAAAAATGTTCATTTTTTTTTTTGTATGATAACTTTGGTTTTTACAAGTTTACAACACAATGATACAAAATATCAGAGAATAACATCAAAGAACAATCAACTCACGGGTGAGTTTGTATCATTTGTTTACAACAATTAAAACCCCAGGGGGGTCGTATCAAAATTCACAATATCAATTTACTTTTGCCAGAGAGATGCTGCACTCCAATCTTGAAGAGTCATATCACAGCAGATTTTGTTTTAGAATTTTCAGAAGTGTTTCAAAGTTTACACAAGAAGCATACCAAAAACAAAAACGACAGATGGCAGTGGATCACAATAAGTCACCCAAGGTAATTCAATTGATCTTAACTAATGAACCCTTGAAAGACAATGGACTCATCTGTAATCAATGACTAAGACTAGTCCAAATTGTGTTTTTATGGGGAAATGTGATGTAAAAGTTTTACCTGGTTCACTCTCAGACAGTAATGGCTGCCTGGAGGTATCGTTGTCCTCTAGTTCTTGACTTCTGTTCAGTCTACGCTCCCGAATGTATTGTATCAGTGGTACGATGATGATGTTATTGTAGAGACACATTCCACTAATAAGAATAATAAAACCGATAAGCTGTGGATAATGGAACTTCTGCCATGACAGTGAAAGGGACACAATCCATATCAAAATTGTTCGTACACTGTCCAGTACCATTCGAGTTGTTGCACTAAGCTCCTTAGTGACACTGATTCCACAGAAATTGAAGAAAGCAATACTAATGATATTTCCTGCAAATTAAAAAAAAAACAAAAAAAAGTCATAATTGAGATCTGGTTGAAATTTTGGTGGCCTACTATTTGAGCTTGCTGGACCACGTTGTGGGTTCAGTGGTGCAATATTTTTCTCATAAATACACAGAAAAAGATTTGAATTCCGATCATGCCTACATTTTTGAAACAGTACCATAGTGTATGCTCCTTTTCTAAGTGCTCCCTTATGAAAAAGAGAAGGTCACAGATCTTTCAAATGTATATGTTTTTGTTTTTAATGTTGGTTCACATCCTGCCAAGAATTTTTTAAATGTCACCAGTTTAAGGTGAAGTGCCATGAATTTTGACCACTGTTATGGATTGACGCCGATGTGAGGGTTCTTTTATGTACCACGCCTGTCGAGACACGTGACCACCGCTTTCAGTCTCAGCTCAAACCTGTGACTTTTACTTCATATTCCGAGTGATTGGTGAAGGAACAGTCGCTACTGTACTTCAACTTAATGTATTATCCAGTAATTAAACCTTAAATGCTTGCATATCACATGACCTACAGTGGAACCTCACTTTTAAGACCACCTAACTAACTGACTCAAAGTGGTCTGATTGGTCAGGTGGTCTCTTATGAGGTTCCGTACTTATCAGATATCTATCAAGTGATTGGAAATTTATAATCGGAAATGTGAGGTGGTCTCCTAAGCAAGGTGCTCTTTATGCGAGGTTCCACTTCCATCCTTCCGTCTTGATCTAGTATTAGACAACATGTGAATTTTGGTTAAAAAGCATTAACTGTGTTTTTTCACCTTTTTTACTTATTAGATTAGTATACAGTAACAAAAAAAGATAAACACGGGCATAAAAATTGTTACATTCATTCAAATTTTGTGAAAATTGCTTGAGAAACCAAGTTTGGCAATAATTCATTTGCAAATGATTAATTCCACCTTACAACATTTATTTGTATACGCATACGACAATGGACCTGGCCCTATTTTCACAAAAATAGAAATATGAGAATTTTTATGCCTGTAGAGATCTCTTATCTGTTATTCTATATCAATCTAGGTACTAAAGAACTAAATAATTATTTGGTGGGGGAGGGGGGGGGACTCAGCTAATGCCCTTTTAAATTTTTCAGAACAAAACGTCATTGAACAGAAACCTAAAAGTGGCAATCCGACAAACCAGGGTTCGAAATTAGCAGAAGTTTGCCAGTCTGAGACAACCGGTATTAACTTTTGCGACTTTTAACAAACTAACCAAAAACAATATGTCCGCCCAATCTCCTATCTCGAGAACATAAAAAATCATAGCTAACTCTTACCTAAAGTGGCAAGTAATATTTGCCAACTATTTCCCATTTGTATAAAAGCATCAATCGGATCCTCTAGCTTGTTCCCCGGCAACTTGCTAAACGCTCCGGCATCAATGTGATAGAAAACGATGTTTAAGATGGAGAGAATCGTGAAACCAAAGAATCCTGTATTTGTAGGAAAATAAACGGCGAGTAAGAATACAGTGGTCAGCTTCATTCTTTTCCTGTTATCTCTATTTAACCCAACAACCCCTGAAGTCACATTTGGACCTGCCCATTTCAAAGAATGGTCAAGTCTACTGTTAGAATTTAGGGGTATATGATTTAGAATAAATTATTGATTAGTTTAACTGTGACTACAGGGGTTGAGCAGATGTTCTTTCAAACAAAATCCATAAAATCAGATTTTTAAGTATCACAAAACATTTCTATAATAAACTAACAAAATGACTTTATTTTACCATTTTAAAAATTACATCCACAATGCTACAAATCATACTTTTGTTTACAAATACAGTAAAACCTGCTATAGCGGCCACCTCTATAAAAGGATTGCCTGACTATAAAGGCCAGTTTTGAAAAGCACCATGACTGCATACTTCGACTACATTAAAACTGTGTATAAGGGTCACCTGCACATAAAGGCCAATATTTTCTGGTCCCTTGGGTGGCCCCCTATATACAGGTATTACTGTACCTGGAAATTTTCGCCCTGGGTTATTTTCGCCCTTTTACAACAGAAAATAAATTCACTCTGTCTAAAATTCACCTTCAATTGCCATAATCTCATGCATGGATGGCATGTATCTCCTCGCTTTAATTATTTCACTTTCATTTTAAAAAATCACCCTTCTGTCTCAGATAAAAATCAAACGGGGGTGACGATTTCCAAGAATACAGTATTCTGTTACTAAACATGTGACCAAATATTCAAATAATAATTTCATCTTCTAATATTTGCCATTTACTATTCTTTCACAAATATTTGAACATTCATTGGAGGGAGGGGGGGGGGGCTCTGTAGCAGAGTGGTTAGAGCATCGCGCTTTGAACCATGAAGTCTCGTCACTTTTGGTCAGTGCAGGTTCGATCCCCACTGGAACCTAAGCTGATGTTTGTGAGAAAGTTTGCCAAATTAGTTGCAGAAGGCCTGTGGTCTTTTCCCTGGTACAGGGTTCTCTCCTCCTGGTCACCACCAAATAACTGACAAATTTTTTAATGTGGCGTAAAAGAGCATTAAAAAATTTGGACATTCCTTTCAGCTCTAAAACGAGGCTACAATTTTACAAATGATATCTGATCAGCAGTAATCATACACACCTCACTGAGTGCAGATGTACTAAAACAGACTAACCTTCTAGTCCTACTGTTTGCATCGGTGGAATGTTATATCGGTTGATAAACTTCTCCTCGTACACCATCTGTACAGCTACGATAATCTGGGCCATGATGATCAAGAGATCCCCTGATTAAATAAAAGAAACGTGAGATGAGTTTGAGAAGCACTATTATAATCACGTGATTGAGTTTCCCTACTTCCATTTCAAAGGAAAACAACAACAAATATTTCAAGGTGTTCCTACTTGTAGTAAATGATTTTAGAAATTGTAACTGGTAATTGTTTCTTTTTTATTCATTTTTTTATTTATTTACTGAAACCCGTAAGTTATAAATCATATGAAGTTGTCACGTTTACTCCTAGGAGTGATCATGTGATAATCACGTGATTGGACCAATCATGTCCGACAGCAAACATGATGCTTTAAAAAATGTTTTTTATTCGCGAGAGAATTAAAGATGGGTTTGTTTTGTTGTGCTTCTAATTGGATAAAGATGACAGGATTCCTGCAAATTAAAAAGTTTTTTAACTCTAGCTAGGTAGTCTTAACCGATTTGTTTACATCTTTTAAAATGGTTCATCGCTGACAGGAGACTTACAACCTTAATCCTGTTCAACCCAGACATTTTTCATAATAAATCACATCTGAAAGATTGACCATATCGGTTATTCCTTTAATGTGCATAACTACAGTCATTTAAAATTACTGATCTTGCATTGGGTTTTCATTAATACAAATGTATTTACTTGTTGTATAATCAGAAAATGTGGCTCCCATGATCCCAGGAAAATGGCTTGTATTTTTCAAAAAGATGTGCAAATATTCCTACTTTGCAGTTTCAAAATTAAGAATTAAGTATTTTCAAACAAATGTCTCAAACCAAGTTATTCGGTTTCAGTTAAATTAAAATCTTGTATATGTTTTCCACTTTTCCGTACGCTTGACCCAGAATTTAGGAGGTAGGAAATCCCCTGCCGGCTGGGAAATTGATGAGATGTCAGTCAAATAACAGATTTCAAGTTATCATATCATTCTGGGCAGTTTTCGGTTGGTCTCTGACAAGCGTCATCAACATTCAACATATAATTATGCTGCCCCCCATTATTCCGTTTGTGTCTCCTGCATAACTGTGTTACCTGCTATTACTCCGTTTGTGTCCTGCGTCTTGGAACCTGTGTTGTCTGGAAACAAAATGTCTGATGCTCCAACTAAAGCGAGTCCGACAATTATACTAAGCATCCCTGCCCACATGATCCTCTTTATACTTCGGCCAAGGAAAGCTACAGATAACAGTGCTGTGAAAATAATGACTGCTCCTGAAAGCAAATAAAATTTCACAGAATGATTACAGGTTCTATGACCAAATGAAACTGCATTTTTCAGTACTGTAATTTCCTGTTTATTGTCTGTGGGTTACATGATTTTGTTCTGTCAAGGAAACTAGGACATTGCAGGCTATCTGTTGGTGCAGGCTCTTGGGACCATTTTTCCTTTGTGTTGAATTAAATACTAAAAACAATATCTAACAAGGTAACATTTAATTTGTTATCATGTAAATGATTATCATTTATTTCTTTAAGCAATCAATTTCACTATAAAACATTCACACATGAATGTTTATCCTACCACCAACCAAAGGCAGTGTTCACTGAGTCGCTGTGAGCCTGTGAAACGGTTCATTACGGTCCTGTGTATTACCCGTGAGCAATCTAGCAATGTGGGCTATCCAGTTGGCTTTTTCTAGAATAGGGATTTAAGGTCAATGTGAGCTACAAGTATACGGTGCAAGGGCCATTACACAGAAAAATATGGTATTAATCTAAATATTTACCAGTACATGTGGAAAATTAAAGCAATATTAAAGAGACAAGAGACCCCCCAAGTGACCTTAAGGCACGCACCTGGCATATTTTGTCAATTATTCAACTGATATTTTCTGTTTCACTTACTTTATTCTTTGACCTTGACCTTTGACCCTATGACCTTGAAACTTTGTCACAAAGTACATGTAATTACATTGTACTGACAACTTTCTAATTAACTTTGTGTACAAAAAGGCAACTAGTTGTAGCAGGCGAGGATAAATGAGTGGCAAGACCAGGGATATGAAACCAGGACCTTCCTAACACTAGCGGGTACATGTACCAACCGAGATATCTGGTCCAATACCCTCTGCATCACTGCATCCCCCCCCCCTTAACAAGATATCTAACCCCAAAAATCTGCACTAGACTCTTAACACACACCACACTGAGTTATTTAGTTGGGCTCCAAAAGTAGGAGGCAACAGAAAATATATGTGACCAAACTGGGAATCAGCCCCAGGACCTTCCTAACACTAGCAGGACGCTCTTACCAAATGAGCTATTTGGTCTGATACGCTCTCTATCACTACATTTATACCAAGGTTCAACACTTAGGTTAGTCTGGTTGTCCGGGAAAAGTTGGTTTTCCGTTTGGAAAAGTAGAATTGTTAAAGACAAAAATTAATTCAATAAAAATTATACTTGTTTAAACACAAAATAATGTCTTTAAATGTTACACTCGATTTTCGGTCAAGTCCTTTTAGGATTTGGACAAAAAGATTAACATACTACACTGTACTTGTCCTGCTGCAGGACAATGGGAAAGGACTATATATGATAGAGATGTCTCTATATCTACATGTACCAATGAAATGAAAATTAAATATTTCTTGTAAAGTATATGGTTGTATGTATGTACATTATGAAGTTTAAGATTCGCACTTTACATACACACAGAAAACAAAAGTTTCCTTGTCAGGAAAGTGTCTTGAAATCGACATTAAAACACGTATATTTTCAATATCTTATCTATTTTATTCTATTTTTGAGGCTTTTGGGGTTAAAATGAAGTATGAGCACAGTCTTGGACAAGAAAGATATTCCACACTATGATGTGTATGTTCATTAACTATTTTGTGTACAAAGGAAAATTTTGTCCAAAGCTGCGATCGATATAAACAAGCAACTTTTCATATGAACAACACGTCCAATGGATTACGCTGTTGCTAAGGAGACTCTACTTCCGGTTGTTTTGATGGTCTACAAACGGCGTTCATTTATTTTCATCGAGGACCATACATAACAGAAACAAACTATACTTGACAAACCAGGAAACCCCACTGCTGTTGAATAGGCTATAAATAGCTAAGGTGGGTAGTTTCTTCTCTTTTTATTGCTGGTTCCATATTACTGCGGCAATCACATTCTTAATACCAACTGGAAAATACTGAGTACTGTAAGCAAAGTGCTACAATGCTTTGTTTTTCTTTCATTCTTCGAAATCTCTATCGATAGATCTACTTGACAACTTTTCACTAAAGATAAGTACGGTAAACTTGCTTCGTTGAGAGATCGAATAGGCCTAATTGAATTCCCCTTTGGCCGTTTGGGTTACGCATTACCGACTGGTAACCCGTATACTACCGTAGACCCTTGGATCAGTGTTTTTTATCCATCAATATCGTAGATCTACAATATGATGAACTGACTACTACATGTAGGTCAGTTTACAGTTAGCCTGACCTGGTTGCTTGGCCCTTATGCATTTCTTTACCCAAGCACTGAATATGGGCCTACTGGCAGTACTGCACAGAATCTATTTTTAGAATTTTACCTCTGAACTCGGGCATCGCCAACACTTTTATCAAGTGCATATGTTGAATTTTTAAAGTAAATAATACCCTATAGATCTATGAGGTAGATCTACAGTACATTTTTTTATTTTTCCAAAGTAAGCCCTACGAGTACAAAATGTAAGGATATACAACTAGTGACTGCATTCTCTTATTGGGTCTTAAATCAGACTGTTTAACATTTTTTGGTATACAATTGATGGTGGTGTAATGGTTAGCACGTCAGATTGTAAAGTCAAAGGTCTGGGGTTCGAATCTGCTTATAGTACTATTTTTTTTTCTTTTTATACTATATTTTCAAAGGAATACATACATATATTTTTCACCAGATAAAAATTTATCTGTGGAATAAACAAAATATTACTTCATTTTCTTGAAATAATTTTTCACCAGACTAAACACAAAGTTCATTTAGTCACTGGAGTTCCATTGACATAACATGACCTTGAAATGACCTTTGAGGTCAAGAGAGCAAGTCAAACTACTCAGATCTCAACTTTAGATAATGTGTAGAACCTGTTATGAAAATATGACCATCCACCATTTGGGAGTCATTTTGGACCCTTATCATATATAGTCCTTTCCATAATTGTTGGCCCCTGTCATAAGCCATATGTATAACAAGAGGCCCAATGGGCCTTAATGGTCATCTAATAAAAATTTGGAATCAAGTTCGGTCAAAATTTCTGTTTACTTAGGTATCTGTGACCTTGACCTTTAACCCCATGACCTTGAAATTTTGTCAAAATGATCCTTAGATAATTCCTAACAACTTTCTCATATTTCTTTGTATACAAAAAGTCAGTCAGTTTTGAGCTATTAAGCCATTTGTATACAACAGTACCCTATATTATTCAAGTGCCCCCTAAAGGACCGTTTATCAACACATTTCCTTTTAATTTGCAAACATTGTAAATACTGACTGTATATACATGCATACAAAATTTGGAAGTCATATGATCATTGGTTCATGAGAAAAAGATTTTTAAAGATGTACCAAGTTTTGGACCTTTCTGGGGCCCATATGGGCCTAGCCCCTTTTCATTCACAAACCTTATGCAGAAGTCAAAAATGTGTAAATATTAACAATGGATGATGACAGACAAAAGACGATCGCAATAGGTCACCATGAGCCTTTGGCTCAAGTGACCTAAAAACTATACACTATATGTCATTTGAAATACCTGTATTACCCGCAGGGATGAAGTGGTGATGAAAAACTAACGTATTCACACTTGCCTCGCAACATCTGAAAGCTGGATGCAAAAGTCAAGTTCAGCCCAATATACATCAGAGATGTCCCGCACATGTCGCACATGGCTGCTGGCAGGAGTACAAGAGGATTAAATGGCCGAGTCTCGCTTCTGTCCTCAGTCCCTCTGACTCGTCTATAAAACTTTATGAGGTAGAACACTAAGAGACAAGACATTTCCCCTAGAAACATACCCACAGCCTGAAACAAAAAGTAATGAAAGATTATAAAGCTCACATCACACCAGCATATCTTAACACCTCCACCCTCCCCCATATCTCTGCCGCGCCCCTGCCCCCCCCCCCCCCCCCCCCCCCCCCCCAATAAACCTGACCTTGACAAATCGTCTTAACCACAACATTGAAAACAGACGCATCTTTTTTAGCACCTTTTTACATTGGTTACTCTCAGACAGATTTTGGAAATACAGTTAGGTTATTTTTGGCCTTGTAGGACACCACTGTCTCAGAACTCTACATCTAGTAGAAATTTCAGCTCAACTGATGAAGTCTTCAACATTTGTTTTGGAGTCATTTCCAATTTTTTGGGGGCAAAACTATAACTTTGGTAATTCAAAATGTATGTTTAGAATTTTTACAATACCCGTGAATATAATACCTTATAATTATATGAAGTATCAGAAAGAAAGTTTGTAATTAATCTTGCGTGAAATTCAATACCTGTGAACAAGTTCCTTTCAGAAAAACGCGAAATCTTCTCCCCATGAAATTAAACAACTACACAGTGTCCAGCATCTGAAGCACAGGATGTGATTATAATCGTAAGACATCTATATCATTCAAGATTAGGTGATGTATGAGAGGTAGAAGCAGGTAAATGTGACCTCCACCAATCATCTTAACTTGACGCCAATGGGAGGGTAATTCCCTAATTAACGCTCTCCCTCAACTTAGTAGAGGCCTGAATATATGATATCTGTATTTGTTATTCCTATTAAAAATTGTTCACTTCCTTTGTTTTCTCAAATGATTTTAACTTTAGTCAATTCTCGAATTATCATCACTCAATTCATCACCATTCGCGCAATACTTCTTATTACCAGCGTATCAGAGTTACAACCCTTTTGAAGCGACGAACAAAAATACTTCAAATATCACGAGATTACAGGGACAACGTGACAAGGTAAAAATAAAAACAAAGTAGCTTTATAGATTAAAATGGATGTCAAATATGGCCTGTGAAACACTGCATCACAGTAGACTGCATCTCGAATAGCAGAAAAAACAGATATCCAATTTTACAAGTTGCGAAAGGTTGGCAATAGTCGTAGAAAGTGACTAGGTTTATTTAGACGAGAAAAATTTAAAATAAATACTGTACCAGACACTTGCCATTTGGCAAATTGAATGTGTTGGCAATCTCACATAGGTTGACAAGTTCACATTTTTTCTTGATAGAATGTTGAATTCCTTTGGACTTCAATATTAACCCTAAAAATTTGCATTGTTAACTACGGTAATTTGAATTTGCGGCCATATTGAAGTTCATTTGTTTACACATTGTCCCTGAGACACGACTAAAAGTGCCTTTAATATGAAGAGTTCCACTGATGGAAATAAGACATATAACGCCAAATTTTTTTCAGGAACATTTTTTCCTGATATATAAAATTCTCTTTATAACGTCAAATTCATTATTGCCATTCATCTCTCCATTTCAAGGAGTCGGTTATCTTGAAATACCACCATAGGTCATCGTGAGTCAATGAAGCAGCTAACTGGTCGCTAAAGATCAGCAGTGTAAAGTCAGGTAGCAGTTGTAAGACCGGGTAATTGAAGAATTAAACAAACAAGATAGTTACTGAATATGAACTGTTGACCTGTTGTCTGTTCCTTGAAGATACATATATGATACCAAAAAATAGTAACTCTATTTTCCCTACGATTTGGGAATTCAATTCATTGACGAACTTGATATTTTGTACATAATTTTTAAATTACAAAAGGTGGCCGTTTATTAAGATTTGACTGTAAGTTAGTTGTAGTTTAGGCCAAAAATAAAACAAAGATTTGTTTGATGTGACCATGGCCAAGAAGACCCACCTAAAATATAACAAAACTAAGATTTTTAAGTAGAGTGGAACCTGTCTTGAAAGACCACCACTTCTGCCACTGAAATAAGGTCTTATGAGACAGGTGGTCTCACAAAACAGGTTTTATTTCAAGGATTATTGAACCAAGGGGTTTTGAGAATGAAATCTCCCAAGACAGGTGGTCTCTTATGACAGTGGCCTCTTATGACAGTGGTCTCTTATGACAGTGGTCTCTTATGACAGTGGCCTCTTATGACAGTGGCCTCTTATGACAGTGGTCTCTTATGACAGTGGCCTCTTATGACAGTGGCCTCTTATGACAGTGGTCTCTTATAACTGTGGTCTCTTATGACAGTGGTCTCTTATGACAGTGGTCTCTTATAACAGTGGCCTCTTATGACAGTGGCCTCTTATAACAGTGGCCTCTTATGACAGTGGCCTCTTATGACAGTGGCCTCTTATGACAGTGGTCTCTTATGACAGTGGCCTCTTATGACAGTGGTCTCTTATGACAGTGGTCTCTCAAGACTGGTTCCATTGCAGCGTTGCTCACTTAAAGTACATGAATGTAAATTTCTTTTTTTCCTTATAAAAAAATCTGGAATTTGCTCCATTTTACATATCAGGGTGAAATAAAAACTTAAATAAAATACAGTGAAATCTTGTTATGTCTTAATCGGATGAGTCAAATTTCCAGTTATATCAAAGTTGAACAACCAGTCCCAATTTTGATTGACAGATATATAATCGTTAATTAAATTTTGGTTATCTCAAATCCCAGATATTCAAAAGGAATAGGGGTACCGGTGGTCCCATAAACTTCGAGACAACGAGATTCTACATGTACTGTATATATACATTAGTATAAATAAACAGACCATCAGGTCAACTTTTAAAACCCTAGGATGCAGCACATCAAACAAATATCATTTTGAAAATGGAATATTTACCTGTAAAAATGGATGGTCAAATCCATGAACAATTCCGTCTCTACCTTTGGCACTAACTTTGTCTGCCCATCTGGTAAAAGAATTATAATAATCATGTTTGTTACTGGTATGTAGCATTACTTTTGGGTACAAGTATAAGGGTCATGCAGAGGTCAGGTACTTCTATCATAGTATTCAAACATGTACAAGTAGCTGGGGCCATTTCCACGACAGTGACTGAAAAATTCTTGGATCACCAAGTGTTTTACAAAAAGAATTCGGGATGACGGGTAAATTTTGCTGGTGAGACCTGCCAAAAAAGATTTATAGAATCTACCCCTACCTGAAGCTTGCCGAGCGTTTGTCATTTAAGAATCTTATCCCGAGGACTGAGATTCCTTTGTCATACGCTCAAGGTAGAGGTTGATTATTTTTCTTCCATTTTTTTAAATACATGTACATGTATATGTAGCCTAGATTTACGCAAATGAAATCTGACATGCACAGCATTCTAGACACCACAGACACTCTACAGCATAAGTGCATTGTGACATCATAGCGCATGTAGCTTGTCAATACCCTAGGGGTTGACAAGAAAAACATTCCCCGTTAAAATGAAGGAAAAATCTTGTGAACAATGGGAGAATCCTTTGTCATACCCTCAAGGTAGGGTTGATTATTTTTCTCCCATGTCTATGTAGATTTACCCATAATTGATCTACATATCTAAAATAGATCTACGCATATCCGAGTCATGTCTGACATAAATATGTACTGCATTCTGGAAGCCACAGAAGTTCTACGTCATAAATTGTATTATTATTATTTTTTATCTCATTTTCGCTTACTACAGTATGCATTTATTTTTAGTCAGAAATTTCAAACAAATAGATCTATCACTCCCATTACCATTGCCCATACGCATTTGAGCTGTCGCTTGTTGAGTAATATCATTAAAAAAAACACCGGCACCAATAAAATGACTTTTAATATGAAAACGAAAGTGGGGAAAGTTGAAAAAATCTTACTTCGTAGATAGGGTGTTAATGGATCCCGTTATAACCATCATTAAAGCTATGACACTCTGGTATGTTGTCCATGCCATGGCGACTCTTCTGAAACCAAATCCCTGGACAAGTGGACTAGTCCTTAAGTTGAAAAATAAGTAAACGTGATAATGTTAACACTCGTGTAACATCGTGACTATGACCAAGTGACAGCAGTTATCTTCCGGCTTTTGTACCATGTCCGTGTAAATCTGAAGCAGAGGGAAACTGCATTGTATTTTCTTTACCTTCAAAACGTTTTAGTGATTAGAAATTGTACGCCCTAGTCATTCTATCATGTGACAATCACGTGCGAATGAAAATGTTTGGGTGAGAATACTGGCTGAAAATTAAAACCCTCAATGTCAAGGCTCGTTGGTCTAGGGGTATGATTCTCGCTTAGGGTGCGAGAGGTCCCGGGTTCGAATCCCGGACGAGCCCAATTACATTTTAAACTTTTTTTCAACGTTCACGAGCACAAAATTCCATCAGGCAAACTTTTCGTATGTATGCACGACGGATATGTAAATAGATAAGAAAAAAGAATTGCAAAACAACCCAAAGGTTGTCAGATGGAGGGAAATTATTCTCGTTGACTGAATTATTTTTGGTTTTTCAATAATTTTGCTTGTCAATTTTCTCGGAAAAGATTTGTTCACCAAAGCACCCCTGTGAATTGCTTCTTACCAATCTAATAAAAATACCGACCTCTCACCGACCCAAATTCAGCACATGTACAGGTACTTGTGGATAGGATCCTCTTAGTGCCCCTTGCCAATGATCCCCTTGTTTTGGATTTTTTTTAGGGGAGGGGGTGTTTGGGGTTTTTTATTTTTTATTTATTTTTTTTTTTTTTGGTTTTTTGTTTGTTTGTTTGTTTATATTCTTTATATGTCTTCAAAACATCATAATTTTGAGATATTCCAGGAAATATAATGGGATATAGTCAGACAACGGACTCCATGGCATCCATATGCGGTTACATTGTATATATATATAAGTTACAGTGTAACCACATTTGGATGGAGTCCGTGGTTTGTCTGATGATATCATTTTTCAAGAATTTGAATTTCTTTTTAAATTTTCGGTTTGAGAGCGAAAGGAACTGATCTTCCCTTACAGAAAAAATACTTCACATCCTTTTCTATGTAACAGCTAGGAGAGGAAAACGGGAATCGAACACAGGACTTTCCTAATACTAGCCGCTCTTACCATTTGAGCTATCCGGGCCGATACCCCCTGCACCGCTACCCCCCCCCCCCCCCCCCCCGGGTTTCTGACCCCCAGAAATCAATGAAACTCTAAGCACACACCATCGTGTCCTGAGTTATTAAGTTGGGCGAGGAAAAAATGTGCAGTCAGACCGGAAATCGGACCCATGACCTTCTAGGCCTTCCTAACACTAACAGGACGCTCTTACCAACTGAGCTATCCGGGCCGATATCCCCTGCGCACCGCTACATGTAATGTTGCTTTATTTTCACCGACATTTCCAATTCCGTCAGCAAATACAAATTATGTTTCTAAAGCAACGATTTAACTTTTCACTGTAGAAAGTGACATCTACAGCTATGTTGTAAAGTGCCTGTAATGCCCATTACACAAATGGGTCGGGAACATTCATCCAGTCAATATTTTAATCCTATTCATTCATGAACCACGTAGAGCTCACAAACAGCACTTTGCCCATTACTTTCTACTTTAACTTCTATTTTACTCCTAGTAGTTTTAATGTTTCACCGGCGCCGAGATATAGAGTTTAACATTGCATTGTTTCATGGACATTTCCCCCGGATAATTTGAAGAATTTTTCTTTCGATATTACAGTCCTGTATCAAGCACCATTTCAATTACAATTCCGTTTATTTTGGAGTGATACTGGAATTTTTCACGTCATTTTCCACTTTTGTTAGCCTTGGGATATTGTTGAAGTCTTTCGACGTATGATGTCCAGTTTTCAACACTGTCATCCATAGGATATAAAAAATTTCAGATACCAAAGTATAAATCAATAGAATGTCCAGGACATAGATACAAATCCGGTAAAAATGGACAAACACGGACCTCTGGAAACCAAGAGGTGGGATCAGGTGCCATGGAGGAGTAAGCATCCCCTGTCGACTGGTCACACCCGCCGTGAGTCCACAGTCAAGTCCGATGAAACACGTGTGGAGTGTATCCTCGTCACAATTGGTACAGACGTTTCAACAACCGCCAACGAAAAGGCAACTCAACATTTCACTTAGTGAGTAGTCGCAAACAAGTCTATTATACCGACCGTAAAATTTGCGGAACGTTGACATTAAACGTGGTTTTCGATATCCCTGTGTAAATAATTTGTCAGTGAGTAGTTTACCTCTGTATATGAAATCTTCATATGTTGTACACGCCCTGGCATATCGGATCATTTGTGAAATATAAACTCCATATGCAGGTGACTGAGGGATATTACTATTTAAATGTGGAAAATTTACGATGGGAAAGCCGAAATCGTCGCGTTTGTCGTATAGCTTAGTTGCTAATTTCCCGTCTGTGTTTATATTAAGTAAAATGTCTAAGTATGAAGCGTGTGTGGTTGATTCTGTTGTATCTTTAATTTCTAGTTCGCTGGGATATATCGCATTGACATATGTTTGAAAATTGTCATTATTAATTGACAAAACGTCGTCGATATATCTAAATGTCAAATTTTCCCTATATAGCCTGCCATTTTAGGTAGCCGTATATCACTGGTAATCACAGAAACTTCACAATATCTTCGGACATGAAATTTCCGCAGAATTATCATCTCTATTAAATAGCATCCTCGTCGTCAATTTAACTGTTAAGTTTGTGACAAGACAAATAGGCCTGTGCACTGCAACTACATTTTTTCAGCGATATATCGCTGATTTTATTGATTGTATCAAATATCATGTTCCCACTTTTTGATTTAACGGGGATTTAACCTAAAAGTGGGAACACTGGCAGTAAAACTCCTGGCAAACCCCCAAAAAGTAGGAGCACGATACTTACAAATGATACATTCAGGTTAAGCTTTCCATAAAGACAATCACAAACCTATCAATTAAACTTGAGTATAGTCAGATTAACAGATGTACAATCTTGAACACTGACAGATAGAAATACATTAATTATCATTAACCTTTAAAGTCAAGAGTTCATTTAACCAATTTTACAACGTACATGTAGGCCTTTATAAACATGTAACAGACTGGTCAAAACAATAAAAAAAATCATTACATTCTTTAGGTATAAAATGGTTAACCCGATGATTCAGCAAAATGAAACTGATTGTTTGTAGTATTTCTTTTCAATAACAGTAAGTACAGCGTATTTTACAATTTCAGCAATATTAAGGCCTAAAAAGCTGATGATTTATTTTCAGTAATAAGCTTAAACTAAAACGATAAAATATTCGGTTTAATGTCAATCTCCAATGGAGATCTACTTATCATGTTCCCACTTTTTGATTTACCAAGAGTTTCAGCAAAAAGTGGGAACATGATATTCTTACACTCTCGGCAGACCATGTAACCTGGAAAACTATTTAGTGTTTTTCGTTTTAAATCGTGGGTGATCTTTCTTTTTCTAATTACACTATTGGTTCAAGTCGTGTTATAATTAAATCAAATAGTTTTAATCGTAAGTATACTTACGATTACAACGTTACATTTCCGTCGCTATCGCCGCGACTCTCTGAGCATATTTTTACTTGACAATTTCTTTATTTCCCCAATCGAACGACAGGAAGACGCATTATATTTCTACATTGTTATAGTAAAAAGCGAAAACGTATATAACATATAAAACTCTTCATTTTAGGGCTATATTCCATTTTTGCACCGAGATGTTTTTTTCTTTTTTTTCTGCGGACAATAAACAGAGAAAAGGCTTGGAATGACATAAAGGATTTTTTTCTCTCTTTTAAATGATCTATGATAATATTTTGTCCACCCCTGAATCATGACAATAGAACATACCTTTTATTGATTTGGGTGAGTCTAAATGTGACAACAGGGGTTGTTGAGTTATTATTGTTACTTGAGTCAATGATTTGCGTTCTTCTTGTTGTTTGAAGCTTGATGTATTAAAGGAGTTGGCGTGGCGTGCAGGGCCACCAAAACGTCTCTACGCCGAAATATGTTGTGGGAAACACGAGATTCAAGTTCAAATTTGTTTCTTTGTGCCTTTTGCAATATAAACATACATAATGCATATCATAATTATGCATACAATATACACGACAATACATTGAAGGGTCATTAACGGGTTTTTTTCTCTTCCTTTTCAATTCCCTTTATTACTACGTAGATTGATATCAGATAACAAAAATTAGATAAACAAATTCTTAAATTCCTACCGGTAAATATTTTTGTGAAAATTGCTTGAAAACCCTAGTTTTGACACTTTCAATTGCAATTGATTAACTAAACTTTAAAATTTGAATATGAACCCAGTGGACCTGACCTTATTTTCACGAAATATATAGGAATTATTTGGGGTAAATGCTAATGATCCTTTAAGCATACATATATTAAACACAAGTGTATCCGAAAATGAATATTCGGAATTCCCTATTCTGAGAAGATTTTCTTATTTTATTATATGATATTTCTTAGTTTAGTTTAAACTTATTTTATTTCAACCAATTGAAATGGGACTGGGCAACAAGTTTTGACAACATTATTCAAAGCCCTCTCCCTAAAAAAATCTACATATAATGTTTGTCAAAAGAAGAGGACATTAAATACACAAACATTATACGGTAATTTAAAAACGCAACAAAATGACAGAAGTACAATATTGAGAGAGAGAGAGAGAGAGAGATGAAAAGACTGTTAATGCTTATAATACAGATGATGATGATGATTGTGACCGTGACCCCTACGTTGAGAGAATTTAGTCGAATCTTCTGGAAGTTTTGATAAAATCCTGAATTGAAAGCATATTTTTTTTTTTCATTATCTTTTCCTGTCTGTCTGTCCTTGCTGTCTCCAAATAATAATTTAGTGGTGCTTAAAGGTTCATAACATCTTAATTTATTAAAGAGCAGCGATATATATATCGCTGTTAAAGAGATATTTCCATTGAATTCAAAATTTTGAGCATTGAAAAAAAAAATAATGAAACGCATCTTCAAGAGGATTTCCACAAAGGCAATTTGGTGTATCTTCTAAATAAATCAGAACTTAGACTACTACTGAAATTACGAATTCTGGTTAAAAGAATATTTGGACGCCTTTCACCGAAAAGGAAACATAGGACTCGTAATATACTCAAGCTTATTCTAGAAATAACACAGCAAAGTTTTGTTAGGGGGACAACAGGCCTTATACTATCAAACTGAGACAAATATGTCAAATGTCTCAAATCGTTTGAGTAAATGTGGTCCATTCCGGCTATGCCATCATCTTTTGATGTACCGACAAGAAGTGTGGAAAAAGGTTGTTGGCATTCCCGGAATCTTGTATAAACACTATCAAATGTTATAAAAACAAATTTCCAGGTAACTTAATTGATTTAAATGTCTTCAAAATGTGAACACCATTCTTTTTTTTATTTTTTTTTATTTTTTTTAATTTTTTTTTTTACCGTCACTCTCGCTAATATTGAAATATATAATGATATAACATATTGAAATAAAGGCATACAATCTGTCAAAATCGATTCTTTTGCTTTTAAATAATCGAAGTTTTAAACAAATACAATGTTTTAAAAAAAATCACGGGTGAAAAAAATTTTATTATGTCGTATTTGTGAAAAGAAATCAAATGTGAACTATGGGTGAGTTAACATTTGTGTTCTTACGTGGATGGCATATTTCATTCATTCTAGGCAATATACGTGTATATGCATGATATGTTGAAAATTTGCTACTGCAATTTAACTTTTTATCCTTTTTTAGTCTTGCTCTAATCTTGGGATAATTCTTTCTAATCAAAATTACAGCCTGAACATGTATGCCTTTAAAAACAACGATCTGGTTTATATCTTTCAGCAATATTTAGCTATAGATATATAAATTATCATATTTTCAAAATAAATTAAAAAATTATAATGGTATTTAATTCTAATAAATTTAAATTTGAATTTTAAAGAAAATAAAAAGGTTGACATTACTCAATGATATTTACTTTGTAACATAATATATTACACAATTTTCAGAATATATCTAGAAATGTTATGATTTAATTAAAATAATTTTTAATTTGACTCATAAACATATATAAATTATCATTTTTTAATAAATTTAAAATTTTATCATTTTATTCTAATAATTTCAGTTCTTATACATTTGCTGTGTTACAGACATAATAAAATTCAAGTATGGTATATATTTTCTCTTATAGTAATTATTAAAAACAGATAAAATTAAAACAAAATTCAGGTCAAATATATAGGTAACTTTGAGCTGAAAATAAGTTTGTGTCTATCAAAACACCATTTATCACTAAAACAACACCTTTTGTATTCAACTTGTTGGCATTCGTGGAATATTTATTTTATAAATGTTGGCATAGCTGGAAGACACCAAATAGATTATTTTTAAATTTCAAAATAAATCAAGAATTAAACAATAATAATTAAATATCAATAGAATGACCACATGGTATTGCAATATATCAAATTAACTTTGCTGTAAATGGTATGCTATGTTTAAAGGGGCATTTATTTTTCACCTTTTTACTAGTTATATTGATATAAAATAACAAAAATTGGTCAAGAAACCCAGGTTTGCCACTTTATAAACTCAACATTACTATTTGTATACCACACTGGACCTGACCTTATTTTCACAAAATATATAGAAATATAAAATGTTTAATGATTGTGTGTAGCTGTCTTATTTGTTATTGCACATCAAGTACATGTAGAAAAAAAGTAGAAACAAATTGACCCATCACTGTATTCAGTAAAAGAGAAAGACAGACGGACCGACAGACAGAATATATAGAACAGCGGAAGCAGGGTCTATAATTTATGACACCTAACATTTGTGCAATCGCGATCTTATGTGGAAAAGAGATACACATGCCACACTCAACTTCAGTACTTGCCAAGTGTACTCTAAATGTTTGCGCCATTAAACGACCCCAGTACACCAATAAATTCTGTAAAATTGCAACCTGTTCGCTAAGGGAGTCCAAGGAGAAGCGGGAATGCTATATCCGTAAAACTTCATGTGCCGGAGTACGTACGAAACAAAATAGACGAGTTAAAGGGAGCAAATACTTCAATAACTCTGTGTTTATTTTGCAGTTTGTTAGATTTCACCCCGTTATTTAAATAAAAATCTAAATCAATATCAATGTTTTTCATGTTGATACCGATATTTTATCAAAATCTTTAGTAATCTTGGAAACATTAACATTATGAAAACGTAAAATTACAGACATGCAGACACACGAACAGACGCACGGACGGACAGACAGACAGATAGATATAATATCAAAGGAAATATGAATTTTGATCACATCGGCAATTTTAATCATTTACCTATTGACAGATAGATAGATAGATAGATAGATAGAATCGATGCCCTAATATCGATTACGTGTGATTTATTGTTACAATACGTGTAGGAAATCGATGAATCATGAAACGTGAAATCAGGTGTTTTAAGGTATACAGATAATTAATTTATCTTGACTCCATAGTTAACAAAACGAACAATATGAGAAATATTGAAAATGTATATCAGAAAAAAATACAACTTCTACACAAAAGAAATATGGACACAATATACCGGCCACATCAAAGTTGTTTGTTTTTTCTTCGGAATACATCAACAACTTATTCTTGTTCATTGTTATTTATTTTTCTACATGATTTTGTTTTCCTTCGAGTACAAACAAAAGTTCAAATGTCACTTCAACTAATTTTTGACACGTTGATATAATATCAAAGAAAATATGAATTTTTATCACATCGGTAATTTTAATCATTTACCTGGGGACAGGAGGTATATGAGAAATTAAATATAATTATATAAGTATTTATCTGTCGAAATCTGTCACCGTGTTCTCACTTTCAGACGGATAATTGTTTTACGCGATCTTTGTAATTATTTATCAAAACACTAAGTAATAATTTGTATAGTCTAAGGTCTGTTACAGCTCAGCAGATTTGTCTTCCGGGCCACTTGTTAATTGTATGACATGATTTAATTAGTTAATTGCCAAGAGGAGTCTTTCGAACTAATGATGCCAGTAATTTTGACACCTCGCTGGGGATATATTACTTGGACTGGACACAGAATGATCATCATCTTCACTCAGTACTTCCAACTGGACAGGACACGGGAAAGAAGAGAGAGAAAAGGTTGAAGGAATAGGTATGTTTTTAATTTTTATTTAAAACTTACATTCGTCATTATGACTGTTAAATATTTTAAACTAAGTTATGAAACATATTTTCATTTTATTTTGTCGGATTTTTATTATTTTTAAACTAAGATTAAAGTTAAAAATAGGCTATATTGATATTATTACCTGTGACAAAACTTAATAGTTTAAGAGATAAAAAGAGATATTATATAAATACATGTATATCGATTTCTTGGTAGCGTATTGTTGAAAATGTTGTATTTATGCCAACCCGGTAACTTTTTAAAAATTATACATATAATTAAGATAATTCTTATTTTTTTTTAAAAAAGGAAATGTCTTAGAATTTAAGTTCGCAAATTACTTTACTGGAGCAAGTAATATTTATCAGAAAGTGTATGTAAAATATATGGCACCTACCAAAATCAAAATAATTTAATTTATAAAACATTAACTTTTGCCAATGAAAAGTTGCCTAAGGATGAATAAAATAAACATTTACAATGTCAATCAGAAATAATTGAAAACCTTGTTTATAAAACAGGAACCCAAAAAATAAATTAATTGAGAATGGATGAATAGATAATATAAATCACCACCACCACCATCATCATCATCATCATAATCATCATCATCATAAAAAATATGAAATATGTTGAAAAATAAAAATAAAAAAAAAATAAAAATTATACTAATGATCTGTAAACAATTAAAAAAAAAACAACATTTTCTGCATCATTTGATCTTATTTACCTGTCAGCGAATTTAAATCATGGAGAAATCACTAATTCAGAAAAAGTAACTATTTCCCTCTTCCCTTTACGACCTTCGTGTTATCATGAAATAAAAGGTAGCACTAGATTGTATTGGGGACAGAGTCATGGCAATCAGCCCGTGGGTGTGTTACGACCCCGTCTATTTCGTGTATTATATCTAGCTCAAACGATCTGTTGCGATTACTGAAATTAAAGGATTTATCAGATTTGATTGGATGTAGCGCCATTGTGGGTGGGGCATAAATAGTTTAGTGTTGGGAACGGTACTAAGTAGATGCCTTGGTCTATATTGGCACAGTCTATGTGCGGGTTTACCATTATACACCAGCAATAGACTGTTCCAAAACAGGCAAGGTATACTTTAGATAGACAAGTAGCACACGCTTACCTTGTTATGGTAAAAAAGTCATTGACTTATATGATATATTTTGATTTATTTATCCTAACACCTGTTGTGTGCTTGTTTGTTATAAATACGAGCACTAGCACGTGCTGGGATAAATGTATCCACACACTGCATTTGACTTCATTTTATCATTTCCGTGATAGTTTTAATTCTGATGAATTATTGTTTTTAAATATTAATCATAGATACAAAATTTACATCGGTATTAAATGGGCATCAGTCGTGTGTTTTTTTAAATCTTTTTTTTTCACTGCTTAAACTGATTTACAATAACAGATGATATATATACACAGGCCAACACATTCTTAAATTTCTATTTACTCAACCTTACTATTTTTTATGAATACCACTCTGAACTTATTTTCACAAAATATATCGTAATATAATATTTTTTATGCCTGTGTTTAGCTCTTCATATCGCGTCACCTGTCACAGCACTGTCTGGAACGTTGTTTTATTTCGACTAGATAATTTAGTGCGTGCACGTGTGTGCGTTTGTATGTCATGATGGAGAAAACAAACTAGTCTTCAGGTTCCATATCCCTTCCACTGGTTAATGGAGTTATATCTACCCTGGTACCAGCTATGTGCTTGTTTAATCTCGGTACTAGCACTAGCCCGTGCTGGGAAAGAAATACCCCGAATAACGTTGACCTCACTCTAATCGTGTATTTAATACTCGATATCTAAGATTTGAAACTTTTTATAGACCCCCAACTACCCCTCCCCCAAATATAGTCACACAAGTTTACCATAAAATATTTGTTCAAATTGATTATTATTATTACCATTGTAAAATATATTACCGAAGTTTATACTACAAGACTAAATTTTTTATTTCGTTTATTTTGCCACATTTTTAATATCTGTAGCCTTCAGCACAACTGCAAATGATGTAATTGTTGATAAAAATGGTAACTTATAGCACAAATGAAAAGAAGATGCACACGACCTAGTTCTAGCAGTGTGCTTGTTTGGTTTAGATACTAGCACTACTCTGTGCTAGGATAGTGATATCTAAAATTGCAAATTCCCCGTCACATTTGTATTTGGACGCAGATATCCTAGCGTGTTTTGTCCCTGGTCATGCAGTAATGACGGTAGATACAAGATGCATCCACCCTAGGACCAGCTTTGTGCTTGTTTGGTATAATTACGAGCACTAGCCTGTGCTGGGATAGATGTATTTCGAAATACAATTTTACATGTGCAAAACTGGACAACATTTTAAAAATTGCCTAGCCATTGTTATTGTCAAATGCATTCCATGCCATTCAGTATTGGTAATCAATATAAGATGCATCTACCCTAGTACCAGCTTTGTGCTTGTTTGGTATAATTACGAGCACTAGCCTGTGCTGGGATAGAAGTATTTCGAAATGCAATTTTACGTATACAAAACTTGATATCAGCTTTAAAGTATGATCTTTCCTAGCACACGTTTTGTGCTTGTTTGGAACATGTATTAGCACTAGCCTGTGCTCGGAAAGAAAATACTGAGTATCTACCAGCCTGATGCTTTAACATTAGATTATAATTGTGAGGGTAAAAATTGGATTGTTCTCTACTTGTCATGATCTTAATAAGATATGTCTACTTTGGTACTATTTATGTGCTTGTTTGGTATAAATACCAGCACTAGCATGTGCTTGGATAAAATTATATTAATACCCAGTTAATTTGTGTAAATTTTGAAATTAATATATATTGTATTTTCTTTCCTAGCACATTTTTTGTGCTTGTTTGGAACATATATTAGCACTAGCATGTGCTTGGAAAGAAATTACTGAGTGTCTACCAGTGCTTTGATATCAAATTTTAATTGTAGTTTGATCGATTTCCACTTCTCAATAAGGTACCTACCCTATAACATGTTATGTGCTTGTTTGGTATAATTACGAGCACTAGCCTGTGCTGGGATAGATATCTTGTTTGCTCTCATTTATGATGAGCTAGATTTCATGAACATTTAAAAAAATAATAATTGACGTTTTTTTGATATGTCTACCCTAGTACCTGTTATGTGCTTGTTTGGTATAATAACGAGCACTAGCCTGTGCTGGGATAGAAGTATCATAGTACTCAGTTAACCTGTCAGTGCAAATTTTGATGTTTCTGTTAATTAAGATATATTGTATTGTCTTTCCTAGCACATGTTTTGTGCTAATCTATAACACATATTAGCACTAGCCTGTGCTTGGAAAGAAATTACGATGTTCTTGTGTCTTCATCTTAGACGTGTAAGTTGAATTTAAATGATGCAATAAAATATCTTTCCCGGTACATTCTGTGCGCTTGTTAAGTACAATTATGAGCACTAGCCTGTGCTGGGATAGATATCTTGTTTACCCTCATTCAAAATACCATGGATTATATTTCATGTATTTCTATGCAAAATCCTGAACGTTCTTTCTTGATATGTCTACCCTAGTACCTGTTACGTGCTTGTTTGGTATAATTACAAGCACTAGCCTGTGCTGGGATAGATATTTCCAAGCCTCTGCTCAACCGTTAAATGTTTGGTGCATGTTACTAAGAAAACTAATCAAAAGAATTGATTGTGGTAATATCTGTCCTAGCACCTGCTGTGTGCTTGTCAGGCATAATTACGAGCACTAGCCCGTGCTGGGATAGATATTTCTAAGCCTGTGATCAACCTTTAAGTGTTTCATCTTATGATTGGAGCATGTTACCAAGAAAACTAGTCAAAAGATTGATGGCCTAGTACCAGCTGCGTGATTGTAAGTCATAATTACGAGCACTAGCCTGTGCTTGGATAAATATACATTTAATGTTTCACCATCGCTTGTATGTATGTGACTGAGGCAGCATCCACGTATAGAGTACTCTGGGTACATATCTAACCTAGTACCAGCTGTGTGCTTGTTGGAAATAATTACGAGCACTAGCCTGTGCTGGATAAATAATGTCAGTCAAAATTTTATTAATCGTACCCTTCTATGTTCATTTACATGAGGAAGCTTTCATTCGCCATCAGCAGATTGTAGTAATATCTGTCCTAGCACATTGCTGTGTGCTTGTCCCAGGTGCATAATTACGAGCAGTAAGCCCGATGCTGGGATAGATATGGTAAGCCTCTGCTCAACCGTTTAGTGTTTCATCTATTGTTTAGTGACCGTTACTAAGAAAACTTCTCAAAAGACTGATGACCTACTACCAGCCTGTGCTGGGATAAATATGTTGTTAAATAATTATTGTTGTTTGGTATCAAAAGTTCCAAACGTTTGAATCAGGTAAAACACAATGCCGTTATAATTGGTATGTCTATCCTAGTACTTGTTTTGAGCTTGTTAAGCATAAATACGAGCACTAACCTGTGCTAGGATAGAAATGAACCCTTCGGCGCTGAGTGTTTTTGGTACATGTATATGACCAAGACATCTAGTCCTAGCAGCAATAGCTATCCTGCAAAATGTTGCTTTTTTTAAGCATAATTACTTTACGAGCACTACCTTGCGCTTTGATATTGATGTCGTTAATCAAAGTGACATTTCATTAGAAGTTTTATCCATTTCATCCAGCCGCTATTATTTTGATATGTATAGCCTAGTTGTTTATGTGTCTTGTTAATCGTAATTCCAAGCACCCTGTGCCTGGATAGATGTGTCAAATCAAAGCTTCTCATCTTCGCTTTTATGTAAATGTAACTGTAGCTGTCACTGAGCAGAAATATCTGTCTAGTAAAAGCTTTGTGCTTGACCATACATAATTTACCAGCACTAGCCCTGCTGTGATATAATTTATAAGCCTTGTTATCAACCGTTAAGTGTTTTATCTTATGTCGAGGTTCATGGTTATCAAATCTAATTAAAAATATTGTGGTATAAATCTAAACCTAGTAACAGCTGTGTGCTTGTTAGGCATAATTAAGCACTAGCCTGTGCTAGATAGATATATTGTCAATAATTAGGTTGTAGGGTTTTGTATCAGTAACTACCAACTTTGAATAAGGGAAAGAAATTCCTGTTATCAATTGGTATGTCTATCCAAGTACTGGTTTGTGTGTTGTTTGACATACGTACGAGCACTAGCCTGTCTAGGGATAGAAACGACCACAATATCGCGTTAAGTGTTTCACCATCACTTCTTTGGTACAGTATATGACTGAGAAAGCTATCATCCATTTGAGCAGACTGTGGACACATTCAACCTAGAACCAATTATGTGCTTAACTGCCTTTTAAGCATAATTAGGAGCACTACCTGTTGCATGATATTCATGTCGTCAAATCAATCGATTAACATTTATCATAAGAAGTTTCCAATCTGTGATTCCGGTATCCAGCCGCTCCTTATCATTTTGGATACGTCTAATCCTGGTACTTGTTTTGAGCTTGTTAAGCATAATTACGAGCATACCTAGCCTGTGCCTGGGATAGGAAATAACAAATAACAACCTAGCGTTCTGTATGTACATTGTACGTGACGCTTTTAAGCATAATTACGCGGGATTTGTAAGTCGTTACACAATTATACATTTCATTAAAAGTTTCATCCATGTTCATTCAGCGTCTGTGAAATTTGATATTGTACATCCTAGTACTCAGTTAAGTGCTTGTTATGACTGTAATTACGAGCACTAGCCTGTGCTGGGATAGAAATATCTAACATTTCTACATTTCCGTATTTTAATCATTTGTGTTATACCTGTGCCCGATATTCTTACTGTCGGTGCAATCAGAACTTGGATATACCCAACCTAGTACCAGCTGTGTGCTTGTTGGACATAGTTACAAGCACTAGCCTGTGCTGGGATAAAATTGTCCAAAACTCTACTTTTAATGTTTCACCATCGCTGTGTGCTTGTTAAGACATAAACAACCGAGCACTAAGCCAGCAATCCACCTATTAGAGTAGACAGGGGACATATCTAAAACCTAGTACCAAGCTTGTGTGCTTGTTGGAAATAATTACGAGCACTAGCCTGTGCTGGGAATAATGTCAATCAAAGCTATTTTATCGCCTTCTATGTTCATGTTACTGAGGAAGCTATCATCGCCTCAGCAGATTGTAGTAATATCTGTCCTAGCACCTGCTGTGTGCTTGTCAGGCATAATTACGAGCACTAGCCCGTGCTGGGATAGATATTGGTAAGCCTCTGCTCAACCGTTTAGTGTTTCATCTAATGTTTGGTGACCGTTACTAAGAAAACTTCTCAAAAGACTGATGACCTACTACCAGCCTGTGCTGGGATAAATATGAGAATAATTATTGTTGCTTGGTATCAAAAGTTCCAAACGTTTGAATCAGGCAAAACACAATGCCGTTATCATTGGTATGTCTATCCTAGTACTTGTTTTGTGCTTGTTCAGCATAATAACGAGCACTAGCCTGTATGTGACTGAGACAGCCACTACCCATTGACTGCTTGTCAAGCATAATTACAAGCACTAGCCTGTGCCGGGATGTATATGTCTTCAAATGATTTATTAGAATTTTCAGAAGTTTCAAACGTTTGGTTCCAGTAAAAAGAACGCTCTTATCATTGGTATGCCTACCCTAGTACTTGTTTTGAGCTTGTTCAGCATAATTACGAGCACTAACCTGTGCTAGGATAGAAATGACCAAGCCTCGGCGCTGGAGTGTTGGTACATGTAGTATGACCATGAGAGAGACAGCTATCCATTGAGCACGACAGCTATCCATTGAGCAGAATGTGTTTTTTAAGCATAATTTACGAGCACTACCTTTCGCTTTGATATTGATGTCGTTAATCAAAGTAACATTTAATTAGAAGTTTAATCCATTTCATCAAGCCGCTGTGATTATTGATATGTATATCCTAGTACTATTATTATGTGCTTGTTAACTCGTAATTACAAGCACTAGCCTTGCTGGGAAGATGTGTCAATCATAAGCTCTCATCATCGCTTTTTATGTAAATGTACTAGCTATCATCTGAGCGTAATATCAGTCTAGTACCAGCTTTTGTGTCTTAACATAATTACGAGCACTAGTCCGTGCCTGGGATATATATTTCTAAGCCTCTTATACAACCGTTAAGTGTTTCATCTTATGTCTGTCGCATGTTATCAAGAAAATCTAATTAAAAATATTGTGATATATCCAACCTAGTACCAGCTGTGTGCTTGTTAGGCATAATTACGAGCACTAGCCTGTGCTGGGATAGATATATTGTAAAAATTAACTTTGGCGGGTTTTAATGTTTCAGTAAACTCGAAACGTTGTATGAGGGAAAAGAATGCTGTTTATCATTTGGTATGTCCTATCCTAGTAACTGGTTTTGTGGTTGTTATTGACATAATTACTATCACTAGCCCTGGGATAGTAACGACCACATATCTGCGTTAAAGTGTTTTCACCATCACTACTTTGTACAAATGTGACTGAGAAAGCTATCATCCTTTGAGTGCTGTGGACCACATTCAACCTAAGAACCAATCAATTTGCTAAACCTGCCTGTTAAGCATGCTTAGGAGCACTAGCCTATGATTAACATGTCCGTCAAATGATCCGATTAACTTTTTATCAAAATTTCCAATCTTGCAGATTCCGGTAAAAAGAACACTCTTATCGTTGGCACGTCTATCCTGGTTACTGTTTTGTGGCTTGTTTAGCATAATTACGAGCACTAAGCCTGTGCTGGGATAGAAAATAAACCAACCTCGGCGTTGTGTATAGTGAAACATTGTATGTGACTAAGACAGCGTATCCCTTTAGTGGACATATTCAAATTTTAAACCCTGTATCAGCCAATGTGTGTTAAGCATAATTACGCCGGGAATGTTAGTCGTTCAGCAATTTTTACATTTTCATTAGAAGTTTCATCCATTACATTCAGCGGCTTTGATTTTTGATATGTTGTTACCCTAGTACGTGTTGTGCTTTGTAACTGAAATTACGAGCACAAGATTGATGGGCCTAGTACCAGCTGCGGGTGATTGTAAAGTCCAAATTACGAGCAATGCCTGTGCTTGGATAAATATACATTTTAATGTTTCACCACGCTTGTATATGTGACTGAGTGCAGCAGCCACGTATAGAGTACTCTGGACATATCATAACCTAGTACCAAGCTGTTGTGCTTGTTTGGACATAACTCAAGCCACTAAGCCTGGTGCTGGGATAAATTTCCCAAAACTCTACCACTATGGTTTCAACCATCTGCTTGTATGTAGTGACTGGGGGCAGCATCCAACCCAGCATCACTGGGGACATACCTAACCTAGTAACCAAGCTGTTTGCTTGTTGGAATAATTACGAGCACTAGCCTGTGCTGGGATAGATATGTCAGTCAAAGCTTTTTATCATCGCTTCTATGTTTATGTTACTGAGGAAGCTCAGCAGATTGTAGTAATATCTGTCCTAGCACCTGCTGTGTGCTTGTCAGGCATGTGACGGGGGCAGCATCCACCTATAGAGTAGACTGGGGACATATCTAACCTAGTACCAGCTGTGTGCTTGTTGGACATAATTACAAGCACTAACCTGTGCTAGGATAGATATTTCAGAGTCCAAAAACAGCTTTAATTATCATCGCTTCTATGTTTTAATGTTACTGAGGAGCTCAGAGATTGTAGTAATATCAGTCTCTAGCATGTGTGCCTTGTCACCGAGACAGCACTAGTCCCGTGCTGGGAGATATTTGGTAAGCCTCTGCTCAACCATTGTGTTATCATCTAATTGTTTAGTGACCTTTACTAAGCATAACTTCTCAAAAGACTGATGACCTACTACCAGCCTGTGCTGGGATAAATATGTTGTTAAATAATTATTGTTGTTTGGTATCAAAAGTTCCAAACCATTTCTTCCAGCATAAACACAATGCCGTTATAATTGGTATGTCTATCCTAGTACTTGTTTTGAGCTTGTTAAGCATAAATACGAGCACTAACCTGTGCTAGGATAGAAATGACCAAGCCTCGGCGCTGAGTGTTTTGGTACATGTATATTGACCGAAAACAGCTATCCATTGAGTAAGCAGTACAGCTATCCATTGAGCAGAATGTGTTTTTTAAGCATAATTACGAGCACTACCTTGCGCACTTTGATATTGATGTCGTTAATCAAAGTGATATTTCATTAGAAGTTTAATCCATTTCATCAAGCCGCTATTATTTTGATATGTATAACAAAGCCTAGTACTTGTTATGTGCTTGTTAATCGTAATTACAAGCACTAGCCTGTGCTGGGATAGATGTGTCAATCAAAGCTTCTCATCATCGCTTTTATGTAAATGTAACTGAGGTAGCTATCATCTGAGCAGATTATGGTAATATCTGTCCTAGATACCAGCCTTTGTGCTTGTCATACATAATTACGAGCACTAGCCCGTGCTGGGATATATATTTCTAAGCCTCTTATCAACCGTTAAGTGTTTCATCTTATGTCTGGTGCATGTTATCAAGAAATCTAATTAAAAATATTGTGG
The DNA here is from genome assembly GCA_030159075.1 of Atrina japonica. Lineage (NCBI taxonomy): Eukaryota > Metazoa > Mollusca > Bivalvia > Pterioida > Pinnidae > Atrina > Atrina japonica. The sequence goes on along the minus strand of BROG01000918.1, from coordinate 126,755 downwards.
TATATCTAACCTAGTACCAGCTGTGTGCTTGTTAGGCATAATTACGAGCACTAGCCTGTGCTGGGATAGATATATTGTAAAATTAGGTTTGGAGGGTTTTGTATCAGTAACTCCAAACGTTTGAATAAGGGAAAGAATGCTGTTATCATTGGTATGTCTATCCAAGTACTGGTTTTGTGGTTGTTTGACATAATTACGAGCACTAGCCTGTGCTGGGATAGTAACGACCACATATCTGCGTTTAGTGTTTCACCATCACTTCTTTGTACATGTATGTGACTGAGAAAGCTATCATCCTTTGAGCAGCCTGTGGACACATTCAACCTAGAACCAATTATGTGCTTAACTGCCTGTTAAGCATGCTTAGGAGCACTAGTCTTTGCATGATATACATGTCGTCAAATGATCGATTAACATTTTATCAAAAGTTTCCAATCTGTGATTCCGGTAAAAAGAACGCTCTTATCATTGGCACGTCTATCCTAGGTACTTTGTTTTTGAGCTTGTTGAGCATAATAACGAGCACTAGACTGTGCTGGGATAGAAATAACAAAACCTCGGCGTTTGTGTATCGTGTAACATTGTTATAGTGACTAAGAAGACAGCTATCCGATTATAGCAGAGTGGACATATTCAAATTGTACCCGTATCATCCATGTGGCTTGTTTAAGCATAATTACGCGGGGATATGTAAGTCGTTAAACAATTTTACATTTCATTAGAAGTTTCATCCATTTCATTCAGCGGCTGTGATTTTGATATGTATATCCTAGTACTTGTTTAAGTGCTTGTTAACTGTAAATTACGAGCACAAGATTTGATGGCCTAGTAACCAAGCTGCGTGATTGTAAGTCATAATTACGAGCACTACCTGTGCTTGGTTAAATATACATTAATGTTTCCACCATCGCTTGATGTATGTGACTGATCTGCAGCATTCCACGTATAGAGTACTTGGATATATCTAAACCTAGTAACCAAAGCTGTGTGCTTGTTGGACATAGTTACAAGCACTAGCCTGTGCTGGGATAAAATTGTCCAAAACTCTACTTTTAATGTTTCACCATCGCTTGTATGTATGTGACGGAGGCAGCATCCACCTATAGAGTAGACAGGGGACATATCTAACCTAGTACCAGCTGTGTGCTTGTTGGAAATAATTACGAGCACTAGCCTGTGCTGGGATAGATATGTCAGTCAAAGCTTTTTATCATCGCTTCTATGTTATGTATACTTCAGGCAGATTGTAGTAATTATCTGTCCCCTAGCACCTGACAGCTTGTCATGGGCCATAATTACGCACTACCCGTGCTGGGATAGATATAGGTAAGCCCTCTGCTCAACCGTTTAGAGTGTTAGCATCTATGTTGTAGTGACCGTTAACTCTAAGAAAACATCATCAAAAGAACTGACCTACTATAGCCTGTGCTGGGATAGTTGATATTGTTTGGTAAAAAGTTCCAAACTTTGGATCAGGCAAAACACAAATGCCTGTTTAAGTGTATGTCTATACCTAGTACTTTTTGTGACCGTTAAGCATAATACGAAGCAAAACCTGTGCTAGGAAAGAAATGACTGACCAAGCCTCGGCGCTATCTATTTGGTAGCATGTAAATGACCGAGAGCAGCTATCCATTGAGCATAATGTGGTTTTTCAGCATAATTAACGAGGCACTACCTTGCACTTTGATATTGATGTCGTTAATCAAAGTGATATTTCATTAGAAGTATTAAATCCATTACATCAAGGCTATTATTTTGATAAATAGGCCCTAGGTACAATTTGCTTGGTTAATCGAAAATTACAAGCACTCAGCCTGTGCTGGGTATGTAGTCAATCAAATAGCTTCTCATCAACGCTTATAGTAAATAACTAACTGAGGTAGCTATCATCCAGATCAGATTATGGTAATATCTGTCCTTACCTACCAGCTTTGTGCTTGTCATACATAATTACGAGCACTAGCCCGTGCTGGGATATATATTTCTAAGCCTCTTATCAACCGTTAAGTGTTTCATCTTATGTCTGGTGCATGTTATCAAGAAATCTAATTAAAAATATTGTGGTATATCTAACCTAGTAGAGCTGTTGTGCTTGTTAGGCATAATTACGAGCACTAGCCTGTGCCGGGATATATGTAAAAATTAGTATGGGAGGGTTTTGTCAGTAACACCAAACGTTTGATATGGTATTAGAATGCTGTTAATCATTGGTATGTCTATCCAAAACTGGTTTGTGGTTGTTCCAGACATAAACTAAGAGCACTAGCCTGTTTTCTGGGATAGTAACGACCATCATCTGCGTTTTTAGTGTTTTCACCATCACTTCTTTGTACTATGATGACTGAGAAAGCTATGTTTTGAGCACCTGTGGACACATTCAACCTAGAACCAATTAATGTGCTTAACTGCCTGTTAAGCATGCTTAGGACACTAAGCCTTTGCATGAAATACATGTCGATATTAACAATTTATTCAAAAGTTTTCCAATCTGTGATTCCGCTAAAAAGAACGCCCCCCTCTTATATTTGGCACGTACTAACCTGGTACTAACTTGTTTTGAGCTTGTTAACATAAATACGAGCACAAACACTGTGCTAGGATAGAAATCCAATCGGCGTCTGAGTGTATTGGTACATGTATATGACCGTAGACATCTATCCATTGAGCAGAATGTGTTTTTTAAGCATAATTACGAGCACTACCTTGCACTTTGATATTGATGTCGTTAATCAAAGTGATATTTCATTAGAAGTTTAATCCATTTCATCAAGCCGCTATTATTTTGATATGTATATCCTAGTACTTGTTATGTGCTTGTTAATCGTAATTACAAGCACTAGCCTGTGCTGGGATAGATGTGTCAATCAAAGCTTCTCATCATCGCTTTTATGTAAATGTAACTGAGGTAGCTATCATCTGAGCAGATTATGGTAATATCTGTCCTAGTACCAGCTTTGTGCTTGTCATACATAATTACGTAGCACTAGTCCCGTGCTGGGATATATATTTTCTAAAGCCTCATTATCAACCGTTAAGTGTTTCATCTTATGTCCCTGGTGCATGTTATCAAGAAATCTAATTAAAAATATTGTGGTAATATCTAACCTAGTACCAGATCTGTGTGCTTGTTTTAGGCATAATTACGAGCACTAGCCTGTGCTGGGATAGATATATTGTAAAATTAGGTTTGGAGGGGTTTTTGTATCAGTAACTCCAAACGTTTTTTTTAATGAGGGAAAAGAAATGGCTGTTATCATTGGTATGGTCTATCCCAAGTAGTATTATTTGTGGTTGTTTGACATAATTACGAGCACTAGCCTGTGCTGGGATAGTAACGACCACATATCTGCGTTTAGTGTTTCACCATCACTTCTTTGTACATGTATGTGACTGAGAAAGCTATCATCCTTTGAGCAGCCTGTGGACACATTCAACCTAGAACCAATTATGTGCTTAACTGCCTGTTAAGCATGCTTAGGAGCACAACAGCCTTTGCATGATATACATGTCGTCAAATGATCGATTAACATTTTATCAAAAGTTTCCAATCTGTGATTCCGGTAAAAAGAACGCTCTTATCATTGGCACGTCTATCCTGGTACTTGTTTTGAGCTTGTTGAGCATAATTACGAGCACTAGCCTGTGGCTGGGGATAGAAATAACAAAACCTCGGCGTTGTGTATCGTGTACATTGTATGTGACTAAGACAGCTATCCATTTAGCAGAGTGGACATATTCAAATTTTAACCCTGTATCAGCCATGTGCTTGTTAAGCATAATTACGCGGGGATATGTTAGTCGTTAAGCAATTTTACATTTCATTAGAAGTTTCATCCATTTCATTCAGCGGCTTTGATTTTGATATGTATATCCTAGTACTTGTTAAGTGCTTGTTAACTGAAATTACGAGCACAAGATTGATGGCCTAGTACCAGCTGCGTGATTGTAAGTCATAATTACGAGCACTAGCCTGTGCTTGGATAAATATACATTTAATGTTTCACCATCGCTTGTATGTATGTGACTGAGGCAGCATCCACGTATAGAGTACTCTGGGGACATATCTAACCTAGTACCAGCTGTGTGCTTGTTGGACATAATTACAAGCACTAGCCTGTGCTGGGATAAATTTATCCAAAACTCTACTTTAATGTTTCACCATCGCTTGTATGTATGTGACGGGGGCAGCATCCACCTATAGAGTAGACTGGGGACATATCTAACCTAGTACCAGCTGTGTGCTTGTTGGAAATAATTACGAGCACTAGCCTGTGCTGGGATAGATATGTCAGTCAAAGCTTTTTATCATCGCTTCTATGTTTATGTTACTGAGGAAGCTCAGCAGATTGTAGTAATATCTGTCCTAGCACCTGCTGTGTGCTTGTCAGGCTTTACGGAGGCACTGTGACTGGGGGTAAGCCTCTGCCACGATTTAGTGTTTCATCCTATTGTTTAGTGATCGTTTACTAAGAAAACTGGACAAAAGACTGATGACCAACTACCAGCCTGTGCTTGGATAAATATGTTTGTTAAAATAATGTATAGTGTTTGGTGTTAACCAAAAGTACCAAACGTTTGTGATAGGCAAACACAATGCCAGTTATAAAAATTGGTATGTCTATCCAAGTACGTGTTTTGGAGCTTGTTAAGCATAAATACGACACTAACCTGTAATAGAAATGACCAAGCCTCGGCGCTGAGTGTTTATGTACAAGTATATGACGCGGGGCAGCTATCCATGCAGAATGTGTTTTTTTAAGCTAATACGAGCACTACCCGTTGCACTTTGATATTGAAAATGTCGTTTAATCAAAAGTGATATTTCATTAGAAGTCTAAATCCATTTCATAGCCGCTATTCATTTTTGATATGTATGCCTAGTACTTGTTATGTTCTTGTTAATAATTACAAGCACTAGCCTGTGCTGGGATAGATGGTGTCAGTCTCAAAGCTTTTTATCATCGCTTCTAACTTCTATGTTTATGTAACTGAGGTAGCTATCATCAGCAGATTATGGTAATATATCTGTCCTAGTACCAGCTTTGTGCTTGTCATACATAATTACGACAGCACTAGCCCGTGCTGGATATATATATTTCCTAAGCCTCTCTATCAACCGTTAAGTGTTTCCATCTCTTATGTCTGGTGCATGTTATCCGTTAATTAAAAATATTGTGGTATATCTAACCTAGTAACCAGCTGTGTTTGCTTGAGGCATAATTACGCATCACTAGCCTGTGCTGGGATAGATATATTGGTAAAATTTGTTTGGAGGGTTTTTGTAACAGTAACTCCAAACGTTTTATAAGGTAAAGAATGCTGTTATCATTGGTAAGTCATCCAAGTACTGGGTTTTGTGGTTGTTTGACAAATACGCAGCACTAGCCTGTGCTGAATCAGAACGACCACATAAAAGTGTTTCACACATCACTCCTTTGTACATAGTATTGGCTGAGAAAGCTATCCATCCTTTGAGCAGGCCTGTGGACACATTCAAGTAACCAATTAATGTGACTTAACAGCCTGTTAAGCATAAATAGGAGCACTAGCCTTAAGCATGATATACATTCGTCGCTATCGAATAACATTTTATCAAAAGTTTCCAATCTGTGATTCCGGGGAATAAAGAACGCTCTCATATGGCACGTTCATCCTGTACTTGTTTTGAGCTTGTTAAGCATAAATATGACACACCGGTGCTAGGTTAGAAAAGACCAAGCCTCGGCGCTGAGTGAGTACATGTATATGACCGAGACAGCTATCCATTGAGCAGAATGTGTTTTTTAAAGCATAATTACGAGCACTACCTTGCACTTTGATATTGATGTCGTTAATCAAAGTGATATTTCATTAGAAGTTTAATCCATTTCATCAAGCCGCTATTATTTTGATATGTATAGTCCTAGTACTTGTTATGTGCTTGTTAATCGTAATTACAAGCACTAGCCTGTGCTGGGATAGATGTGTCAATCAAAGCTTCTCATCATCGCTTTTATGTAAATGTAACTGAGGTAGCTATCATCTGAGCAGATTATGGTAATATCTGTCCTAGTACAAGAAGCTTTTGTGCTTGTCATACATAATTACGGAGCACTAGCCGTGCTGGATATATATATTTCTAAGCCTCTTATCAACCGTTAAGTGTTTCATCATATGTCTGGTGCATGTTATCAAGAAATCTAATTAAAAATATTGTGTGTATATCTAACCTAGTAACCAAGCTGTGTGCTTGTTAGGCAAAATTACGAGCACTAGCCTGTGCTGAGGATAGAATATATTGTAAAATTAGGTTTTGGAGGGTTTTTGTATCAGTAACTCCAAACGTTTGAATAAGGGGAAAGAATGCTGTTATCATTGGTAATGTCTATCCAAGTACTTGGTTTTGTGGTTGTTTGAACATAATTACGAGCACTAGCCTGTGGTGGGATAGTAACGACCACATATCTGCGTTAAGTGTTTCACCATCACTTCTTTGTACATGTATGTGACTGAGAGAAAGCTATCATCCTTTGAGCAGCCTGTGGACACATTTCAAACCTAGAACCAATAAATGTGCTTAACTGCCTGTTAAGCATGCTTAGGAGCACTAGCCTTTGCATGATATACATTTCGTCAAATGATCGATTAACATTTTATCAAAAGTTTTTCCAATCTGTGATTCCGGTAAAAAGAAACGCTCTTATCATTGGCACGTCTAATCCTGGTACTTGTTTTGAGCTTGTTGAGCATAATAACGAGCACTAGACTGTGCTGGGATAGAAATAACAAAACCTCGGCGTTCTGTATCGTGTAATTGGTATGTGACAAGACAGCGATCCATTTAGCAGAGTATTCAAATTTTAACTCCTGGTATCAGCCACGTGCTTGTTAAGCATAATTACGCGGGGATATGTAAGTCGTTAAACAATTTTACATTTCATTAGAAGTTTCATCCATTTCATCAGCGGCGATGTTTGATATGTTATATCCTAGTACTCTTGTTTAACTTGTTAACTGAAATTACGAGCACAAGAATTGATGAGCCTAGTACCAGCTGCGAGATTGTAAGTCATTACGAGCACTAGCCTGTGCTTGGATAAATATACATTTAATGTTTCAACACACCATCGCTATGTGACTGAGGCAGCATCCACTTATACGAGTGCTCTGGGGAACATATCTAACCTGTACCAGCTGTGTGCTTGTTTACATAATTACAAGCACTAGCCTGTGCTGGGATAAATTTTCCAAAACTCTACATTTAATGTTTCACCATCGCTTGTATGTATGTGACGGGGGCAAAGCATCCACCTAATAGAAGTAACTGGGGACATATCTAAACATAGTACCCCTTTGTGCTTGTTGGAAATAATACGAGGCACAGCCTGTGCTGGGGATAGATATAGTCAGTCAACTTTTTATCATCGCCTATGTTTATGTACTGAGGAAGCCTCAGCTGTAGTAATATCTGTCCCTTACTAGCCACCAGCTGTGGTGCTGTCAGGCATAATACGAGCACTAGCCCTTGCTAGTAAGCCTCTGCTCAACCTGTTTTCATCGCTTGTTTAGTGACCATAGAAAAGAAAACTTCTCAAAAGACTGATGACCTACTAGGCACTACCAGCCTGTGCTGGGATAAATATGTTGTTAAATAATTATTGTTGCTTGGTATCAAAAGTTCCAATTGGATCCAAACACAATGCCTATGTCTAATCCTTTACTTTGTTTTGAGCTTGTTAAGCATAAATACAGCACTAACGCTGTGCTAGGATGAAATGAACCAAGCCTCGGCGCTGAGTGTTTTAAGTACATGGTATATGAACCGAGACAGCTATCCATTCAGTACAGCTATTCCCTTGAGCATAAGTTTTTTAAGCATTAAATTACGAGACTACCATTGCACATTTGATATTGATGTCGTTAACAAAGTGATATTTCATTTAGAAGTTTTAATATCCATTTACATCAAGCCCAATTATTTTGATATGTATGTCCTAGTACTTTGTTTATGGATTGTTAATCGTATTACAAGCACTAGCCTGTGCTGGGATAGATATGTCAATCAAAAGCTTCTCATCATCGCTTTTTAAGTAAATGCAACTGAGGTAGCTATCATCTGAGCAGATTATGGTAATATCAGTCCCTAGTACCAGCTTTGGTGCTTGTCATACTACGCGAGCACTAGTCCCGTGCTGGGATATATAATTCTAAGCCTCATATCAACCGTTTAAAGTTGTTTTTCATCTTATGTCTGGGTCAGTGCAAGATTGTGGTAATATCTAACCTAGTACCGACTGTGTGGCTTGTTAGGCATAATTAGCACCTACCTGTTGCTGGGGATAGATTATTGTTAAAATTATCGTTTTGGAGGTGTTTTGTATCAGTAACGACCAAACGTTTGAATAAGGGAAAGAAATGCTGTTATCATTGGTATGTCTATCCAAGTACTGGTTTTGTGGTTTGTTTTGACATAATTGGTAAGATCCTGTGCTTGGATAGTAAACGACCACATATCTGCGTTAAGTGTCACACACACATCACTTCTTTGTACATGTATGTGACTGAGAAGCCTATCATCCTTTGAGCAGACCGTGTGGAACACATTCAGAACCTAGAAATCCAAATATTTGCTTAACTGCCCTGATTAAGCATGCTTAGGAGCACTAGCCTTTGCATGTCGTCAAATGATCGATTAACATATTAAACAAAAGTTTCCCAATTCTGTGGATTCCGGTAAAAGAGAACGCCTCTAACAACGTCTATCCAGGTCACTTGGGTTTTGAGCTTGTTTGAGTACGATCACTAGTAGCTGTGCTGGGATAGAAATAACAAAACCCTCGGAGCGTTGTGTATCGTGTACATTGTATGTGACTAAGACAGCTATCCAACGAGAGTGGACATATTCAAATTTTTGAACCCTGTATATCAGCCCATGTGCTTGTTAAGCAAAATTACACGGGGATATGTTTAGTTCGTTAAGCAGATTTTTTACATCATTAGAAGTTTCATCCAAATTCATTCAGCGGCTGTGATTTTGATATGTATATCCTAGTACTTGTTAAGTGCTTGTTAACTGAAATTACGAGCACTTGATGGCCTAGAACCAGCTGCGTGGATTGTAAGTCATAATTACGAGCACTAGCCTGTGCTTTGGTAATGTTTCAACCATCGCTTGACTGTATGTGACTGAGGCAGCATCCACGTATAGAGTACTCTGAGGGACATATCTAACCCAGTACCGAAAGCTGTGTGCTTGGACATAAGTTACAATAGCACAAGCTGGGATAAATATTCCAAAAACTACATTTAATGCACCATCGCTAGCCATCCACCTATAGAGTAGACTGGGGAGATAGTCTAACCTAGTACCAAGCTGTGTAGCTTGTTGGAAATAATTACGAGCACTAGCCTGTAGCTGGGGATAGATATGTCAGTCAAAGCCTTTTTTATCATCGCTTCTTATGATTATGTTTACAGAGGAAGCGTATTCGGTTCAGCATTGTAGTAAATCTGTCCTAGCACCTGCTTTGTGCTTGTCAGGCATAATTACGAGCACTAGCCCGTTTGGGGAAAGATATTGGTAAGCCTCTGCTCAAAACCGTTTAGTGTTTATCTTGGTTTTTTACTAAGAAAACTTCTTGTTCAGCCACTGGGAATTAAATATGTTGTTAAATAATTATTGTTGTTTGGTATCAAAAGTTCCAAACGTTTGAATCAGGCAAAACACAATGCCGTGTATACATTGATAGTTCATCCCTAGTACTTGTTTTTGAGATTGTTTAAAGAAATAGCGAAGCACTAACCTTGTGCTAGGATAGAAATGCCTCCCGGCGCTGAGTGTTTTAGTACATTTATATGACCGAGACAGCTATCCATTGAGCAGACAGCTATCCATTGAGCAGAATGTGTTTTTTAAGCATAATTACGAGCACTACCTTGCACTTTGATATTGATGTCGTTAATCAAAGTGATATTTCATTAGAAGTTTAATCCATTTCATCACAAGCCCGCTAATATTTTGATATGTATATCCTAGTACTTGTTATGTGCTTGTTAATCGTAATTACAAGCACTAGCCTGTGCTGGGATAGATGTGTCAATCAAAGCTTCTCATCATCGCTTTTATGTAAATGCAACTGAGGTAGCTATCATCTGAGCAGATTATGGTAATATCAGTCCTAGTACCAGCTTTGTGCTTGTCATACATAATTACGAGCACTAGTCCGTGCTGGGATATATATTTCTAAGCCTCTTATCAACCGTTAAGTGTTTCAATCTTATGTCTGGTGCATGTTATCAAGAAATCTCTAATTAAAAATATTGTGGTATATCTAACCTAGTACCAGCTGTGTGCTTGTTAGGCATAATTACGAGCACTAGCCTGTGCTGGGATAGATATATTGTAAAATTAGGTTTGGAGGGTTTTGTATCAGTAACTCCAAACGTTTGAATAAGGGAAAAGAATGCTGTTATCATTGGTATGTCTATCCAAGTACTGGTTTTGTGGTTGTTTGACATAATTACGAGCACTAGCCTGTGCTGGGATAGTAACGACCACATATCTGCGTTAAGTGTTTCACCATCACTTCTTTGTACATGTATGTGACTGAGAAAGCTATCATCCTTTGAGCAGCCTGTGGACACATTCAACCTAGAACCAATTATGTGCTTAACTGCCTGTTAAGCATGCTTAGGAGCACTAGCCTTTGCATGATATACATGTCGTCAAATGATCGATTAACTTTTTATCAAAAGTTTCCAATCTGTGATTCCGGTAAAAAGAACACTCTTATCATTGGCACGTCTATCCTGGTACTTGTTTTTAGCTTGTTTAGCATAATTACGAGCACTAGCCTGTGCTGGGATAGAAATAACCAAACCTCGGCGTTGTGTATAGTGTACATTGTATGTGACTAAGACAGCTATCCATTTAGCAGAGTGGACATATTCAAATTTTAACCCTGTATCAGCCATGTGCTTGTTAAGCATAATTACGCGGGGATATGTTAGTCGTTAAGCAATTTTACATTTCATTAGAAGTTTCATCCATTTCATTCAGCGGCTTTGATTTTGATATGTATATCCTAGTACTTGTTAAGTGCTTGTTAACTGAAATTACGAGCACAAGATTGATGGCCACTAGTACCTAGCTGCGTGATTGTAAGTCAAAATTACGAGCACTAGCCTGTGCTTGGATAAAAATACAATTAATTGTTTTCACCATCCTTTATGTATGTGACTGAGGCCAGCATCCCACGTATAGAGTACTCTGGGGACATATCTAACCTAGTGAAGGTGTGTGCTTGAGACACATACTAAGAGCCTGTTGATGGGCCAGTTTAAATGTTTCACCACGCTTGTATGTATGCTGACGGGGGCAGCATCCACCCTATAGAGTTGGGGTAGTACCAAGTGCTTGTTGGAAATAATTACGAGCACTAGCCTGTGCTGGGATAGATATGTCAGTCAAAGCTTTTTATCATCGCTTTAATGGTTTTATGTTACGAGGAAGCTCAGCATATTGTAAGTAAACAAAACTGTGTGTGTGTTTTTTTCAGGTCCAAAGCACCTTGTAGGAGCTTGTCATGCATGTGGACGGGGGCAGCATCCACCGTATGAGAGTAGACTGGGGACATATCAGCAGTACCAGCTGTGTGCGTAATTACGAGTAGCCTGTGCTGGGATAGATATGTCACACATAGCTTTTTATCATCGCTTAACTCTATGTTTATGTTTACTGAGGAAAGCTCAGCAGATTGTAGTAATATCTGTGCTAGCCACCTGCTGTGCTTTGTCAGGCATAATTACGAGCACTAGCCCGTGCTGGGATAGATATTGGTAAGCCTCTGCTCAACCGTTTAGTGTTTCATCTATTGTTTAGTGACCGTTACTAAGAAAACTTCTCAAAAGACTGATGACCTACTACCAGCCTGTGCTGGGATAAATATGTTGTTAAATAATTATTGTTGTTTGGTATCAAAAGTTCCAAACGTTTGGATCAGGCAAAACACAATGCCGTTATATAGAGTCTAGTACTTGTTTTGAGCTTGTTAACATAAATACGAGCACTAACCTAGTATAGAAATGACCAGCCTGCGTGAGTGTTTTGGTACATGTATAATTACCGAGACAGCTATCCATTGAGCAGTAACAGCTATCCTGAGCAGAATGTGTTTTTTTTAAGCATAATGACGAGCACCTACCATGCACATTGATATTGATGTCGTTAATCAAAGTTGATCTTCATTAGAAGTTTAAAATCCATTTCAATCAAGCCCGCTATAATAATTTGATATGCATAGCCTAGTATGTATGTGCTTGTTAATCGTAATTACAAAGCACTAGCCTGTGCTGGGATAGATGCAATCAAAGGCTTTCTCATCATCGCTTTTATTTAAAGTAAACTGAAGGTAGCTATCTGAGCAGATTATGGATTGCCTAGTAATATCTGTGCTTTGTCTACATAATTACGTAGCACTGGGGATATATATTTTCTAAGCCTCTTATCAACCGTTAAGTGTTTCATCTTATGTCTGGTGCATGTTATCAAGAAATCTAATTAAAAATATTGTGGTATATCTAACCTAGTACCAGCTGTGTGCTTGTTAGGCATAATTACGAGCACTAGCCTGTGCTGGGATAGATATATTGTAAAATTAGGTTTGGAGGGTTTTGTATCAGTAACTCCAAACGTTTGAATAAGGGAAAGAATGCTGTTATCATTGGTATGTCTATCCAAGTACTGGTTTTGTGGTGTGTGACATAATTACGAGCACTAGCCTGTGGTGGGATAGTAACGACCACATATCTGCGTTAAGTGTTTCACCATCACTTCTTTGTACATGTATGTGACTGAGAAAGCTATCATCCTTTGAGCAGCCTGTGGACAACATTCAACCTAGAACCAATTATGTGCTTAACGTGCCTGTTAAGCATGCTTAGGAGCACTAGCCCATTTGCATGATATACATGTCGTCAAATGATCGATTAACATTTTATCAAAAGTTTCCAATCTGTGATTCCGGTAAAAAGAACGCTCTTATCATTGGCACGTCTATCCTGGTACTTGTTTTGAGCTTGTTGAGCATAATTACGAGCACTAGCCTGTGCTGGGATAGAAATAACCAAACCTCGGCGTTGTGTATCGTGTACATTGTATGTGACTAAGACAGCTATCCATTTAGCAGAGTGGACATATTCAAAATTATTAAACCCCTGTATCAGCCCATGTGCTTGTGTTAAGCATAATTACGCGGGGATATGTTAGTCGTTAAGCAATTTTACATTTCATTAGAAGTTTCATCCATTTCATTCAGCGGCTGTGATTTTGATATGTATATCCTAGTACTTGTTAAGTGCTTGTTAACTGAAATTACGAGCACAAGATTGATGGCCTAGTACCAGCTGCGTGATTGTAAGTCATAATTACGAGCACTAGCCTGTGCTTGGATAAATATACATTTAATGTTTCACCATCGCTTGTATGTATGTGACTGAGGCAGCATCCACGTATAGAGTACTCTGGGGACATATCTAACCTAGTACCAGCTGTGTGCTTGTTGGACATAATTACAAGCACTAGCCTGTGCTGGGATAAATTTTCCAAAACTCTACATTTAATGTTTCACCATCGCTTGTATGTATGTGACGGGGGCAGCATCCACCTATAGAGTAGACTGGGGACATATCTAACCTAGTACCAGCTGTGTGCTTGTTGGAAATAATTACGAGCACTAGCCTGTGCTGGGATAGATATGTCAGTCAAAGCTTTTTATCATCGCTTCTATGTTTATGTTACTGAGGAAGCTATCATCGCCTCAGCAGATTGTAGTAATATCTGTCCTAGCACCTGCTGTGTGCTTGTCAGGCATAATTACGAGCACTAGCCCGTGCTGGGATAGATATTGGTAAGCCGACGTCAACATTATCTGTTTCATACTATTGTGAACGCGTTACACCAAAACTTTCACAAGAGACTTGATGACACTACTACCCCAGCCTGTGCTGGGATAAATAATGTTGACTGATAATTATTTGTTGTATTGCTATCTAAAAGTTCCAAACGTTTTGATCAGGCAAACACGTATGGCCGTGGATAACATGTCTAACCTAGTAACTTGTTTTAGAGGCTTGTTAAGCATAAATACGAAGACACTAACCTGTGCTAGTGATAAGAAATGAAGCCTCCCGGCGCTGAGTGGTTTTATGTACATGTATATGACCGAGACAGCTAAAGCAGACAGCTATCCATTGAGCAGAAAGTGTGTTTTTAAGCATAATTACGAGCACTACCTTGCACTTTTGATATTGATGTCGTAATCAAATGATATTTTCATTAGAAGTTTAATCCATTTTCATCAAGCCGCAAAATTTTGAATATGTAATAGCCTAGTACCTGTTATGTGCTTGTTAATCGTAATTACAAGCACTAGCCTGTGTGCTGGGGATAGATGTTCAATCAAAGCTTCTCATCATCGCTTTAATGGTAACTGAGGTAGCTATCATCTGAAGTACTATGTAATATTTCCTAGAACCCAGCATTTGTGCTTGTCAGCATAATTACGAGCACTAGCCCTGTGCTGGATATTATATATTTCTAAGCCTCTTATCAACGTTAAGTGTTTTCATCTTATGTCTGGTGCGTTTAACAAGTGTGGTATATCTAACCTAGTAAACCAGCCTTGTGCTTGTTTAGGACATAATTACGAGCACTAGCCTGTGCTGGGATAGGATATAATTAAAAAATTAGTTTTGGAGGGTTTTGTATTCAGTAACTCCAAAACGTTGAACAGAGGAAAGAATGCTGTTTATCATTGGGTATGATCTTAGCCAGTATGTGGTTGTTTGAACATAACGCACTATCCTGTCTGGGATAGTAACCGACCCACAAATCAGCGTTAAGTGTTTTTCAACCATCACTTTCATTTAGTACATTTCGTTTGTGAAAGCTATCATTTTGAGCAGACCTGGGACATTTCAATTAGAACCAATTATGTGCTTAACCAGCCTGTTCATTCTTAGGAGCACTAGCTTTGTGCATGATATATGTCGTCAATGATCGATTAACATTTTATCAAAAGTTTCCAATCATCTGTGATTCCTTAAAAAGAACGCTCTATATCATTGGCACGATCTATCCCTGGTACTTTGTTTTGAGCTTGTGTTGAAGCATAATTACGGAGCACTACCTGTGCTGGGATAGAAATAACAAAACCTGCGGCGTTGTGTAACATTGTATGTGACTACAGCAATCCATTTTAGCAAGTGGACATATTCAAATTTTTAACCCTGTATCACTTGTGCTTGTTACTAGCATAATTTCGTGGGGAAATGTTAGTCGTTAAGACAATTTTCCATTTCATTAAGAAGTTTACATTCCCTTTCAGTCAGACGGCTTTGATTTTTGATATGTATGATCCTAGTACTTGTTAAGTGCTTGTTAACTGAAAATTACGAGCACAAGATTGATGGCCTGTACCAGCTGCGGAATTGTAAGTCATAATTACGAGCACTACCTGTGCTTGGATAAACATTTAATGTTTCACCATCGCTTTGTATGTATGTGACTGAGGCAGCATCCACGTATATGAGTAGACTGTGGGACATATCTAACCTAGTAACCAAGCTGTGTGCTTGTTGGAAATAATTACGAGCACTAGCCTGTGCTGGGATAGAATTGTCCAAAACTCTACATTTAATGTTTCACCATCGCTTGTATGTATGTGACGGGGGCAGCATCCACCTATAGAGTAGACTGGGGACATATCTAACCTAGTACCCAAGCTGTAGTGCTTGTTGGAAATAATAATTACGAGCACTAAGCCTGTGCTGGGATAGATATTCTGTCAAACTCTTTTAATCATCCGCTTCTATGTTTATGTTACTAGAGGAAGCTATCATCGCCTCAGCAGATTAGTATGTAATAACTGTCCTAGCACCTGCTGTGCTTGAGACCCCTAGCATAATTACGAGCATTAGCCCGTGCTAGGGATAGATATGGTAACCTCAGCTCAACCGTTTAGTGTTTCGTCCTATTTGAGTTTAGTGACCGTTACAAGAAAAGCTTCTCGAAAGACTGATGAGCCTAGCTAACCACAGAGGTGCTGGTGTAAATACTTGTTAAATAATTATTGTTGTTTGGTATCAAAAGTTCCAAACGTTTGGATCAGGCAAAACACAATGCCGTTATAATTGGTATGTCTATCCTAGTACTTGTTTTGAGCTTGTTAAGCATAAATACGAGCACTAACCTGTGCTAGGATAGAAATGACCAAGCCTCGGCGCTGAGTGTTTTGGTACATGTATATGACCGAGACAGCTATCCATTGAGCAGACAGCTATCCATTGAGCAGAATGTGTTTTTTAAGCATAATTACGAGCACTACCTTGCACTTTGATATTGATGTCGTTAATCAAAGTGACATTTCATTAGAAGTTTTATCCATTTTCAAGCCGCTATTATTTTGATATGTATAGCCTAGTACTTGTTATGTGCTTGTTAATCGTAATTACAAGCACTAGCCTGTGCTGGGATAGATGTGTCAATCAAAGCTTCTCATCATCGCTTTTATGTAAATGTAACTGAGGTAGCTGTCATCTGAGCAGATTATGGTAATATCTGTCCTAGTACCAGCTTTGTGCTTGTCATACATAATTACGAGCACTAGCCCGTGCTGGGATATATATTTCTAAGCCTCTTATCAACCGTTAAGTGTTTCATCTTATGTCTGGTGCATGTTATCAAGAAATCTAATTAAAAATATTGTGGTATATCGGAACCTAAGTACCCAGCTGTTGAGCTAGCATAATTAGCGAGCACTAGCCTGTGCTGGATAGAATAAATTGTAAAATTTGTTGGAGGGTTTTGTATCAGTAACTGTCAAACGTTTTTAATGATTGGAAAAGAATGCTGTTATCATTGTATGAATCCAAGTACTGGTGTTTGGGTTGTTTTGACATAATTTACGAGCCAAGCCTGTGCTGGGATAGTAAGTATCTGCGTTAAGGTTTCAACCATCACATCTTTGTACACATGTATGTTGACTGAGAAACTATCACATCCCTTTTGAGCAGCCTGTGGACACATTCAACCTAGAACCAATTATGTGCTATAACTGGTTTAAGCATGCTTAGAGCACTAGCCTGTGCATTATATACAGCTCGTCAAATGATCGAATAACTTTTTATCAAAAGTTTCCAACCTGTGATCCGGTAAAAACAACACTCTTATCATTGGCACGTCCTATCCTGGTACTTGTTTTTTAAGCTTGTTTAGCATAAATTACGAGCACTAGCCCTGCTGGGATAGAAATAACCAAAACCTCGGCGTTGTGTACCGTGTACATTGTATGTGACTAAGACAGCTACATTTAGCAGAGTGGACATATTTCAAAATTTTAACCCTGTAACATCCCATGTGCTTGTATAAGCATAATTACGCTGGGATATGAGTCGTTAAGCAATTTTACCTTTCATCTAGAAGTTTCGTCATTCAGCGGCTGTGATTTTGATATGTAATACTCCTAAGTAACATGCTTGTTAACATACGAGCACTAAGATTGATGGCCTAAGTACAGCTGCGTGATTTGTAAAGTCAAAATTGAGCACTTAGCCTGTGCTTGGGATAAATATAATAACACATTTAATGTTTTACACCACCATCGCCTTGTATGTAAGTGAAACTGAGCAAACGCATCCACGTATAGGACTCTGGGGACATATCTAACCTAGTCAAGCCTGTTGTGCTATGTTGGAACATAATTAAAAGCACAAGCCTGTGCTGGGATAAATTTTCCAAAACCTACAATTTAATGTGTTTCACCATCGCTTGTATGTATTAGACGGGGAGCAGCCATCCAACCTATAGAGTAGACTGGGGACATAACTAACCATACCGCTAGCCAGTGTGCTTGTTGAAATAATTACGAGCACTAGCCTGTGCTGGGATAGGATATGTCAGTCCAAGCTTTTTATACATCGCATTCTATGTTCATGTACTGAGGAAAATCCATCGCCTCAGCAGATTGTAGTAATATCTGTCCTAGCACCTGCTGTGTGCTTGTCAGGCATAATTACGAGCACTAGCCTGTGGTGGGATAGTAACGACCACATATCTGCGTTAAGTGTTTCACCATCACTTCTTTGTACATGTATGTGACTGAGAAAGCTAACATCCTTGAGCATTGGACACATTCAACCTAGAACCAATATATGTGATAAACTACTGCCTGTTAACATAGCTTAGGAGCACTAGCCTGTTGCATGAAATACACACACTCCAAAATGATTGAGGTTAACACTTTAATCAAAGCTGTGATTCCGGTAAAAAAGAACACTTTTATATCATTGGACAATCCAGGTACTGTTGTTTTTTAGCTTGCACTAATTTACGAGCACTGTGCTGGGATAGAAATAACCAAACCTCGGCGTTGTGTATCTTGTACATTGTATGTGACCAAGACAGCTATCCATTTAGCAGAGTGGACATATTCAAATTTTAATCCTGTATCAGCCAATTGCTTGTTAAGTATAATTACGCGGGGATATGTTAGTCGTTAAGCAATTTTACATTTCATTAGAAGTTTCATCCATTTCATTCAGCGGCTGTGATTTTGATATGTATATCCTAGTACTTGTTATGTGCTTGTTAACTGTAATTACGAGCACTAGCCTGTGCTTGGATAGAAATATCTAAAACACTACATTCCGTTATTTATCATTTGTGTTATACTTGTGTAATCCTCAAAATTTGGATATACCCAACCCAGTACCAGCTGTGTGCTTGTTGGACATAATTACGAGCACTAGCCTGTGCTGGGATAGAATTGTCCAAAACTCTACATTTAATGTTACACCATCGCTTGTATCTATTTGACTGAGGCGGTATTCACCTGTATTGTAGACAGTGGACTTATCTCACCTCGTACCAGCTGTGTGCTTGTCATACATAATTACGAGCACTAGCCCGTGCTGGGATAGATATTTCTAAGCCTCTGATCAACCGTTAAGTATTTTATCTTATGTTTGGTGCATGTTAGCAAGGAAACTAATCAAAACATTGTGGTATATCTAACCTAGTACCCGTTGTGTGCTGGTAAGGCATAATTACGAGCACTAGCCTGTGCTGGGATAAATATGTTGTTAAAGAATTATTCCGGAGTTTTGTATCAGTAATTCTGAACGTTTGAATCAGGCGAAAAACAATGGATTTGTTATTGGTATGTCTATCCTAGTACTTGTTTTGTGCTTGTTTAGCATAATTACGAGCACTAGCCTGTGCTGGGATTGTAACGACCAAATTTCTACATTTAGTGTTTCGCCATCACTTCTTTGTACATGTATGTTACTGAGACAGCTATCATCCTTCGAGCAGATAACGGACATAATCAACCCTATCATTTGTGTGCTTGACTGCTTGTTAAGCATAATTACGAGCACCAGCCTGTGCTGGGATGTGTTTTTTCAAATGATTTATTAGCGTTTTCAGAAGTTTCAAACGCTTGATTTTGGTAAAAAGAACGCTCTTACCATTGGTATTTCTACCCTAGTACTTGTTTTGAGCTTGTTAAGCATAATTACGAGCACTAACCTGTGCTAGGATAGAAATGACCAAGCCTCGGCGCTGAGTGTTTTTGTACATGTATATGACCGGGACAGCTATCCATTGAGCAGAGTGGACATATTTAACCCAGTATCAGCCATGTGCTTTTTAAGCATAATTACGAGCACTACCTTCTGCTTTGATATGTATGTCCTTTGGCAATTTACTATTTCATTAGAAGTTTCATCCATTTCATTCAGCGGCTGTTATTCTGATATGTATATCCTAGTACTTGTTATGTGCTTGTTAACTGTAATTACGAGCACTAGCCTGTGCTGGGATAGAAATATCTAACATACTACATTCCGTTATTTATCATTTGTTCTATAGTTGCCGATATGACTATTTGTGTTGTCATCAGAATTGGATATATCCAACCCAGTACCAGCTGTGTGCTTGTTGAGCATAATTATGAGCACTGGCATGTGCTGGAATAGAATTGTCCAAAACTCTACACTGAATGTTTCGCCACCGCTTGTATGTTACTAAGGCAGCATTCACCTATAGTGTAGACTGTGGACATATCTAACCCAGTAACAGCTGTGTGCTTTTTGGGCATAATTACGAGCTCTAGCCTGTGCTGGGACAGAATTTTCCAAAACTCTACATTTAATGTTTCACCATCGCTTGTATGTATGTGACGGAGGCAGCATCCACCTATAGAGTAGACTGGGGACATATCTAACCTAGTACCAGCTGTGTGCTTGTTGGAAATAATTACGAGCACTAGCCTGTGCTGGGATAGATATGTCAATCAAAGCTTTTTATCATCGCTTCTATGTACATGTTACTGAGGTAGCTATCATCGCCTGAGCAGATTGTGCTAATATCTGTCCTAGTACCAGCTGTGTGCTTGTTGGGCATAATTACGAGCACTAGCACGTGCTGGGATAGAAATTTCTTAACCTCTGCTCAGTCGTTAAGTGTTTCATCTTATATATGTTTGGTGCATGCTACCAAGAAAACGAGTCACTGTCATTTCCGTGTACATGACTTGGTTAGCTTTCATCTACTAAACAGATTGTGGACATATTTACCCTAGCACCAGCTGTGTGTTTGTTAAGCATAATTACGAGCACTAGTCTGTGCTGGGATAGATATGTCAATCAAAATCTTATACCGTCTCTTTTATGTACATGTATGTACATGTGACTTGGTCAGCTATCATCTACTAAACAGATTGTGGATATATCTAACCTAGTACCAGCTATGTGCTTGTTAAGCATAATTACGAGCACTAGCCCGTGCTGGAATAGATATTTGTAACCTCTTAAATTTATCTTTCTATCAGTATTAAGTCTACATGTATTTCTTGTACGACCTATTAGTGGAAGGCAGATTTTTAGTGTATCTAGTACCGTGAATGTGCTTGTTTAGTAAAGTTACGAGCACTTGCCTGTACTGGGAAAGAAATATCTATAAATGAAAGCTTTACGGGGCTTATGGTCATATATAATTTACACAGGAAAAGAGCAGCAGATCCCTCCAACCCCCTGAGTTTAGACTGGACATTTTCCGCCCAATCCATTTTGAAATCCAGCAGGACTCGAGCTCATGCTTATTAGGCTAAGACTTGACAGAAGTCTGGTATTGAAGCACGATATTCGATACATCTCGGTCACGAAGGCTTCTACATAGATAATGAATAGGCTAATCAAGGATATATCTACCCTTACCCTTACTGAATGCATTGTTCATTATGGATGCAAGCACTGCCCTGTGCTAGATATTTCGCTAGATCATTTTTCTATGTTTTACTTGGTAACTTAAATAATTTTATCAAGTCGAAAAATTGCAAATCAAAATTTATTGATAGATCCAATCTAGTACTTGTCACGTGCTTGTTTAGCACAGTTACGAACACTAGCCTCTGCTGGGATAGATGTTTCACTTAACCATTGTTCTGTTATTTACAGAGCACTAGCCTGTGTTGGGTAGATAGTTGAATTCGCTCAACCATTTATCTATTAATTACAGCAACTTTAATCAGTTGATTCAGTTGCAAAAATATGAATGCTTTCATGTTAATATATCTAGCCTAGTACTTGCTATGTGCTTGTTGAGCACAGTTACGAGCACTAGCGTGTGCTCGGATAGATATACCAAAAGCCATCCTGTGATGTGTAACTGTTAGTGTTATCTGAAGAAAACCCATTCAAGCGAGTGAACTCTGGATATGTCTAACTTAGCACCTGCTATGTGCATATCTAGTGTGCTTACGAGCTTTTATATATATATATATATATATATATATATATATATATATATATATATATATATATATATATATATATATTGTCCTATGACATATTTGTAATTTTGTGAAAACATGCATGAATGACGATTGTAACATATTTTATAATTTCAATATTATTGAAATTTATTTAAGCGATTTGAATAAGTAGTGTGAAATCTGTCACAATTATTGAATTTTTACACTTTTATTATTTGTTTGTTAGTGTTACACATAACAAAGCGAATTTTTCATGAATTCAAACATTTAAATAAAATGTCCATAATTAGGAAAATATAGCAAGGAAATTTTTAGTACGTGAAATATATATAAGAATCTTTTTATCGATAAATTATATATATTTTAGATCAGCCTAAATAGAGCTTTTAGTTCACATGAATAATTGCACGTGTTTGTTATATAAACATAACAGACGTACAGAAAAGTCCTCTTTCTTTAGGTCTTTGTCCCTATTTTGTTTTTGATTATCCTTGCTATTAGCTACATACCAAGTTTTTACACCTGTATCTCCATTAGTATGAGATTGACGCTTTGTTCCCAACTGTAAGAATTCATTAGGTCAGTAAATAAGTTGCGACTTTAATTAATCCCTATTAACTGTCGTAGCGTCCCTTGGTGTAAACAAAGGACAAACCGACGCTATCAAATATTTCGAGAAAAACAGTTTTATACTCAAATTACGAAATCTTACACATTTTATCAAATTTAAACTGAAATAAAGTATTATTGTATTTAAATTTATTAAAGACGAACAAAATAGTTGCAACATAGTTGTTGGCCTATTTTCACTTCTGAGACCGAAAACAAAAAAATTACATTGTCTACAAATTATTATTTTTTTTTTTCATAAAAATAAATTATATTTGTTTGTTGAATTTAAAAACAAGGTCATACAAACCGAATTGTATCGACAGTTTGAATTATTCTCTTAAATTACATTTTGCGGGAAATTAATAATATTTATATCATGTTTTCTACAAACCGAGTTGTATCGGCATATTTGTTTATTTAATTAATTTCCTTAAATTGTATTTTGCAGGAAAGTCAAAATATTGATATCATGTTTGGTATCGAAAGATTTAGAATTTCTTGTAGAAATTATTTTTGACATTTTTATAAACTTTTTAAAGAGTGTTAAAAGGTTTTAATATTATCGAAAAGTTCAAATTATTTTTGTACGAACTTTTTGTACCGGGCTAATTTCTTGCGCCGTAATGTGTTCAAAGTTCTTTGTCCGAAATTATCGATAACGATTGGTCCGTTAATGTGGCGAAAAACTTTAGATCCGTCGCTAAATAAATTAATTTAAATTTCGATTGGTCGATACCTGAAATGGGCGGGGCACAATAGCAGGACCGCGCGTTGGTCAGCGAGTTGGTCAGTTTTGCTAGTGTCGCCACCAAATAAAGAGATAGAAAGCTTATTGAAGTCTTTATCTCGTATTTCAGGTATGTGACTTTCAATTTTTTTTACACATTAATTTTCAACCTATTTTATTTTATATTAGGGTTCATTAAGTGTAATTTTCTTATGTCATTTCTCACCTGCAGTTTTATAATTTACTGCTTAAAAATTTGAGTTCGAGGTTTCCTTTGCTTGTGAATTAATTTTAACTTTTGTTTGTTGTAACTATAATTACTCAGGTATGATTTTCGAGTATTGAAGATTATTGTCAAAATGTGTTAAATGAAATCGGGGTTTGCCGTCGGTGACTATATCAGTATGTATCTCAATGTAATTATCTTTGTTATCTCCCTTGTTTTAAATCTAATTTTATATAAATCGGTAATGTTTTACTTTTGAGATTTTATTGGTCTGTTAAGTTGGTCAGTTTAGAGTGATCTATTATGCATAAATTATTTTATGTTTAATTATAGCATATCGCTACAGGTCCTTTAACTTATAAACACAAAACGGGCCTATTATGAATTAAGTAAGGAACCGTGTACATAGGTCTAGTGTGCAATATCATTAATATAGATAAGGCATATTGCAGTTTTAATTCCTAAATAGTCACTGACGGGCGCCTGCGAGTTTCATGAAGATATGTTTTTATGATTTTATAATATATATTTTATACATATGATGTATATTGTTTTGTATATACAGCCAGTTTTGCTAGTGTCGCCACCAAATAAAGAGATAGAAAGCTTATTGAAGTCTTTATCTCGTATTTCAGATTACGACGAAACGCTGTTTAGCGAAAGTTGTTTAAGCTAATTCCCAACAAAAAAAGAGTTTAAACCGTTCTACAAAGCGTGAATCGTTTAACGACACGTCTAAGAACACGTTAATATACATGTATATGGAATCATGTACATATGCTTTCAAAGGGTCTGAAATATATATATATATATATATATATATATATATATATATATATATATATATATATATATATATATATATATATATATATATATGTCCTGGCAGCTGCTTAGTGCTTGTTTTGTATAATTACGAGCACTAGCCTGTGCTTGGACAGAAATATCCGACTTTTCGCGTTCATATTTGTGAATTTATATTTTTTCCTTCATTTTTCGGGCTTATTATTCTGAGGGTCTCGTGTTGTACCCTCTTACAGAAAAAAAAAACAATTCTTGTACACATCTGCCCTAGCTCCTGCTGTGTGCTTGTTTAAGTCTTCTCCTAGCACTAGTATGTGTTTGGATTTGGTGGCGAAGGCAAGAGTCATTCATTTCCAATTTTATTTGGATTTATCAAACCTAGTACTATCTGTGTGCTTGCTTAGCGCAATTTTAAGCACAAGTCTGTGCTGGGATAGATACTTCCTTAAATCTCCCATTACATCGTTTTCGGTTTTAACGTTCTGCTTTGGAAAGATGATATACAGATATTTCTAGCCTAGCACATATTGTGTGCTTGTTTAGCACAATTACAAGCACTAGCCTGTGCTGGGATAGATATATTTAAAAACTTATGTTCATGGTTTCAAATGAATTCAACACAGACCAGGTACCAAGTAAAACACCTTATCTTTCTTCTTGCTCATGTAATTTGGATATATTTCCCCTATCATCGGCTCTGTTCTTATTTAGTATAATTACAAGCACTAGCCCGTGCTAGGATGGGTATATCTTTAAACATTCCTTCTGATAGTTTTCCCCATTCCTTTTCAAAATGTTACATTTTCTAGATACCTAGAGCCAGTTCCAAGTATATACTTAGATACAATACATGACTGTATTGTATCTCATAATTTGTGCTCCTTTAGTGTCAGACGTAAAATGGTAGTTTCAATTATTCATCATATTTTGAGGTGTCTACAAAAAAAATAAATAAAAAAATAAATAAATAAATAAAAAAAAAGCTTAAGGAGGCTCGCGCGTCTCTTACTGATATAGATACTTAGTGTTCTTGCAATCTTTAAACAAAGTTGATAATAGTATTGTCTGTCCTGGCAAGTGTTTTGTGCGTGTGTGATATTATTACTAGCACTAGCCTGTGCTTGAATAGCAATACTAATTAAACATCAACAGGTTATCACACGGAATCATGGATGCATGTAGATCTATGCCAGGGCCCGAAGTCACCAAATTTACTCAGTACTCAAGCTCAACTTTTATTTCATTATGTTGACTATAAAATTATTATAAACCTTTTGGATTTTAGTGATTAGGAAACATATTATCATTTTTAATCAGTTACATATAAATTTTTGCGTCACACTTATGATTTGCCTTTAAAAAACGAATGAATACGTTGATACGGTACTCAAGATTTTTTTAATATTTCTGAAGTTTTCTTCAAATGGGCAATAATTATTTTTATCATTACTTACAATTGTATGCCATCAATATACAAACATGTCCAATTACAGAAAAAAGTTTGCATGTTTTTACCTTAAAATCGCTAAAAGTTAGTTGAGCTTGAGTACTGAGTAAATTTGTTGACTTCGGGCCCAGATTAGATATTTATCTTTTTTAGTGAACACCAGATGTTGACCTTTTTAAACTGACGACGGCCACATAATTATCCAACGGGCGCTAGATAAAGATGCTAAATAACTCTATTGTGCGGTCACCGGATAAAGCATTTCTCAAACGCAATATTTACAAGGATCGCCGGGTAACGTATTTTTCTCAATACCTACTCTACTGGTTTCCGTTTTGAATAACCATTCTATAATAGCTAATCTTTCAGGATCAAGCATCTGTTGTATTCTTTTCAAATGTGTTCTGACACAAGCTTTGTGCTTGCCGGTTTTTATCTTTGCTTTAGCACTAGTCTGTGCTTGGAAGGAGTTTCAGATTAAATCGAGCACCAGCAAACAAGATTTATTTTCATACATATGCCTTTTACATTCATTGACACTTTGTTGAAATATATGTCTTCCAGCTCTGTTCATGGATTGGATTTCAAATCAGTTCCGTCCTTGGACATGCTTTGTGCTTGTGCAATGTTGAAGCTAGCACTAGCCTGTGCTCGGATAGAAGTGCATCGTAGCTGCGTAACGATTTTTTCTTCTTCTGTGTCTTAAATATATCTCATTGATGGGGTAAAATATCTCAATTGTCAAACTTTGATGTACTGGGGAAAAAGACATGTAGGCCTACATACGTTGTAGACTAGGATGTTTTGGCTTAACCTGTAGTTTTACATCAGAATGGAACACAAGTTTGCCATTTGTGGTAAAATTGTCCGGGGATGTAATTTAAAAACAAAAAATAGCAGGTGCAATGACCTAGTACTTGCTTTGAGCTTGTTTTAATCATACACCAGCACTATCCTGTGCCGGGATATTAGCATCTTCAAACATCTTGGCTGACATCCACCACACTAGATCAGGAAGCAAGTGACTATATAGGTAGCGGTCAGTGTTTGTATCACAGAACCAGCTTATATTGGAATATGCTTGTATATCGAAATATTAAAGGTATAACTTCTAGTATATGATGCCGTCACCTAGTACTTGCTTTGAGCTTGTTTTAATCATACACAAGCACTAGCCTGTGCTAGGATATTAGCATCTTCGAACATCTTGGCTGACATCTACATTCATAGTAGATCTATATAATGCATAGGCGTTGGAAGCAAATTGAAAGGGGGGGGGGGGGGCTAAATCAACTTAAAACACACACACGCCAGAAACGTCTGGGGGCTAAGCCCCAATTTTCAACAACTATGTCTACCTTTGCAAAAAAAAAAGTGGGGGGGGGGGCTTGGCTTTACTGTGAACAAATTTGTTTTATTTTCTAAAACCACGAAATTTCAACCCCAAGGAATATTCTGATTCTACAATATATATATATATATATATATATATATATATGTAATATATATATATATATATATATATATATATATATATATATAGATAGATAGATAGATAGATAGATAGATAGATAGATACACCTAAGAATCAGAAAGGGTCCTAGTATTGTCATTGGTTCCCACATACAATTATACAAATACAGTACATTGGTATATAAAGTATAATATATATCGTAATATTGTATAAAAACAAAGAACATTTTATTTGTTATGTATTTATTGATTTATAATAATGATACAAAAATTAAAAATTACATTTTTCCTTCACAAATTTAATGTTGTAACTGACCATGATTGACAAGTGACCCAAAAATGTTTATTTACGGTATAAAAATTTTAAAATATCACTAGCACCAAGTAAACCTCAACGCAACGTTTACCTTATTTGTCAAGGTAAAATTTTCAAATTGTTCATATGGCCGCCGCATGGCTGACAACTATTAAAATGCAGACCTGTCTAAAACGACAGCAAAAACATAGAGTAATCAAATATTGTTACAAAGCTCACCTTATACCAAGCATATTTATATTATAACATATCAACCCATGTGGTCATATTTAGACTTGCCCAAATTAATAAATAGTATGGTCTACTGTTATAATTCATGTTCAGATTGCAAGTAAAATTAGTATAAAATTTATATATATATATGTATATATATATATGATATTCTACATCATACACCCCTGAATTCTGAGTGGACTAGGCCAAATTTTCTGCCTCCAATTTTAAGCAATTTTTTTTGTTTTAGTTTGGTGAAACTTTATTTTACCAAAAAAAAAAAGTTACTTCAAATCGGGACAGAAAATTTGCCCTAACAGTGGACTTAACCATTCTTTGAAATAGGCAGGTCCAAATGTAACTTGAGGGGATGATGTGTTAAATATCTTCAATAATCTGACCTCAACCAAACTTCTTACATGTAATCATTGCATTAAAAATAGACAAGCTCTCAAAATATGATTTTTTGCCCCCCACCCCAGAACCAATCCTATCTAAGCATGGTATGATATGCTATGAATTATTACACTACAGTAAACGCCAAGCAAACTTATTTGATGTACGAGTAAAAGAGGTCACAGGGTCAAATTTAGCATTTCTGTCTTGCTAGTCGCTGGACTAATTAACTATAACGTCTACCAGTCCTATGACAAAATAACTAGCCCCAAAGTGGTACAAAGAATTACCAAATTGGCCCTTATTTACTCGTACACTTGATACACTTTCATTGCTCACGTTTATACAGATCTTCTACAAGTCAAGCCGACTAGCTGAAGCAAAATCCTTGACCAGTCCAAAGTAAAAGTTAGTAGTCTCGGACTGGCAGACCATTGCTAATTTTGAACCCTCGGCCGCCATATATAAAGTATAACAGCTTTCATATATCATTGATAGAGGTACATGTAAAAAAAAAATCTTCTAAAACATAACACTGGAAATAGAAATTGATTAGAAAAAACAGTGTCATATTTGAATAAAAAATATACAACCATATAAATCCAGTGCAGAATCATAGGACATATATACCTTTTATAACATGTGTGTGTAATCATACAGTTACAATACAGAGTTCAATATTCCAGTGCAATACGTAATGTGGTACTGCACGTAGTTGGATACGGAAATATCACCGGAGCTACTTTTCTAAATGGCATTCATGTCATCCAAAGTATTTGATGGCGTCGTTAAAAGCGGAATGAATTTTAAATCTGTGTACATATATAGATAAATAAGAGACTTGTAATAGATACAAAACCACACAAATGATCGGACTGCACTTGATCGTTGTAGCGGGAGGATTCAACTCGAGCTACGCTCTCGTTGGATATGTAGGTTTTGTCTAGGTACCATGCAAATTTTGTTTATGTGCGAGCAATTAAGACGCAAATAAACCTGACCTCAATAAAATTTCTGAAGCGGAAGTCATTGCTGCCGCTGTGGTGGTAGCATATTAAGTTTTTTTCAACTTTGTTGAGGTAAGATAAAATATATAAATACTCTCGACTACATTAAATTTACCTGAAAAAATCTTTAAACTTTTTACCAAATTTTAAAAATGCTTGAACTACTGTATGCGTATTTAAATTAGCACACTCATATTTTAGCACTCTAAGGAGGTACAGACTTATTAGTGCAATCTTAAATTCGCGCAAGTAATTTCATTAGCTTTGTAGTGTATACAGAATGACAGGATGGAGAAATTTTTGCTATGCCCTTGAATTAGCATTATGACTTTGAGTGCAAAAATCGCTAAAATTAGAATGCCACTAAAATAAGTACCCATACAGTATTGTAAAATAAATACAAAAGTCGAAAAATGTCTAAAAATATTTTCTGTTTACTTAGGTGCCTGTGACCTTAACCTTTGGCCAAATGGTTTTGAAACTTTGTTACAATGCTCCTTAGATAGTTCCTAACAACTTTCTGATATATCATTGTATACAAAAAGTCTATCAGTTTTTGGAAAAAAAATGACACTTGAATAAAATCATGTCAATATGTCATTTGAAGTGCTCCCGTAAGGCTCACTTATAAACAGAATTTAATTTCATTCGCGAACTTTGTAGATATTGGCTGAACAATATTGTATACCAAATTTGAAATGAAACTGATTATTAGTTAATGAGAAGGTTTTTAAAGATGCACCAAGATTTTTAAAAATAGCTTGAACTGTTGTGAAATAAATACATGTGTGACCATCTCACCAAAACCAACAACTGACAACAACAACAACAACAAAACTCCGAAAATAAAAGAGAAAAGGAACATAGTATCTCCCTGCTGAATTCATAATATATTCAAATCTACATGATCGTTAAAGTTACAAAATATTTAAACATTTACTATTCAAATGAAGATGACATAGAACTGGAGCATTCTATAAATATTGATTTTAAAAGAACAAAAGAAATTGATTATTTCAAGGTGAACTATTGTTCTCATATTCACCACTGACAAATTTATCCCAGAAAAATGATAACTTATCTATCCAGGAAAAAAAAAAGACTCTACCAAAACAATGATACAAGCCAGTCTAAGTGTGCATTTAGAGGTGAATACAATGTTCATGGATTTTTTTTAATAATTCATCATAGTGCAGATAGAATATTTTTAAAAACTCTTTGAGTAAGGATAAAAAAAAAAAGATTTTCAACTTCCATTTTAATTGAATGGAGTATAACTATGCTTACAACTATGAAGGATATGGGTTGGAATCCAGGCCAGACCTACTGCATTTCATTTAATATAAATTGTGCCAAACATTACTGTTAGTTAAGAAGTGAAAACATTGGTCATTATTGGTAATTAAGAAGTGAAAACATTGGTCATTATTGGTAATTAAGAAGGGAAAACATTGGTCATTATTGGTAATTAAGAAGTGAAATCATTGGTCATTATTGGTAATTAAGAAGTGAAAACATTGGTCATTATTGGTAATTAAGAAGTGAAAACATTGGTCATTATTGGTAATTAAGAAGTGAAAACATTGGTCATTATTGGTAATTAAGAAGTGGAATCATTAGTCATTACTGGTAGTTAAGAAGTGAAATCGTTGGTCATTACTGGTAGTTAAGAAGTGGAATCATTGGTCATTATTGGTAATTAAGAAGTGGAATCATTAGTCATTATTGGTAATTAAGAAGTGAAATCATTGGTCATTATTGGTAATTAAGAAGTGGAATCATTAGTCATTATTGGTAATTAAGAAGTGAAATCATTGGTCATTACTGGTAATTAAGAAGTGGAATCATTGGTCATTACTGGTAATTAAGAAGTGGAATCATTAGTCATTACTGGTAGTTAGGAACTGAATTTGTGGGTCATTACTGGTAGTTAAGAAGTGAAATCATTGGTCATTACTGGTATTTAAGAAGTGAAATTGTGGGTCATTACTGGTAGTTAAGAAGTGGAATCATTGGTCATTACTGGTAGTTAAGAAGTGAAACCACTGGTCATTACTGGTAATTAAGAAGTGAAATCATTGGTCATTACTGGTAGTTAAGAAGTGAAATCATTGGTCATTACTGGTAGTTAAGAAGTGAAATTGTGGGTCATTACTGGTAGTTAAGAAGTGGAATCATTGGTCATAACTGGTAGTTAAGATCTGGAATCATTGGTCATTACTGTTAGTTAAGAAGTGAAATCATTGGTCATTACTGGTAGTTAAGAAGTGAAACCACTGGTCATTACTGGTAATTAAGAAGTAAAATCATTGGTCATTACTGGTAGTTAAGAAGTGAAATCATTGGTCATTACTGGTAGTTAAGAAGTGAAATTGTGGGTCATTACTGGTAGTTAAGAAGTGAAATCATTGGTCATTACTGGTAGTTAAGAAGTGAAACCACTGGTCATTACTGGTAGTTAAGAAGTGGAATCATTGGTCATTACTGGTAGTTAAGAAGTGAAACCACTGGTCATTACTGGTAGTTAAGAAGTGGAATCATTGGTCATTACTGGTATTTAAGAAGTGAAATCATTGGTCATTACTGGTAGTTAAGAAGTGAAATCATTGGTCATTACTGGTAGTTAAGAAGTGAAATCATTGGTCATTACTGGTAGTTAGGAAGTGAAATCATTGGTCATTACTGGTAGTTAAGAAGTGAAATCATCAGTCATTCAGAGGAGACTTAAATCTGATGTTCCGTGTCATGGAAGACATGTCATGTTTTTATTAAAAAGGATTTCTAAATGTCACTTCTCGTAAGAGCAGTCTCTCAAAACAAGTTCCACTGTACAGTCAAGACTTTCTTAGGGGACTTTTCCAGGGACTTGGAAGTTTTTATCACCAATAAGAAAGGGAGTTACTTAACACTAATAGGAAGTTACTTTACACAGACACTGACAGGAAGTTACTTTACACAGACGTGAAGAGACAGAGAGGAAGTAACTTACACAGACAAGAAGTTAATTAACACCGACAGGAAGTTACTTTGTACAGACAGGAAGGCAGTTACACATACATATAGGCAGTTTACTCTATACAGACAGGAAGTTACTTTACACAGACAGGAAGTAACTTAACACAGACAGGAAGTTTACACAGACAGGAAGAATGTTACAAGCACATACAGGAAGTTACTCTATACACATACAGGAAGTTACTTTACACAGACTAGACTTGACACTGTGACCAACTACTCTTGTTTGCATGTAGAGTGTATATATTAATTAACATTGCATAAAAACAATTGCAAATCTTGTAGGCATCAAAAATATTCTTGACTGAAAACAGTTTTTAAAAAATGTTAAATACATTCTTGCTTACATTTAATTACAGTAAAATACCTGTTCTTTATCATTAAATTTATCCAGGTAACTTTGCTTGTGATATTACATGTGACCTCCTGTCATAGCTGGGGGTGGGGGGTCATCTCATAGTAAAAAATAAATAAAATATAGTGCTTTGCATAGTTAGGGGGGTGTATAATCATGGTCACTTGTCAGGTAAGGCAGGAATTGGCTTTATACTGACCCGTTATATATATGTACAAAATACTGTTTGGCGGTCTGAATTATGGCCACATAATACAGGGAGTCTTTATATACAGGGGTGTCAATAATGCTGACTAGACTATAACTGTAAAGATACCATTGTGACTGAGGTACATGGTTAGGTATCATGTATCATGGGAACAAACCACTTACATGTTTTATTTGGAACATACCATTTTATAACCCCTACATCATGTTCATGTAGCTGGTGATATGGTTTATTCCTGATTGTCCCACATTTTAAAGTTCATTTGTTCTGATTGTCCATCATATAGTAGTCCAGATTGGTCCGTCAAAATTCGGGACTCCATGGCCAAGGAGTTAAAGCATCGCGCTTTAAATCATAAAGTCTCACTTCCTGTCAGCGCAGGTTCGAGTCCCACTGGAACCTAAGCCGATTTTTGTGAGAAATTTTGCCAGTTTACTTGCAGAAGGCCGGTGGTCTCTTCCCGGGTATATTTTAACCGGGTTATCTCCTTCACCATTAAAATAACTGGTCATGAAAATAATGCCAGGTCCAGTGTGGTATGTATACCACTATACAAATAGTAACAAGGTTGAATTGATTAATCAATTGCAAGTGACTTTATGTTATTTCTATTACCATTTTCAATTCCTGATTGTACAACAAAATATCAGTTCTGATATATTCCCACCTATTTGAACTTTTTTAAGGTGATATTTCAGAAGAGGGACAAACTGGACAAAGTACACGGGCACTTAATAAGTACAAACATGTGACTGTACCTTAGTGGCTGAGACATTATACATATAATAAAACATTCTTAAAGAGGCATTAGCTGTAAAATCCCCCCCCCCCAAATTATTTTGCTTTAAATTACTTCAACTGATAAACAATAATATTAACAAATAAGAGCTATAGACAGTCATGATTTTTTTTAAAGTTCACTGTGGTACGCATATACAAATAAAAATTTCGAATTAATCATTTGTAAATGAATACAAATGTACATGTTATTGCCAAACTGGATTTCTCAAGTAAACTTTACAAAATATATATGTATAGGAATTTAAGGATTGTTATACCTGTGTACATTTATATCTCTTTTTTTAAATATTGTATATCAATCTAAGTACAGTAGTAAAACATGTAAATATAAAAATAGAAAGAAATTTTTTTGGAAAAAACCACAACCCCCTTTAACAAAAAATGATACATCATCAAATTGGCACATGCAAATGTATATCTTGTACAAACTAGATCTATTATTATATATACCCAAAGATGCTGGTAATTACATACACCCAAAGATGCTGGTAATTAAATATACCCAAAGATGCCGGTAATTAAATATACCTAAAGATACTAGTAATAACATACACCAAAAGATGCTGGTAATTATGTATACCTAAAGATGCTGGTAATTATATATACCTAAAGATGCTGGTGATTACATATAATTAAAGATGCTGGTAATTACAAATATAAAGAAACTGGCATTCACAAGTATAAAGATATTGGTAATTACAAGTATAAAGATACTGGTAATTACAAGTATAAAGATACTGGAATTTACAAGTATAGAAATACTGGTAATTACAAGTATAAAGATACTGGTATTTACAAGTATAAAGATACTGGTAATTACAAGTATAAAAATACTGGTAATTATAAGTATAAAGATACTGGTATTTACAAGTATAAAGATACAGGTAATTACAAGTATAAAGATACTGGTAATTACAAGTATAAAGATACAGGTAATTACAAGTATAAAGATACTGGTAATTACAAGTATAAAGATACTGGTAATTACAAGTATAAAGATACTGGTATTTACAAGTAAAGATACTGGTAATTACAAGTATAAAGATACTGGTAATTACAAGTATAAAGATACTGGTATTTACAAGTATAAAGATACTGGTATTTCCAAGCATAAAGATACTGGTAATTACAAGTATAAAGATACTGGTAATCACAAGTATAAAGATACTGGTATTTACAAGTAAAGATACTGGTAATTACAAGTATAAAGATATTGGTATTTACAAGTAAAGATACTGGTAATTACAAGTATAAAGATACTGGTATTTACAAGTATAAAGATACTGGTATTTACAAGTACATGTATAAAGATACTGGTAATTACAAGTATAAAAATACTGGTAATTACAAGTATAAAGATACTGGTATTTACAAGTATAAAGATACTGGTAATTACAAGTATAAAGATACTGGTATTTACAAGTACATGTATAAAGATACTCATAATTACAAGTATATCATCATGTATGTTACTGATATTGGCTATAATTCATACCTACAGTTACCAGAATCATCAGTAACATGACAAATTTTCATGACCTAAACATCATGTCAAAGTAACAAATTATCTCATGATCACTGTCTGATCATGACAAGTTAACTCACATCACCATGTTAAGTTAACATGTCACTTCCCCATCAGTAACATGTCAAGTGAACAAAGCTAACATGAGTTTATAGCTAACGTGTGTTTAACATAGTAAACATGTGTTTACCATTGCCAGCATGCATTGTTAACATAGTTAACATGTGTTTCACATTGCCAGCATGCGTTGTTTACATAGTAAACATGTGTTTCACATTGCTAACATGTTTAACATAGCTAACATTTGTTGAGCATAGTTAACATGTGTTTAATATAGATAGAAATGTGTATATCATAGCTAATGTGTGTTTAACATAGCCAGCATGTGTTTAACATAGCCAAGTCACATGTGCTCAACATAGTTAACATGTGTTTAACATAGCCAACATGTGTTTAACATAGCTAAGTCACATGTGCTCAACATAGTAAACATGTGTTTCACATTGCTAACATGTTTAACATAGCTAACATTTGTTGAGCATAGTTAACATGTGTTTAATATAGATAGAAATGTGTATATCATAGCTAATGTGTGTTTAACATAGCCAGCATGTGTTTAACATAGCCAAGTCACATGTGCTCAACATAGTTAACATGTGTTTAACATAGCCAACATGTGTTTAACATAGCTAAGTCACAGGTGCTCAACATAGTGAACATGTGTTTAACATAGCCAACATTTGTTTAGCATAATTAACATGTATCTAAGTTTACTTACATGTGGTTATCATTGCTAATGTGTGTTTAACACAGCCAGCATGTGGTTATCATAGCAAACATGTGTTTAACATAGCCAACATGTGTTTAACATAGCCAGCATGTGGTTATCATAGCAAACATGTGTTTAACATAGCCAACATGTGTTTAACATAGCCAGCATGTGTTTAACACTGCCAACATGTGTTTAACACTGCCAACATGAGTTTAACATAACCAACATGTGTTTAACATTGCCAGCATGTGTTTAACATAGCCAGCATGTGTTTAACACTGTCAGCATGTGTTTAACACTGCCAACATGTGTTTAACACAGCCAGCATGTGTTTTACATAGCCAGCATGTGTTAAACATAGCCAGCATGTGTTTAACATAGCCAACATGTGTGTTTAACATGGCCAACATGTGTTTAACACTGCCAACATGTGTTTAACATAACCAACATGTGTTTAACATTGCCAGAATGTGTTTAACATAGCCAACATGTGTGTTTAACACTGCCAACATGTGTTTAACATAGCCAGCATGTGTTTAACATAGCCAACATGTATGTTTAACATAGCCAACATGTGTTTAACACTGCCAACATGTGTTTAACACTGCCAACATGTGTTTAACACAGCCAATATGTGTTTAACACTGCTAACATGTGTTTAACATATCCAGCATGTGTTTACCTCAGTCAGCATGTGTTTAACATATCAAACATGTGTGTTTAACATAGCCAACATGTGTTTACATTGCCAACATGTGTTTAACATAGCCAACATGTGTTTAACACTGCCAACATGTGTTTAACACTGCCAACATGTGTTTAACATAACCAACATGTGTTTAACACTGCTAACATGTGTTTAACATATCCAGCATGTGTTTAACACTGCCAGCATGTGTTTGATACAGCCAACATGTGTTTAACTTGGCTAACATGTTTGACATAGCTAACATGTGTTTATGTCAACATAACACATCACTAACAAATCATGTCAAGCTGCAATGTTTCGTGGACAAAAATCATCAACAAAAACATGACACAAAATCACGTCATCTTATCATAGTTGACGTATCGCCATAACAATGTGAATGTCCTGATTTCACAGTTCACAGCCTACGTACACGTACATATGCCATCGACATTTGCCACATAAGATATCTAAGCAAATGCCATTGTACCATAACTAGAATGTCTTCATGACATATTTTTCACTGCATCATAGCTTAATTATATGTAAGAAAGAAAACATGACATGTCAATGGTCATGATACATGTGAAATCACATTGAAATACATGTACGTCATGTAACACAGTACACCGATCACACAATTTCTTTGAGTCCCTTCTACCTACATGCATGTTTGGTTTTATTTCTTACACGCATGATCATACGATTTGAGACCTATATTTTTTAAATGACTTTGTACGAACTCATGAAAATGTTTATATTTACACATTCCATCCACCAAGATTTTACAGAATTTCAATTCTCTAGTTCTATCAACGCCATTATACAAAACACGAATAAAATAATGAACCTTTTTATCTTCTATTCTGGTATACATTTCTATTGCGAGCCTAGAGGCATAAGGCGGCCATTTGCCATCAAACAACCCAAGGACGGTCAGTAGCGGGCTCAGGGTGACATCGTGCCCCGAATACAAAACAAATTTCAGGTCGGTTTGATGTTTTGTAACATTTCTCATTCTGTGATAAATTTCTGACAGCAATGGATGACTCGTTAAATGAGCATATTTGATATAATTGTTGCTTTTGACTCGCGTTTCCATGCCTTCTCTGTCCAATAAACTCCAAATCATTTCGATTAGCGAGGCGTCAATGCACTGACCTTTTTCATCACACGGAAGAGAAACCCTGTGACAAACCTGTCCCATAAAGACATCGTTTATCTGCGAAAGCAATGGTATCTCTTTAACACTGAGCCCATAGACATCCGCAACCTTCTGTACGATTTCTAGAACCATTTTATTGTTCCGATTAAATCGACTTCCCTCTTGTTCCTGATTCTGGAAATATCTTTTTAAGTTGTTGCAATTGCACTGAACACCAGACAACTTTTCAGAGCAGAAGTTAAGTGCCGAACCAACAAATCTTATTTCGCTAAAATTAAATTTTGGCAAAAAGCCAAACATGAAGGCGATAGCACTTTGGTATGTTCTTGAATATTTCGTTGTTCTCACTAGAACATTTTCAAACGTGAAATTACTGCCGAACAAATTATTTTTTCTGTAATTAAAATTTGTATTAAAGCCATTTAACAGATGCTGAAATACTCCGGTTGGAGTCAGTCTGGAAGGTTCACAGTATCTCTCGTTGGGATAAGTTTTCCAGAATGCGAAGTCACTTTGTGAATGATGTATTCCTTCTGACTGTTGCAGATGTTCCAGAAACTGCGCAATCAATCTGTGATTGGCTACCATTTGTTTATCAAACTTACAACTGATGGCGGCTGCCGGAGTGTTCCCCAAATGGTGTATTGATGAGCGGTCCCCATGGCGTATAACCATATGCACTAGTTTGAGTTTATAGGCGGGATCAACATCACCTGTTTGGGGATAAAAAACCAAAAAAACATCAATGTGAACAATTTACTCAACCTTGATCTACATACACATGATACATGTAGTAGATTATTTTTGGGGACATCTAAAAACAACAAAAAAATTTTCATTTTTATGCCACACTAACAATTTTTCAGTTATATGGTGGTGACCAGTTTTAAATGGCGGAGGAGAGAACCTGTTTACAGTGGCCCCAAGAAGAGACCACCAGTTTTCCAAAAGTACACGTAAGCTGACAAACTTTCTCACAAAATCAGCTTTGTTTCCAGTGTGTCTATAACTTACAGTATTCTTAAAAAATTGTTGAGGGTGGCATAAAACATCATCAAAAAAAAAGAAACAAAAATCCTTCAAAAGACATTTTTACCAAATAACTTCTCGAGTTGCTGGGGTGACTAAATAACAGGAATTTCCCTTGATACTATAAATAGACACACATGTATGACATACTGTACAAGTAAAATTTTTACCTTCTTTTCCGAGCATCATTTCAGTCGGAGGATTACAATACTCCTGTACACCAGGAAGTGAAATCATGTCCAGGAATTCTTTAGGTTGAGGCGGAGCCTCTGTTTTTGTCTGGAGCGCCACCTCCTTACCATGTTTTAGAAAAGGAAGATTCCGAATAGGTTTCTGGAATACTCTTGCTTGTTTTTCCTCTGTTGTCCCATTTATTTGTGCATCTGAAAATCAAGATTTCATAATGTACAGATAGAACATGATTCCTACAAGCTTCTGTAATGTGCACTGTGGGTCTCCGACTGCATTACATCTCGTGGTCACCCATCCAGATGCTGACTGCACTCACTGTTCCTTTTAACTTCTGTACATGTACATGTACAATGTGTATAAACACCACCTGTAAAGCCACAAAAGCTACATGTAGCTACTGGACTAGACAGTTAATCTGCCTATATCCAGGACACTTACACTACCCCCTCTGCCATCAAGCTTCAAGCTCCCAAAGCTTCATGGGTTCAAACAGAACTCCACAGCTTACACTATGCCCTGCAGCAGTACATCCAGGATTTGGGCTCTCTTACTGCCACCAAATGTAATGTGCATCAAATCTCACACTCACCCATCCAGATTCCGGCCGTGCTCACTCTTGTTTAATCTAAGTAAATGAATAAAAAAAACCACAAAATCTTGCTATTGGACTAAACAGTTAAACGGCTTATATCCATGACTGTTATACTTGAATGCATTTTGTACAATTGCAAGTCAGGCAAGAGGTTAAAAGAGCCCTGACTCTTTTAACACTATAGATCATGATAGACTTGTCTAAGACAATAGAAAAGAGGATACCATTTAGATACTTAGGGGAGAAAGGCTTGATGGTCACTTGAATCCCTGTAATATGTATAACAGAAATATGACCCTGGGGTCAAACAACTCAAAACATTTGTCAAGTTTCATTTAGACCAATCCAGAAGATGTGAAAAGACAAGAGAACATTCAACAATATGTAATTTCACACCTATATTGGAGTAAAGTCCCCAACAATTCTTGGTGCCATGAGGATATACCACTACTCTTGTTCGTGTACACATATGGAAAAACACCTGCTTTGTTTACAACATATGGGCGCAAACATTTTGGACACCCAATGTTGTGCAGAGGATAAAATAAGCCCAGTGATCTGATTGGTCATAAATGAAAAATTTAGTTTTGCCATTAATAAGTGAAATAAAGGTGATAAAAAAGATACATGAATATTGGTAGTACTTTGGAAATTATAGGGTTGACGGTTGAAAATTGAAAGGGAGGGGTCATATGAGAATAGATATTTTCCTTTGGTGCGGAATACTGCGAGTTGTAAACAAGTGAAAATTTGAAGTAAAAATGCAATGGCAACCTATACTTTTTATTGCATATTTTGTTATAAAAAATATTTATCTTTAAGCACAGGGTACTGATTTGACCCAGATTTAATAAACATGGGAATGACAGTGACCTGAACTTTTGTAAATTAGCATTGAGGCCTATGGGAAAATATTTGGTGGTGTCTGTGTCTGTCCGTATGGTACCGACACACATTGGTGGGACCCGTCTTGAGAGACCACTGTCATAAGAGACTACCTGTTTTGGGAGACCGCATTCTCAAAATCCATTGGTTCAATAATCCCATAAATACATTTGTAAAATCTGTTTTGAGAGACCAAAAAGTGAGCATTATTTTGTTCTCATTTTTTGGTATAATCCTTGGTACATGTAGCAGTACATCAGAAAGTGAGAACATATATGACATTTACATTCCATTTAATAGATGGCATACAACTGAACCATGTTAAATGATCAACCATTTTCCGATGTCTTTAATTTTTCAACACTGTACATCTACATCTTTTAGTGTACAACTTGTCAGTTACTTTCTGTTTTATTATTTAAAAAAAATGCTGATTTCTATTTCAAACTTTGTTTTTCTCTACTGACCAGCGAACAATTCTCATCAAGTACCGATTCTTGCCAACTGATCGTAACCTGCGTAAGACCTGCAAACATGTGCAAACTTTCACAGATTCTTTTGTGTTTTTTGCACAAGACAATGTTCTGATTGCTGAGTGAAAAGTAAAAATAATTTCTCTGAGAAACCAGAAAATATCTGGTAAAAATAAAACCAGTTGGCAAGAACTGGTTCAGATAATTGGTCACTGACCAGTACAAAAATTAGATACACAAGATTGTTTTGAGTAGTGTACAGTGATGTACATGTATGTTTTGTTTAACTACCCATGTTCTGAAAAAGGCACATGTGACATTAGGTGGAACTTTCTGTCCTGATTTTAAGCAATTTTTATTTTTCTGGTAAAATCAGGGACATAAGTCCTCCCATATAGCCTACTTTATTTGTAGCATGATACTGTGACATTTTCACAGCAGTTTAGCAATTATTTTAACCATCTATTTCTTATCGCTGATGTCTGATATTTGTTGATGTGCTTACCTGATCTTTTAAATAAATAAATTTATAAATCCATCATCACTAAGTTATGACCTGACATAATTCCATTGATACAAGACGTCATTTCAAGCTACCCATCATTTTTATCTACATGTTGTCCCGTTTTCCAAATCGAACATAAGAAAATATATGACGTTCGCTGATTGGTTGATCAAAAGTGCATATTCATTGTTGTATTTATGATCAAGCAATCAGTGAATGTCTTAGATTTTCTTATGCTCAAACTGGAGACAGATGAGGTAAATACATAAATTGATAGGTAGCTAGAATAAATGTCTCATTGATATGGATTTATATTATGTCATAACTTAGTGACGATTTATAAATCTAAAAGATCAAGTAAACATATCAACAAATATCAGAGGTCAGCATTGAAAAATAGATGATTAAAACCATCACTAAACTGCTACAAAGAATTTATTAATTTATGATTTTACCCCCCCCCCCCTCCAAAAATAAATCATTTAAAATCGGACAGAAAGTTCGGCCTAATGCGACATGGACTTTGTCTCCTGCCAAGTTTTAGGTGTACAGCCAGGGTATAGTCCCCTAATCCCTTGGGAAGTCTGCCGTGGGTCATTTCACAACGCAACATAAGAAAACGACCCACGACAGAATCCCCAAAGACAGAGATTATCATTACAACTACAAGCCCTCCTTTTTATCTCAGTATGAACTAAAATTTGAACTTACATCCCAACCACAATAGATAGGCAGCCAGTATACCTATACAGATCAAGAGGAGTTTAAATGAAAGTGAAACTAGCTTCTTCATCATTTTTGTTTGCGTCAATACAGCAGAGTAGTCAAATCCACGTCAGTCTCCATCAGTGTTGGATTCATCTTCCTCAGCTACAGTACCGTTCAAAGCTTCTGAACAACGCTGAGCGAAACAAAACATAATTTCCGGTTCTGTGTTTAATACGAAATACGAAAACAAATATTCATTGAGGTTCTCAGCAGATATCTATAACAGCAAATTAATGATATTTGCCCAGTATTTTGATTCATTAATTTTATTTACATTTGATTTTATCTTAGAACAGTTTCTGAACGAAATATGCAGATGTGTTGCCGTTTAAAGTTTCACTTTTAGAGACAACCCGAAGTGAAGCTCTTTTGTCAAAGAGGTAGAAAAAATTCATCGCACCGGTTTCGGCTTTGCGTGCATGTGGCATAAACACTGGACACTTCTGCGATTTTCTTGTGCTAGAAACATCAGGATAGAGTAATCAAGAACTTTGAAAAACAATGCCGACTATAACAGTCAACAAGGAAGAGTTGTTCCAGGCTTTGGGAAAGACATACAGTAAGTTGATACATCGAGTACAACTAACAATCAAATCACTCAGAGATGCACCGTCTGGATTCCAGATTGCATCATTCATATAGTAAAAACCTTAACATACTGTTGTTTTGACTTCATGGTGAAAGTAGAATTCTTTAATTTGATATTTGCTAGTTACAAAATTTATTGTATGGAAAGTGCAGTTATGTGTCGGAAGTTTAACACTCAAATTTAAACCCACTCTGTGAATGTGAAGCCAGTGAAGCGAAATTCTTGTAAAGACAGTGTTGACAGCAATAAAGAACACAGCTTGATTTGGCCACTCATAAAGTGAAATCATAGATAATGTGTGTATGTAACATAAAGAAGTGAAAGAGCCAGTAATGGTAAACATCTAAATGTAGTACAAAAACATCGAAATGGAGGTTTGGGGTGCCGAAATGTAGGGTATTTTAAGATATGTATTTATATGATCTCCTAGAATGATTCAGTAATAAAAATGTAACATATAAATAATAATACATAGGTAAACCTATGGAGAGGGCGAAAGCATTCGTCAACAGTTTTACATATTCAGTTAATCCCTTTGGGGATTCTGTCGTGTTGCCCCTTGTCGGGGGCAACAAGACAAAATCCCCAAAGGGATTAATGTTCAGGGTTTTTATCACGTAGGCCTAAATGTCCCGGTCATTCACTAATTGTTTTAAACAAAATATTGAGTGGTTGACTGTTTCCTTGGTGTCAAAACTTAAATAGAATCTATGTATAATTTATTAGTCATGAATTAAAAGCCACATTATGTTTTTATGCTATATATTTTACTCTATCCCAGAGTATCCATCACTTTGTGCAGTTCACATTACCCGAATAATGGATGCGTTTCGTGATCGGGTTCAATGTAC
The DNA here is from genome assembly GCA_030159075.1 of Atrina japonica. Classification (NCBI taxonomy): domain Eukaryota; kingdom Metazoa; phylum Mollusca; class Bivalvia; order Pterioida; family Pinnidae; genus Atrina; species Atrina japonica. Next base: position 83,306 of record BROG01000918.1, on the reverse strand, counting down.
ACCCCTAGTTGTTATGGCCTAGTCTCAGTCTGCAAAACGTTTGCTATTACAGTACTTTATTAAATCATTTGCAATGCACTTTGAAGGAATGACTTTGCAATTCCAACATTTTGTTTATGCCTCGCGCAATTTACCAATGTGAACAGAATTTTTACGATTAGTAGTACGGGTCCCCAGATGTAGTAGGAATAAAAATATGAGCTTCTCTACATATATGAGGGCTTCGTCCTCTGTTAAATCCATATCAGCATGAGCTTTGACAGCGATGCCTGCCAAGGGCCATATGTTCATGGGTAATAGTGGGGGGGTCGAAATGGAGGGTGGACCTGCCAAAATCTAGTTTTCCCGAAAACATCAGACATATATGTACACATTTTTAAAGAATTTTAGTTCATTTTAAAAATGTAACGTATAAATCCGTCTCAGATTTTGAATCTATACATACAGTAAACCTTTTACAATTATTAGATTTCTACTGATTTTGTTGTTGTTGTAAATTCACATATAGAATCTACATTCTTTCTTTACCAGTGCCTTAGAAAATCTTCTCACAACAGTAGAGTAAAAATCGCAGCATATTTATCTTAACCACAAAGATGACTATTTGTTTTCATTCAAATTCTGCCAGAGAACCGAGAAGTCTTCTTGACTTCATCAGCTTTACCATGGCACATTAGGGAGTGCATACATGTACATGTATATTCTGTGGTTGAACAGACTTTAAAATTATTTCTGTATATTTACATGTACCTCATTTGGAATCTGTTTAAATATTGGTTTTAACCAAGAATTACATCCATTTCTATAGCAATACTGTCCATTTTGACATATTTCAGATAAATTTCACTTGAGTGACAGCATGACTCTGAAACAACATAAATATACGATGGTTTTTGGTGGGATTGTGCTAACATAATTGTTGATTTGGGCTTCATATTATTCCAGATGTATATAAATGTGTCTAATGTATTAAAATGATTAACATTTCAACATTTTTACCCTTCATTTCAACGTTTCTATACTAGATTTCGACATTTCATACATTTCGGCACATTTCGATGTTTACCATTACCCTGACAGAGTTGCCTGTATCAATAGTACACTCAGTGTAGAGCCTAAATAAATTCTCCAGACTGGATTATGTCAAACCTGACATTTCACAGTTCACTAGCCACTCTTTACAAGAAGTATTCCAATCCAATATTTTGGAGACTTTTTACTGATCAAATTTTTGTCGGAAGGGCTTATATCCTAATTACAGTGAAACCTGTATATAGGGGCCACCCAAGGGACCAGAAAATATTGACCTTTATGTGCAGGTGACCCTTATAAACAGGTTCAATTTAGTTGAAGTATGCAGTCAAGGGACTGGAAAAAACTGACCTTTATAAACAGGTGATCCTTATATAGAGGTAGTCGCTATAGCAGGTTTTACTATACATGTATTTGAAATCGCAATTCAACTGTGATGTCATTTTGTGGGACAAATGTTACACTAGTACTTGTGACATCAGATAGAATCTTGATGGATGCGTTTTCCAGCATTTGTAAAAAAAGAAAAAAATTATGGTCGCTTTCAAGGCAATGTCTTAGTTCATATTATGAACTAAGGCATTGCTTTGAAAGCAGGTGCAGCTCCTTGTTTTACACATGCTGTCAAAAGCTTTCAACAAGAGTCTATCTGATCTCAGTATTAGGGCAACACCTTTCCCGCAGAATCATATCTGATCTCAGTATTAGGGCACCACCTTTCCCGCAGAATCATGTCTGATCTCAGTATTAGGGCAACACCTTTCCCGCAGAATCATGTCTGATCTCAGTATTAGGGCACCACCTTTCCCTCAGAATCATATCTGATCTCGGTATTAGGGCAACACCTTTCCCACAGAATCATATCTGATCTCGGTATTAGGGCAACACCTTTCCCGCAGAATCATATCTGATCTCTGTATTAGGGCAACACCTTTCCCGCAGAATCATATCTGATCTCTGTATTAGGGCAACACCTTTCCCGCAGAATCATATCTGATCTCAGTATTAGGGCAACACCTTTCCCGCAGAATCATGTCACAGTTTAGTTGTTATGTCAAATAGTTAGAACGTTATTAGCATTTCTGTTGTCACCATTAACTCAGTCGGCAAAACATTTGCTTGTAAAGTAGTCTAGTACCTTGTTGCCATTGCTTTTTAAGTAATGACTTTTACAATGTTCATGGAGAAAGTCAAAGAAAATTACTGAATGAATCAATAGTGTAGTATTGCATCTTGGGTAATTCTAATCATGAAGTCCGAAAAACATTTTGGGGTCTATCCGAATTCACAAGAGATTCTGAAACGCAAGTGTGCGTGATTACAAACTGGATTTTGACATTGGAGTTTTAGACATGTCCTAAATTATTGCTTCACTTGCATCACAGGTGGCATTTGTATCAGACTACATGTTTGCTCTATCGGCATATGGCATGTCATTATAAAAAAGCAATAAAGTAATATGAACTAAGGCAATGCTTTAAAGTGAGCGCAGCTTAGTCATTGCTGCATCATAACGTACTGGTAACATTAAATGGTTAAGAAAACCACATGCAATCTTAATACAATCATGTGACATCGTGTGACTATAAGAAATACAATAGCATCTGCTCCAACAGGCAGGAAAGACAGTTTTCAGGAATCTAGTTTTAAATGAAGTCTGGAATTATTTGTCTTTGTTTTATCTTTATACATCTTTTCATGAGGTGAGTCGTAACAGATGTTAGTTTTGATTGCAATAAAGAGCTAACTTCTCTTGCTTACATTGTACAAATAGACAGGTTACCATGAAGAAGTCGATGGAGTAGGCCTTAGAGACAGCAAACCAGGTTAAATGACTTGTAGATTTTGGAAAAACAAGATCTTCAAAGTTGCCTTTTTACAACAAAAATAATTAGCTGATTTGTATTTATTTTTAATTAGATCATCATCGATTTCAGTCAATATTAATTGTTGTGTTGAAAATACAGGTAGTTCGGATTAATCGTCCTTAAAATGCGCCTCCATTTTGACGAAGGTTTTTGGATTGTACATGTACATGTCTATACAGCTCATTTTCTATCTCCTTACACTGGCTTATCGACATGAATTTCTTAATAATGATAAAATCATACTTCAGTACTGTTATGAAATAGATTAATCAATCAATCAATCTTCAATTTCAGCCTTCAAGGAGTTTGATGATTTGTGTTTTGAATTTGGCATTGAACCAGAAGAAGCAGTAAGTAAAAAGAGTCATCATGGATCCAGAAATAAAAAATAATTTTAAACAAAAAATTTTTGATTTGCTTTGGTCGACCCACTAAAAAAAGCCGTGACCCAAAAGTTCTTTTTAGGCAGTTTTTCCCAATATTTTTTTTTGTATCAAATATCTGAAATTTTGTCCAAATTAAAGAATAAAGATTAAAAAAACAAATTCCTAGCAGCCACACCACTTCCAAATCTACTAGTGGTGGCACACCAAAAACAGATATTTTATTTTAACGATGGTCTGGCTGTTATTCATATAAATTATTATTTTTATGCTCCCAAGAGAAATCTGAAACTTTTATGGAATAAATTTAAATTTCAACAGGTTTTTTGTAATAATTTGCACCCATTTAGGCGAGCTTTGTTGTCTTCTGACAACTCTTGTTTTTACTTCTCGTTACTTTTCTGATAAAATGAAAAATGTCACCTAATTGGACTTTGTCTTCGTAACGCACAGGATGAGAAAGAAAAACAACAAAATCCGGAGGCTGAACATCAGTGGAAAATTGAAGTGGGTGCCAATAGGTAAGATTTTTTAATACACTTACAACTGAAAAAAAAAAGATTAATATTCAAACAGTTCTTGCTAGAAGGTTGAGCCATTGTCTATAAAACAAATACAGTTATTTTGACAGTGCCCAGGACACAGTGCTAAACAACAAAATTGTGTATCTTTTCATCAAATGAACAAAGAAATCTTAAAGTACAATAAATTTTATTTGCGCATAATTTCGTAAGAGCTTTTGCTCGTGAAAATAAAATTATTGCATAATGAAGTATGATGATAGTATGACGAAATGGGCATTCGAAATCTTTTAAAAAGTCATCTCACGAATATATTTAGAATTTGTGTATCACAAAAATAAAGTCCCACGAACATTTCTAGATTTATAGTACTGTATATGAATGTCATTACACAGTCGTAATTTTCACATTTTCTATGTCCTGATATGATTGACATATCTTGATATTGCAGAATGAAAGAGTAGCTTAAAAGGACATTTTTCAGGAAAAAAAAATCTTTCCTTTTCTACTACCGGTATTTAGATTGATATACAATAACAAAAAAGAGATGTACACAGGAACAAAAGTTTTTATACTCCTATATATATTTTGTGAAAATTTGTTGAGAAACCCAATTTTGCAATTATTTACTTGTAATTGATTAGTCAATCAGAGGTGATTTAACGTGCGGCTTGACTACTGAAAGCCCTTGCCACACACTGCAATTGATTAATTTAACCTTACTATTTATATATGCTTACCACACTGGACCTGACCTTATGTTTCCAAAATATATAGGAATCAGGGCTCTCAGGGACCCGAGGGTACGCATATTTGATGCATGAGATTTTATTGGGATGCGTCAAAGTTTCAACCCCGAGTCCTGCAGGACGCTCAAAATTTTGACCTGGACGTTTACACCTTTTAATCAATCCCATAATTGCTTGTTGATTGCTTAATTGAATTGACCTGTCTTGTACCTGCGTGTCCTCGTAATCACTGGTCATAAAACAACACCCAGGTAGTTACCTGTGCCACCGCTTATGAAAACACGTGTAGTGTGCTACATGTAGTTTATCTGTTTTATAATATTGTTTGTTGAGCTTCACGCTGAAGAAATATTCCAAATTAAGCATACCTGCAGATAATTTTTATCCCCAATCAACATCCATAGACAATGACTCATTGCTGATAATCCTTTAATTAGATTTGAAACCCTGAAAGTCTATCAACGCGCCGAAATGTCAAACGAAGAGCTGATGAACATCGGGCCGATTACTTCATTCAGTTACAACTTACAGCTCATTTTACGGTTATCAAAAGTAATGTTTAAAACAAAAATTGCATTAACGAGATACAAAATAAAAATGTCAATTTCTTTTAAATAAATCAGAAAGAAAGATAATGTGGGTTTGATATCATTTACCACATACATCGATAAAGTAAATCACGATGAATGTTATATCAACGAAGAAAAGAAGTTTATCAGCAACAGACGTGTCTCTTGAAAATATTTTGATGTTATAGATAACAAAAATTTTGTTTGTGAATTTTGATGCAACATTTTTTTTGGTAGAATTGGAAAATAGGATTGGCAAGTTATTAACCTGATTGAGATTTGTAATTTTTTTGCACCCCTATCCCTTTAAAATAAAGTATCATGGAATAGAACTTCTAATTTAATAATACATAGCACAAAAAATAAAAATACAATTATTGATGATTAAAAAAAAATAACATATCTACACATAGAAAGATAGAATCTAGATCTGATAGATATGAACAAATAAATAAATGAAGGGACAACCATAAAAATAGATTTTGGCGATGACTTTGAATAAGCGGACTCTTCAGTGTCTCAATGGGACTCCCAAAATTTTTCTGTACTGAGAGTCCTGGGAATATAATTTTTATTCCTGCGTTTAGCTCTTATTCATTACTGTTCATGAAGTACAAGCATTAGAGGTAGAAAAAATCGATATCATAAATAACATAATGCCCCATTATGACAAAACGCAGCTACAGTAGTAATATATCACGTACGTGTTAACGCAGCAAGTTATCCCCCCTTACAGTATATCCAGTGTCACATATTTAGGGAACAATACCTAAATATACATATACTGCCAATTATGTTCCAGGTATGATTTATTGTGCATTGAAGGCATAGCCACAGCTCTGCTGGTGTTTTTAGAAAAGTAAGTATTCATTTTTGTATGATTTCTTTGATTTTCTCCCCTATTATTAATTATGATGCATTGATTTTATGTGTTTTGCCTGTGGTTTGGTAGATAAATGCTTTTCTGAAAGAATTTTGATGAAATTTAATTTTTTGAATTTTTTTATGAATTTTTTAAAGACTGCAAAAATGAAAGGGGGGGGGTGTGATTTTCCATATTTTCGACTTCTCCAAAACAGCTGAAGGGAATTTGATGAAACTTTATAGGAAATAAGTACTTAAGAACCTCTACCAAGTTTGTTCATTTCGTCCTGATCCGCCTATGGGTGGATCCAGGGTGGTGTGGCAAAAGAGGCCCCACTAGGGAACCTACTTCAAAAATCTTCTCAGGAAATAGACTGTTTTAGCATCTGGGGTCAAATAAGAGACTCCTCTTTGTTAAGCCATTATGTGCAGGTTAAACTTTCATTGTCAGTCGACACTTCCCAAGTCTATGTCATGATGCTTTAACTATATATTTTTATGGTCCACAGAATGTCATGATGCTCTGAGTATGTATTTAAATGCCCAACTTTCAGTATTAATTTCCCTTTCCTATGTCATGATGCTCTAAGTATATATTCTTATTCTTCTCAGAATAAAGACACCAAGATATAAAGTCATTGCACCCTGGCCTGGTAGTATGCAGCGACTAAAGATTTTGCCATCGGTAAGAATGTAACATGTAAACTCAGAGAGGTATTTGGTATGTTGCAGTTGTGTATATCTTTGATTGGTTGCAGTTGTATCTTTAAGATGTTGCAGTTGTAATGTAATGTGAGCAAGTTGCAGTTGTTTTTAAGGTATGACAGTTGTATTTGTTTGTAGATTGTACATGTATTTGTATTTGTAGCTTTAAGATGTAACAGTTGTAATTGTTAAAGGTTGCAGTTGTACCTTTAAGATGTAATAGTTGTAATGTTTGTAGGTTGCATTTGTTCTGTGTATAAAGTGTAGCAGTTGTAATGTTTGTAGGTTGCAGTTGTTCTGTGTATCTTTAAGATGTAGCAATTGTAATGTTTGTACATGTAGGTTGCAGTTAAGATGTAATAGTTTGTAGAATGAAGTTGTTCTGTGTATCTTTAATGTGTAGCAGTTGTAATGTTTGTAGGTTGCAGTTGTTCTGTGTATCTTTAAGATGTAGCAGTTGTAATGTTTGTAGGTTGTGTTTGTTCTGTGTATCTTTAAGATGTAGCAGTTGTAATGTTTGTAGGTTGCAGTTGTTCTGTGTATCTTTAAGATGTAGCAGTTGTAATGTTTGTAGGTTGTGTTTGTTCTGTGTATCTTTAAGATGTAGCAGTTGTAATGTTTGTAGTTTGCAGGTGTTCTGTGTATCTTTAATGTGTAGCAGTTGTGTTTGTAGGTTGCAGTTGCTTTGTGTATCTTTAAGATGTAATAGTTGTAATGTTTGTAGGTTTCAGTTGTTTTGCATATCTTTAAGATGTAATAGTTGTAATGTTTGTAGGTTACAGTTCTGTGTATCTTTAAGATGTATCAGTTGTAATGTTTGTAGGTTGCAGTTGCTCTGTGTATCTTTAATGTGTAGCAGTTGTGTTTGTGGGTTGCAGTTGTTCTGTGTATCTTTAAGATGTAGCAGTTGATATGTTTGTAGGTTGCAGTTCTGTGTATCTTGAAGATGTAGCAGTTGTAATGTTTGTAGGTTTCAGTTGTTTTGTTTATCTTTAAGATGTAATAGTTGTAATGTTTGTAGGTGACAGTTGTTCTGTGTTTCTTTAATGTGTAGCAGTTGTGTTTGTAGGTTTCAGTTGTTCTGTGTATTTTTAAGGTAGGTTATCTGTGTACGGTTTTTGTTCAAAATATACATTGTGTCGTCCACAAGTCTACAAACTAGACCTTTCTCCTGTAACTTAGCAATCAAGCCAGGCAGCTAATCTACATATTTAGCAAAATGAAATAAATCAGAAATTCATTTTTTTAAAATAAACAACACTTGTGGGGATTTCTGTAATATACATGTGTTAATCCCTCACTATTTTTATTTTTTCTGTTGGGTCATTTTTCTTGTTGTGATTTCTTGATCTTTTTTCTGTTTATAGACGGCACAAGTACGACCTCATGCAGTGGCAGCCGTCCTCCGAAATATTACATTTACACCTGTAAGTACAGCTGGTGTTAAAAGTTTGTATTTATTTTACATTATTACAACAAAAGATAGGTATTTACACCTATATGTACACCTGGTGTTAAAAGTTTATATTTATTTTACATCAGTATAACAACAGACAGGTATTTACACCTGTATGTACACCAGGTAAAAGTTTGTATTTATTTTACCTCAGCTTATAAGGGACAGGTATTTACACCTGTATGTATACGTGGTGTTAAAAGTTTGTATTTATTTTACCTCGGCAATATAAAGGACAGGTATTTACACCTGTATGTACACCTGGTGTTAAAAGTTTGTATTTATTTTACATTAGCATTATAGGTGACAGGTATTTACACCTGTCTGTACACCAGTTAAAAGTTTGTAAGTATTTTATCTCAGCATTATAAGGGACAGGTATTTACACCTGTCTGTATACCTGGTGTTAAAAGTTTGTAAGTATTTTATCTCAGCATTATAAGGGACAGGTATTTACACCTGTCTGTATACCTGGTGTTAAAAGTTTGTAAGTATTTTATCTCAGCATTATAAGGGACAGGTATTTACACCTGTCTGTACACCAGTTAAAAGTTTGTATTTATATTACCTCAGCATTAAAAGGGACAGGTATTTACACCTGTATGTATACCTGGTGTTAAAAGTTTGTATTTATTTTACATCAGCATTATAGGGGACAGGTTTTTACACCTGTATGTATACCTGGTGTTAAAATTTTGTATCTATTTTACATCAGTATAACAACGGACAGGTATTTTCACCTGTATGTACACCTGGTGTTAAAAGTTTGTATTTATTTTACATCAGTATAACAACGGACAGGTATTTTCACCTGTATGTACACCTGGTGTTAAAAGTTTGTATTTATTTTACATCAGCATTATAGGGGACAGGTATTTACACCTGATAAAAAATATATATTAATGTTGACCTAACACATAGGAATTTTCATTGTGACAGGATTGAGCAAATGCTATAGATGTTAGATGTTCATGGTAGCTTCAGACTTTCTTTATTTATATCTGGTCTTAATTGTGAGCCGTTAGTGCTAACTAATACTTTTCAGATGTTTGAAAATTTTTGTAGGAAAAATTGTGAAAGTTGTCAATAAGTATTACCACCTTATATATTATAAAAATTTTGTTTTTGTTTTTTTAATCTTCAGGAACGATACAAAAGTTTCATCGAACTGCAAGACAAATTACACCAGAATCTATGTCGGTGAGATATTATTTTTTCATACGGTCACATTGATTTTTGTAGCACAAGCAAAAAAGATATACAGTGCTCCCGATAACTTTCAGAACACTAGGGTACAATACCCACCACTTAATTTACAAATGCTGTGGGTATTTTTACCCACAGAATTTTAGTCCAGTTCGTATTTTCCAATTTTGGTGCCAAATTATGATTTCCATTGATTCTCTCCCGATAACTTGGTTGCTAGATTACAGATAATTGATATACAGTAAAACCTGCTATAGTGGCCACCTCTGTGTAAGGATTACCTGTTTATAAAGGCCAGTTTTTTCAAGTCCCGTGACTGCATACTTCAATATAATTGAACCTTTGTATAAGGGTCACCTGCCCATAAAGGTAAATATTTTCTGGTCCCTTGAGTGGCCCCTATATACAGGTTTCACTTTACATTTAACTGTATGTATAATACAAGTCCAAGTTTAACATCTGGGTGAGGGACAACAAAATCTGTTATCACTACATGTGCAGGGCTTGAACACTTATATCATTTAACAACCAAGATCCAGTCAGAACATTTATACTCAATCTTTTCTTCTAAGTTTCAGATCCAGTGTGTTTAATTTTACGCTTCAGATTTAAATTGTGTTGGGTATCTTACACATGAATTTTAATTTGCTAGCGTATCCATTGATTTTATTTTTGGCATAAAATACACAAATACGCACCATATCTGGAGCACTGGATGTAGCAAAATCTTGTTATGTCAAAACTGGATGTGAGTCAGAATTCCACTTATGACAAAACCGAACCCCCTGGTCCCAATTACTGTACTATATATTATCTTATCAACCCCTGAAAAGCAATGAACTCTTCTGTAAATCAATGATTTAGATCAGCCCAAATGCGTCTTTAGGGGTGAATAAGTTAATGCTATTTTTAGTTTTGATATTTCAAAGTTTTAATCTTGAAATTTCACTAATGACGAAGAAATGTTTTGGGAAACTTTAAATCATCAATCCCCAAAAAACAATGGTCTCTTCAGTAAATCAGTGACCACCTATGTATAAAGACCACCTGTTCACAAAGACCCTTTTTTACTGTCCCCAATAGTACCATATGTATACAAAACAATCTCTGTATAAAGACCACCTTTGTATAAAGACCACCTTTGTGTAAAGACCACCTTTGTATAAAGGCCACCTTTGTATAAAGACCACCTTTGTATAAAGACCACCTTTGTATAAAGACCACCTTTGTATAAAGGCCACCTTTGTATAAAGACCACCTTTGTATAAAGGCTACCTTTGTATAAAGACCACCTTTGTATAAAGACCACCTTTGTATACAATTTTCACTGTACTGTTTTTTTTTATTGCAGGAGAAGAACACTTGTTGCTATAGGAACTCATGACTTAGATACAATACAGGGACCATTCATTTATGATGCAAAACCACCTTCAGACATCAAATTTAAAGCATTAAATCAAACAGAGGAACTAACTGCTCCCCAATTAATGGAGATTTACTCGGTAAGATGGTGATACCAAATTGGAATGTGGATTTTACACAGAAGGAGTTACTATACTAGTGTTTGAATTAGCTTGAAATACTTGCATAAATCAAATTTAACTCCAGAATTGCGAGTACAAAATATTGGTCACAACAAAAAATTAGAGAGTGAGTTTATGAACCATGTCTAATATTCTGTCCCCATTGTTTTCTGATTGTTTATTGTTTTATTTCCTGGTTGTTTATCTTTAACGTTTTAATTTCATCAAAATAACAGTAAAAAAGCCTTTGATTGCATGAAAGTTTTTCAAAGTTTAATTTAGCTTGTGGATTTTCATTTAAGCTAGAATTTACAAGCTAAAATTTTAGCCTGTTGCACAAAGACATTTAATTGTGAGCCCTCTATACAACAGCATATTTGGTCTAAACTGGCTATTGATAGGATCAGTCTATTTAGTCAGTTTAGACAAAATCTGGATTATCTAGAATATACATTTTTGATGGTTGTCGTACAGTTACAAGTTTTGGATTTATTAGTTTGTCATTTGATAATAAAATAATGAACTTGCATGTTCTTTCAGACACTCACGTAATGCATGTCTTTTCGTATACATGTATTGGAATTGAAACTGTCACTGTGGTGCCGAACTGAAATATCTTTACATTTGTACACTAGTAGAGACTTCTAAAAAAAAGTCACAGAGCCAAAATTCTTGTCAAGTTCTCACAGTGCCTTCGTGTACAACATAAATCCAAGGTCCCATGTCACAGTAGCTGTGAACCCCAGGATATTACTCCTTCCAAAATGCTGGGTCCAAGGTTCTGAAAAAAATGGGAAAATATATAGTATTAAATAAAACAGAAAGCTTTATATGAGACTTTTGTTTGAAAATACTTTATTCCATACTTTGAAATTCCTACTGTAATTGGAAATTTTTACATAGTTTTTTGGGGAAAAATACAAGTCATTTTGGCATTGAGAATGGTCTAGGAAAATCCTTAGAACGATCTAAGAACCAATTTTTTTGTTGAATGTTCAACTAGTACATGAGGATTACAGTGATATCATATTATGAATGACGACACGATTTCTGTTGTTTTAACTCACAGTACATATAACCGTTGTACCGTATTGGAGATTTCTGACATATTTTTTCCTTTGCATATTTCATTGATATAAATTAGTTAGATAAGATAAGCATGTAATAAAACAATTGTTGACTTTTGATATCGGTTAACACCTTGATTTATCAACCCCAGGAAAAGTGTTATATTAACCTCAGACATTGGCCTTGGGGTTGATAAATCAGCCCCCTCAAAAGTCAATAATTGTTTATTATCCATTCTCGGGGGCATTTGTGTTTCACATTTACATCTTGTTCTACATTGTCCGATATTCTTGATCCTTTTTATTTCAGAATGAAAGTCATCTAAAACAATATTTGCATATTATCCAAGATAAACCTGTTTATCCCGTTATTTACGATCAAAATGGTGTAGTACTGTCCATGCCGCCAATCATAAATGGTAAGATTTTGGACATTTTTTCCATATTTTTGTTCCCCAACATTTAGATTTTGACAAACTTAGATTGATTTTTAATGGCATTTCTTGACACCTTCAAAAGTTTTTTAGTAACATGGTCCAGCATCCAACTTTTATTATGTAAATATGAGTACAAAAAGAAAACTTTTAAAAGCCATGAAAATGTTTATTTCATACATGTATTTCGTTTAACAGTCACCTTATCTTGATTGATATGCAGCTGTATGATCTATCAGAGTCTTTCAATTTCATGACAAACAAAATCGCATAATAATGACCACTTACTTAATCTGACTTAGCATGTCCTGGCATTCCGTCTGCATGCCTTACTCCATTTATGTCCCTCGGTCCTCTGATGTTTCGACCCAGGACCAGGAAAACCTCCAGTCGGTGGGTCAGCAGGGGATAAAAAAAATCATGTCAAAAGCATTCGATCTGTATCTCGACCCAATACCATTAACAGATATTACACAAACTACCTGATGTGAATAATGGTCTGATATGTGCCAGTGCTTCTGGAAAGCTTCATTAAGGAAATTCTTGGGTAAAGTTTTTCATAATTTCTTTGTTGTAGGTGAACATAGCAAGATATCGCTAAAAACCAAAAATATTTTCATTGAATGTACGGCAACGGATCTCAACAAAGCCAAGATTGTCCTCGATACCATGGTAACGATGTTCTGTCAATATTGTGAGGTCCCATATCAGTAAGTATTATCAGAGGAATATAAATAAATATTTTTAAAAAAATTTTACTCAAGAGCAGACGTATTTTATCTAATGAAGAAGGTAGGATAAAAAAAAGTATGGAAAAGTTATTTTTGTCCAAATTTACTTGCAAAACTATATAAACTCACGTTTATGAACAAGCACTCTTTTATCTTTATCTTTTTTTTTTTCGAAGAAGGCATAAGAGTGTTTTACAATCATTGAAATGCTTGATCTTCTTTAAGAAACAACCCCCCCCCCCTCCTCCCTTTGCCCAAACTTAAGCAGATTATTTGCGGAAGTTTGCCAGTTTACTTTGGAGAAAGTCATTATTTTGTTTTATTTTCTGCCATTAAAAATAAATCGCCACCATCACATAACAGAAAAAAACAAAACAGAGTTTATTTATATGTACACAAATTTTTTTTCAGGGGAATAGAATCTGCAGAAGTGATACAACCAGATGGCACCAGCGTTATATATCCAGTAAGTTGATCTATTTTAGGCCACCCTAAATAAATTCTTTGTTTAACGTCTGCCGACCTCGTAGGTTTTTGAAAGAATTCTTGAAATTAAAAAAACAAAACAAAAATCTCTTAAAATTCAGAATTATTAGTATGTTATCATTCTCCATTACAATAAGTGTTATATCATGTATATATATCCGCTTAATTGATCTTTTTTTACTTACAAAAATGGAATTCCTAAAATGAAATTTTTTTTTTAAAATCACAGGTAAATACAGGATCCTAAATCATCATGTGGTATTCTTGTACTTTCATTGAAAAAAAAAATCAAACAAATTTCAAAACATAAAATTTCCATTACCGATAATCTGTTTTACAAGAAAACTGCAAAATTTTTTATTGCCATAGTTATTCAATAAAACAAAATACTGACCATGGTAAAAAGAGCAAGTTTTGTGATAAAAAAAAAACTAAATTTTTTACGTTTGCTAACCTTTGTCAGTGAATATGAAGATGAATACTAAAGTTACACAGAAGTTGGTATTTATGGGGTGAAATCGCTGTGGAAAATAATTCTAATTTTACAGACAGGGTTTTTTCTAAAATTGAAATGGAAGAAAATCCAAATCATGGCAAGATACCACTCTAACACCAGATACTGTTGTCAATGATTCATCCCTTAGTTACCTGTCACTGTTTCAAGGCTGACTAGAATACTTATATTACTTGCAGAAGGTCGGTGGTCTCTTCCTGGGTACATTGTAACCGGGTTCTCTTTTCCCCCAATTAGAACTGGCCATCACTATATAACAGAAAAAATTGTTAAAAAAATATATTTAAAACTTAAAACAAAAATACTTAAATATTTATACAAAAGTATCAATTTTCTTCAAAATATATCTGATTTCACCCTCATGTTTCATTTTTTTTTGGGAGGGGGGCATGTAAATTTTGTTGGGGTTTTGGTTCTCCCTGACAGTTTCAATTGGCGGTTTTGGATGAAAATTAAGGGTTAAAAAAGACTCCAAACTTCTTCTTTATCTGGAGCTCTGCTTGTATAGCAAAGACAAGAATCAAACTCTTATCAACTTTTTCTTTAGTGGGTCAGTTCGTAAATATGTAATTCTCAGAATAAATAAAATATTGAAAAATAATATGTCAATGTATATTAAGCTTTTTTTTCTGTTTAAGTGCAATGTACAGCCTATTCATATACGTCCTGTAATGCCCTGGATTAAATGGCTACTTGTCATATGTGATTTTTTTTTTTTTGGCTGCTTCTCCTAAAAGAACTCGTACAAGTGCTCTTCCTCATATATTATTATCATATTCTGTTTATTATACTTTCTATTATAAATTGCTTCCTATTAACTCATTCACCCCTAAAGACACATTTGGACTGTTCTTAGTCATTGATTAACAGAAGAGTCCATTGTTTTTCAGGGGTTGATAAGTTAATTACTGATCCTTGTTGTTTAGCTGTTGTATTTAGCTCTGTTGTGATAAAAACCATTAAGATCATCATTATGTAACGTCACATGATGGCATTAGTTGTCTACAACTTTCATTTTTTAAACTGACCTTCACCTTTGACCTTGATTTTCAAATTTTAGATGTAATTAACATTATATGATGGTCTTGAAACGCAATGCTTTGCAGTTTGGCCATATCACCTCTAACAGTTTCTTGTTTCTTTTTTAGGAACTTTCCTACAGATATGAATACATTGATGTAGCCGAGACCAATAAACTGATAGGAATAAAGTAAGTGTCTACTGGGGTCGGTATTGTCTACAGTGTTTGAATGTAAATGTCTACAGTGTTTGAAGGTGTGTCTACAGTGTTTGAAGGTGTGTCCACAGTGTTTGAAGGTGTGTCTACAGTGTTTGAAAGTGTGTCTACAGTGTTTGAAGGTGTGTCCACAGTGTTTGAAAGTAAGTGTCTATAGTATTTGAAGATGTGTTTGAAGGTGTGTCTATAGTATTTGAAGGTGTGTCTACACTGTTTGAAGGTGTGTCTATAGTATTTGAAGGTGTGTCTACTGTGTTTGAAGGTGTGTCTATTTTTTTTTTTTTTTTTTTTTTTTCCTTTTTTTTTTTTTTTTTTTTTTTTTTTTTTTTTCTTTTTTTTTTTTTTTTTTTTTAGTGTTGGAAGGTGTGTCTACAGTGTTGGAAGGTGTGTCTAGTGTTTGATAGTGCCTTCAGTTTTCGAAGGTGTGTCTGCAGTGTTTGAAGGTGTGTCTGCAGTGTTTGAAGGTGTGTCTATAGTATTTGAAGGTGTGTCTACAGTGTTGGAAGGTGTGTCTAGTGTTTGATAGTGCCTTCAGTTTTCGAAGGTGTGTCTGCAGTGTTTGAAGGTGTGTCTATAGTATTTGAAGGTGTGTCTACAGTGTTGGAAGGTGTGTCTAGTGTTTGATAGTGCCTTCAGTTTTCGAAGGTGTGTCTGCAGTGTTTGAAGGTGTGTCTACACTATTTGAAGGTGTGTGTCTACCATGTTTGAAGGTGTGTCTGTAGTGTTTTGAAGGCTTGGCAATTGAAGTGAAGGTCAAATGACATTTGAAATACTTATCTGAGCAGAGTTGCTTTGTCACATGACACCTTAAGACAACATTTGCTGCTTTGGCATAAGTACATAGAATGGGCTAATATTAGTAACTGGTAATGTCCAAACTAAAACATGTCGAAAAAAGCAGTAAGCACTTTAAATTCACAAATTTTTGGTCCCTTGGCCTTTATCAAGTGAAACGACAATATCTGTGAAAGTTACATTGTATCAAAGCTGGATAATTATGTTTAATGATATTGTGGTCTTTCACTTGATAAAGGCCAAGGGGCCAAAGGTTTGTGAATTTAGAGTGTGTTTAGAGAGTTTTCTTTTTAGGATACTTCCCTTTTGAGGACTTTGATTTTTATTAAAACATGTTGTTTACAACTGAAAGCAACATCACAGCAGACATTTTGAAATTAAAAAAAAATTACTGGTCAACCGGACCAGTAAATAAAGGAATTTCACTGGTCAAAGAAAATTTTTTACGGGTTTGAATATATACACAATTGAAATGAAATGGAAAATTACTGGTCATTTGGACCAGTTATCAGATAGATTTCACTGGACTTTAGTAAAATTTACTGGTTTTTCTGTGAATTTCAGAAACTCTGCACAGCAAACAGAGATAAAGCAAACTCGTTTTGATGTGATTTTTTTTTTTTCATTTCAGTATCAAAGATCAGGAAATGGCCAGACTTCTGACAAAAATGTGTTTGGATTCTGAAGTTATAGAAAATGGCAGCAAAATCCGAGTAGAAGTACCACCGACTAGACATGATATCCTTGTCTTGGTGTGTCACATAGGGACGACATGTATGCTTTATGTTGGACATTAAGAATGTTCTAAATTAAATGTGTGTTGGGCCCCATAAAGCTTGTTAATTGGCATACTTTCCCGTACTGCTGACGTGGGTTTAAACTCGGCTTAAACCTGTAAGGACTAGAGATGAAAGACTTGGACATTTATTGTTTCAAGTAGAATGGTCCAACTAATAGGCATCAGGATCCAAGAGCATCACATTAAACTTTTGTCTCTAAAACATGAAACAACCAAAATGATCATTTTTTTTTTTTTTGCTTGCCAGGACAAAAGTCCAGAAAGCTAATGCCATAACCTCGGTTTCATTGACATTGTTGTTGTCGTTGGCGTCCATGGACAAAACTTTAACCTTGACTTTTGACCTAGTGACCTTGACCCTGGACCATTGACCCACTTTTCAAAAACTTTAACCTTGGCTGTATCTTTTAAACCATGAGGGATAGGCCTTTTATATTTCCATATATATATTTCTTATGTCCAGAGCTTTCATTTTGTACTTGACTTTTTGACCTAGTGATCTTGACCTTAACTTTGACTAACTTTTCAGAAACTTTAATATAAGCTGAAGGAATCAAAATATTTACTGCACCTTGAACCATAAAACCCGACAGCTGTGGGTCAAAGACCTATTTTGAAAATTTACACCCATTTTCAGTGAGCTTTGTTTAAAGCGATAAATTAGCTGTCATACATGAAAAATTTATATGTCCATTTTATGTAATATTTTATCTCGTATATATCCCAAAGAGACCATCTGGTGGTTAGAATAACAAATGCATGTGTATAAATGCCCCAAACTTGCAAAACGTAACCCGTGATATTAGTTTGATATCATTCTGGCCTTTCAGTAATTCTTACGAAGAATATGAAGAGTGTCTAATAACATTGTGCTATTTGAAGTTAATATATATTCTATTCTTATTACCCTTTTGCGTTATTCTTGTACATCATCATTTCATACCTAAATCAGGCAAAGTTTGTCTTTTTCATCATTTCAAAACACTCATTTCTGAAATTTTCCACGTGCCAGGTATATCGGGTGATCTAGACCCATTTTTAACTTGCCCCATTGCATACTCGACTTTATCATTCTTGACAAAATTATTACCTGCCCAACTCCATCGAACATGGCGGCACGATTGTAAAACATGAGGTGCGCATAATTTTCACAGTTATATTGTTTAGATTTTGGTAATCTCAGCATTCATTTCAGGGTAGTATTAAAGACTGGAAAAAATTCTTTTAGTGACCTGATTTTTATTCATATATCGATTCCATTTGTTTCATGTATTTAAAATAGCGTTGAAAAACACTTATCTTACATAATACATGTACTTTCCAATAAAATCTCGTCCTGTATTTTAAAAATAAATATAAAACACATAAAAAACAGCCGACTTTAATACACCTAATTGTGTCAGGAGCTGAGGTTGCTGATAGATCGAGCGTGTGAAGGACCGAAATCCTCCTGACCGATTTACAAAGCACATTTGATATGGCGAAAGAGTTTATCTGAAAGTTGCCTTCAATTTTTTTTTTGTCTTCACATTTTCCTTAACATGTTTGTACATGTCATCCATCCCTGTGATGTAATAGAAGATGTTGCTATAGCATACGGATACAACAACATTGTACAAACGATACCCAAGACCAACTGTGTAGCCAATCAGGTAGGTAATCATTTAATTTTTATGGGCCTGGGATTGAAGAGCTGGGGGTGAGATGAATTTTGGCCAATATTCGGTGATATTTGAGAGTTATGGGACTTCAGAATTTTTATAATGACTAAGCTCTTGGGAGGGGGGATGGGGTTGGGCACAGTGTTTGTCAAAATACATTTTGTTGTGTAAGAGCAATATTCATTTTCTGTTGCCCGGCCATTCATTAGGTATATTCAAGGAGGTCAGAACCACTCAGTTAGGTATGTTCAAGGATGTGAGTTCATGGAGGTCAGACTGTCAGAAGTATTCAGCCAGACATATAAGTCAATCCATATTACGTCAATCAAGGTGGATTTTTTCCCCATACTTTTAATTGTTGTTCATTAGTGTCCCATTTATTTGGAAACATTACCTGTTGTAAGTGAAGTATTGAAAGTTTTGATCTAGCTACGGAGGCAAATTGGATACAACATTACCTACATGTTTAACAAAGCTTGCGTTGGTCTAGTGATATTCGACTTGTACAACATTACCTACACGTTTAACAGAGCTTGCGTTGGTCTAGTGATATTCGACTTGTACAACATTACCTACACATTTAACAAAGCTTGTGTTGGTCTAGTGATATTCGACTTGTACAACATTACCTACACGTTTAACAGAGCTTGTGTTGGTCTAGTGATATTCAACTTGTACAACATTACCTACACGTTTAACAGAGCTTGCGTTGGTCTAGTGATATTCAACTTGTACAACATTACCTACACGTTTAACAAAGCTTGCGTTGGTCTAGTGATATTCGACTTGTACAACATTACCTACACGTTTAACAAAGCTTGCGTTGGTCTAGTGATATTCGACTTGTACAACATTACCTACACGTTTAACAGAGCTTGCGTTGGTCTAGTGATATTCAACTTGTACAACATTACCTACACGTTTAACAAAGCTTGCGTTGGTCTAGTGATATTCGACTTGTACAACATTACCTACATATTTAACAGAGCTTGCGTTGGTCTAGTGATATTCAACTTGTACAACATTACCTACACGTTTAACAGAGCTTGCGTTGGTCTAGTGATATTCGACTTGTACAACATTACCTACACATTTAACAAAGCTTGCGTTGGTCTAGTGATATTCAACTTGTACAACATTACCTACACGTTTAACAGAGCTTGCGTTGGTCTAGTGATATTCAACTTGTAAGCGGAAGGTCCCAAGTTTGATTCCCAATACCAGGTCACACCGAAAACTTTTAAAACGGAATGGACTGTTCCTTCACCAAGTGCTTAGCATACAAAATTTAAAGTCTTTCAGTTGAGACTTGAAACAGAGGTCCCCTGTTACAGAAGGCATGGTACATTAAAGAACCCTCACTGTATTGGTGTCCGTCCATAGCGCTTCACCTAAAGCCGATGACATCTCCTTATAAGTAAAAAATCCTTGACGGAACGTAAAACAACAATCAAACATCTTTAACGATACCTACCGGTGTATTATTATTTTAACAAAGTCTTTGCAGTTATTGAGGACCGAGATAAACGGGAAATAATCTTTTTTTTTTTACGTTTTTGGTATAATACTCACCTTCATTTTTATCTAAACTTAAAAACTTTTACATTGCAGTTTCCTGTCAACAAATTGACGGATCAGCTTAGACAGGAAGTGGCAGCTGCGGGATATACAGAAGTGCTAACATTTGCCTTGGTACGTGTGTCGTAATAAAATTTGTCGGCTTTTACTGATAAGGTCAACCTTCCATTATAACAGTTTTGTTATAGTTTTAAGATCAAGGTCAAATATTAAGCTAATATGTATTTATTTAGGGCCCAGAAGAGAAGATTAAGGCCGAATCTCTGAATATTCTTAAAATTTCTTGTTCAGCCTTTCAGAATTAGCTGGACTTAAATTCATGGGGTCAGCATTAGAAGGTATCGTATTCAACATTTAGATATTGAGTTCAACATTGAATGCATGAGTCCAACACTAGGATGCATCAGATTCAAAATTTAGACACTGGGTTTAACATTAAATGGTCAAGTTCAACATTGGGATGCAGTGGGTTCAACATTAAGATGCATTGGATTCAAAATTGTATGCATAGGTTCAACAACAAATATGTGGGATCAATATTAGTACATGTATGTGTCAGATTCAACATACGAATGCAGTTGAGATCAATGTAGGGTTCAACGGTGGGGCAGCAGGAAACTAATTATTTGAATTGACACTTAACAATATATAAATTCTGGTCATGATTAGTAAAGTAAAATCCATACAACCTGGCGGGGCGGAGTCTTGTGAACCCTTTCATGACCTGGATGAGTTTAAGTTTTAGGTAACAAACGATAGCGACATTAATGATTACACCGGCAAGAGTAATCGTCCCTACTTGTCACCATTCCTGAGTACACCGCGTGTAATGAAACACTTTTCCTGTGAAGCTTGTCCTAACCGAAAAGCGTGTAGAATAGACCGTATGGTAATCAAAAGGTTACCTCGCCCGCCAAGTGATGTGAATCGGACAATACCTTTTGTATTTAATAAACACATTTTTATGTTCTTCTTTGGTTGGTTGACTTTCATTTTCTTCTCCAGTGTTCTAGGGGAGACATCTCTGACAAACTCGGGAAAAACTTAAAAGAAGCGAAAGCTGTTCATATCATGAATCCAAAGACAGCCGATTTTCAGGTGGGTGGAGATTTGTAGCTACCTCATTTGCTTTACCTCATTAACATGATAAAATATGTACATATCCTTTTGCTGATTATGTCTGCCAAATATTAAAAGTGTTAAGACCACATGACATTATTTCGATGATACATATCGAACACATCATCTTAAAGCCACGATCCAGAATCACAATGCTCTTGCCTACCCACGGTTTCATGAGCCTTAAATCATTCTTGCATATTTTTAGTATTCATGAAGCTTCAGCCAATGAGAGTAAGTGGTGCTCGCATTCGTCAACCAATTAGATCGAGGCTTTCAATCAATATCAGAATTGTATTAGATCAACGAACTACGCAATAAGTTCCATTGCCGATCACAACTACTTTGATTGGATAAATTGGACACACTTACTCCTTATAAATATTTATTAGTTACAAATGATTTCGGGCTCAAGACACCATGTGGGTAGGAAAGAGCCTAGTGATTCTGGACCGTTGTTCTAAAATGATGGATCAAACATCGAGAGCCTATTGTTTTTGGTCTGTCGGTCTGTTTGTTTTCAACGTTTCGGTTTTCGTAACAACTCGGTGAGTTTCTTGTATAAAATGTTAGCAAATCTGGTTTGCTTTTTAACAAGAAGATCTAGGGTGCATTAGATCTTGGCTAACATTCCGAGTTATATGGCAAAATTCTGGGATTTACAATCTTAAAAAAAACAATGGCTTAATTCTCAGGCGAAGTTTTTCACAAACACCCCTTGTTTCATTTAAAAGACTTTTTATTGACAATGGGATCCAAAAAATTATGACAGGGATGTTGTATTATTTCACATTTTCTTTACTTGTCCTATAATCATCTGAAATTTTTTGTTAAATTTTAAGAAATAATTTGTTGATCAGTTAAAAATAATTCTTGATCAGTATTCATTTTATTATTAAAGGACAGATGTTCAGAGTAAATTTACAAAGTTGTTTCTTTGTAAAAATGTAGATATTTCTTAATTTATTAGTAATGATTAAGAAGTGAACGTTTTTTCAAATACAGATATTTAAATTTTGAATAATTTTTCTGAAAATCTGGTCATCTTTTACAATTACAAGAATGAAGAACGATTTGTCAATGTAGCTGATATGAATTTTTTTTGTCTGCATATAGAAATGTCTGGTAATTAGATGCACATCCTTATAAGATGCACAAGGTAATTGAAAACGATGCTCATTTCATGCTTCTATTTCATAAGCAAAGGTGCCTCTGCTACAAAGAAATTGCCTGTTGAACTTGTATAGAAGTTTATCATTGATTTAACTGAATCATACTTTCTTTTAAAGTTAAGTTCTGGTGTATCTGATAGGCAAAGACAGCCTTGTATATTCAATATATATGTCTTCATTTGTGTTCTAGGTTGCCAGGACGACACTGTTGCCAGGCATTCTTAATACCATTAGCAACAACAAGAACATGCCACTTCCTCTGCAGGTTTTTGAAATATCGGATGTCGTGTACTGTGATCCAGCCAAAGGTGAGCTATATAGGCCCACTTCTTGGGTCTCTTGCTTTTGTGTTCAGTTGAATATACAGTAAAACCTGTATATAGGGGCCACCCAAGGGACCAAAAAATATTGGCCTTTATGTGCAGGTGACATAGGGTCAATTTAATTGAAATATGCAGTCAAGGAACTTTAAAAAACTGGCCTTTATAAACAGGTAATCCTTATATAAAGGTGGCCACTATAGCAGGTTTTACTGTATGTAGTACCAAATAGACATTTTACTTGAACTACAGTCAGCACGTAATCTTAAGAAGAATGTTCTAATGTTACACTCTAATCTTCAGATGTTGGCGCTAGAAATGAACGGCGAATGTGTGCAGTAAATTACAACAAAACTCCGGGATTTGAAGTGGTGCAGGGATTGTTGGACCGTGTGATGCAGTTGTTGGGTATTCCATTTACAAAAGATGGGACGGGTTACTATATTAAAGCTTGCAATGGTCAGTATATGCCCAGTACACATGTAGCTAGTTAGCATATTAGATTCAGAGTTGTTTTTTTTAAAGAAATCTTTAAACCTATAGGATATATTGACGTAGCCAATAAAAACTAATACGCTAAATTACATATATCCTATGAAATACAGTCAACTGCACTTATAACGAAGTGGAAGGGAGATTGATTTCAACCTAGTTATAGTCGAATGTCGTTATTTGGATATATATAGAATAATGTAAGAAATACACACAGTAGAAGATATATTTCCACGCTGTAACAGACATTTCGTTATATATATGGTCTCGTTATAAGTGGAGTTGACTGTAATGTCAAGGTGTGATTTGTCATCCTGGAAACAGTCTACCTAAAGATGAAGGTCTTGGACCCATCAGTTATAGTGTGAATAATGGTATCATGAGGGCCTGCCACCATAAAAATCTTCAGAATTTACTGTCTCACTCAACTTTGGTTAATCATGAAATCTGATTTATACCTAAGCAGACCATAATTCTTTAGAATTTACTATCTTACTCAACTTTGGTTAATCATGAAATCTGATTTATAGCTATAAAGCAGACCATAATTCTTAAGAATTTTCTTGTCTAAATATCTTACTCAACTTTGGATAATCCTGAAATCAGACCAAATTGAGAACATTTTCAGACTTTAGTAAGTTCTTAAGTTTTATGGTTCCAGGTCCAAATCTAAGACTCGCTTCAACAATCTGACATCATATAACACACCTTATAGATTTCTTTACCAAGTATCAATTGCACATGTTGCAGTTGCTAGATGAATCTTGCATGTAGGGCACAATGAAATAAAATAAAATGTACCTGCAGAAGGCCAGTGTTGGCAATAAAGCGACAAACTTCTCCATAGTCAGTTGAGCAGCAAGCTATTTTTCGGTTGAGCATCAAATGATTTTTCAGTTAAATGTAAAATGATTTTTCAGCTCAGCATCAAGCATCTCTTCATCAAGCATCTCTTCAGTTGAGCATCAAATGATTTTTCAACTCAGCATCAAGAGTTTTTTCAGTTGAGCATCAAATGATTTTCAGCTCAGCATCAAGCAACTCTTCAGTTGAGCATCAAATGATTTTTCAGCTCAGCATCAAGCAACTCTTCAGTTGAGCATCAAATGATTTTTCAGCTCAGCATCAAGAGTTTTTTCAGTTGAGCATCAAATGATTTTTCAGCTCAGCATCAAGCATTTTTTCAGTTGAGCATCAAATGAATTTTCAGTTGAGCATTAAGCAATTTTTCAGCTCAGCATTAAGCAGTTTTTCAGCTCAGCATCAAGTAATTTTTCAGCTCAGCATTAAGTAATTTTTCAGTCTATTCAGAGGCATAGTTGTCTAGTGTACAATCCTCTAAAGCAATCCACGCAATTGGGAGACAAAGACAGCTTTAGGTTTACGGGTTATGGGTTAAAGGTCACATTAACAAAAACAAAATGCAGAGCTTGGCGTTTTTTCTTGGACAATAATTAAAACATTCTACAACTTACTGGAATTAGACTTGTGTCATTGTTCAAGTGAAGGATGAGGTAGACACCAATTAATTTTGAAATTATAAGGTCAAAGGTCAAGGTGACTACCACACAGCCAGATGAGAGACATCCTTATAGATTATCAAGACACTATAGTATCATTTTTTTGGAGTAAATTTATATTCATTTATGTATTTTTTAACAGATTCAACATATTTCTCTGGTAGATGTGCGGACATTATATACAAGCAGCAGTGTATTGGCAAAGTCGGTGTTCTGCATCCCGACGTGGTGACCAAATTTGAGCTGACCATTCCTTGTGCAGCTTTTGAAATCACACTGGAGCCATTCTTATGAGCAGCGGATATAATAGTTTAACCTTTTCAACCCTGTGTGTTTCATACATATGGATTATTCCACTGACAATAATAAACAGTGATATGGGGGGGGGGGATGTAAATGGATTATCTGAGCTTGACCATCATTAATTTTAAGAATTTGCAATCTGTAAAGAAACAAAAAGAATAAAAGACAATACTTAATGCAGCAGACCACAGTATGGAATGTAATTATATTGTCAATTTTTTTTAATCTCATTTGATGCACGTGTTATGGTCAACGTCACATTAAATTTCAAATGGGACTTTTTGAATTTATAGACGGTATCATTTGGACCAAACGTCTCCCCCTCTTATTCAAAACAAAGTCTAATTTGAAAAGGCTTGAAATAATGTTGTGGCATGAAAATAGATTAACATCTGAAGTTTTGTTAATAAAAAATAGAATCTAAAGATATTGTAAATGTATTTGGATTGTTCTCTAAGAGTTTTGGTATTGCCATCTCATTAATTTGGAATGGTTCACATGAATAAAGAAGAGTTTATTGTGGTGGTATATAGGGGTGGACAAGTTAAATGGAATGGAATCAATAAAAACAATCTGTACACTCTTTTCACTTGTTCATACCAGATACTCTGTCATTTCACGTCAAGCCGTAAATGCTGTTCGTTTACTACCAGACCTGTGAAATGCGTTACAACTTCACTCAGTAAATGCTATAAATTCCTGCATAATCAGCAATGTTGTCATGGCAACCAATATATTTTTTTCCATTGTCATTTTGTAGGGATCTGTATAATTTTACCACTCACAAATCGTGTGCAGTTCTGGTGAAAAATGACCACTTTTACATCTCATTTGTTTTTAAGGTCACACAAGTCACTTTTGACATCTATTATACCGTAGTGCATTGTGGGTAAACTCTTGAACATTTTAGATTTTTCTAAAAATGTTCAAAGTCATGATTTACCATCTATAGGGCAAAGGTAACAGAAAAATTTGACCTTACACACTACGATCTGTAAAACAGAACCTTTAACTGATCTACCCCTGAGAAACAATTGACTCTACTTAAAATCAAAGATACCAGTCAATCCAAATGTGTTTTCAGGGGTGAATGGGTTAAATTTCATTGTAGGTATGCATGATATATTTTTTTTTTTTTGTAAGAACATTTTTCTGTTAAATGTCTTTTACGGTGATATGTTTGTATATATATATTTATGTCTCAGACTATGAGATCGAATAAAATCTAAAAATAAATATTCAAACTCATCCAATCAATTTCTTTTGCTTTGTTCATGTTTGTGTAGCGTGCCAAAATCACATCAATGAGTTCAACCTAGATTTCCCAATATATCTTTAATTTATTTCCACTTTAAGCTATTTTTTCACAACAATTCAAAATAATTGCAGACAGAGCATTATTTTTTCAAGTACCAGTAATCAATGTGCTTCATGATGAAATGTTTTGAAAGTTTTAAAAAATTGGAAAGATGGGGGGGGGGGGGGATGGAATGGCTGTCATCCTATGTTGTCATTTCTTTTTAATCAGGATTATTCTCATGTTATTCAGTTTTGTGGAGGAAAATAAGGTATACCTTACATGATTATGGGGCAATTAATCAAAGATCCTAGAAAAATTGCATACAATATTTACTTTTTAATGTGATTATGGTACAGATGGTTAAAGATTTTCTCAGCAACAAATCAATTTTCTTCATGGAAACTGATTAGCAGCACTGAAAACACATTGATGATTTAAACCTAGTTTTTTCTCCATGTCAATCCCTTATTTTCTTTATTTGATTAAATTGATGACTTAAAACTGACACAATAACTGAGAACAAGAAGTCATTGTATGCTGTTCACATCTTTGTGAAACTGGTTTTAAAGGAGTTCATTTCTGTGCTTCTAAAAATAGATTTTCACAATGGCTGCAAGTCATATATGCTAACTCTTCTTTATAATTCTTGTCAGTAAGTAATTTAATAGACACATAAACATCAAAAAGAATTCTCAAAATCTTTGAAGTTTGTAGTTTTAAAAAAGTGAACAGAAAGTAAATCTCTGAAAAATTTACCCAGAGGCAGTGGCATGTCAAATTTTGTTGCCGTTTTTACGGGAAACAAGTCATTTCATCAGAGTGAATCATCATGGTTAGCATGAACTTCAAAATGAGAGTTATCAGGGGACAATAGAGCATGCTGGTGGCGGCAGTGGAAGTCTGATATTGAAATTTTGAATTAGAAGAGGGTCAAATGGTATTATCTGGGTCAGGAGGTCGAGGTACCAAATGAAAGGGCTGATCATAATAAGCACTGCACTAACGAAATATTAAAGCTTTACCCCTTGAAATTTCAATAGATATAGCCCAGGTTAAAGTTTTTGTCCACCGACGATGCCATGGATGGTATGACATTAGCTATCCAGTCATTTTGGTCCAACAAGCTTAGGACATTTCTAAGTACTTATACAAAAAAACAGCACTCTGCAAGTCGTACTTTGTTTTTTGTTTTTTTTTTTTTATTTTGATATGAAAAAATACCAAATCAACAACAGTAAATTTTTTTCATAAAAATAATATTGAATTATTTATACATATATATTAATAATAACTTAGAAATGCTAAATATGAATTAATTTTCATCACAGAGATATCACAGTTTAAATACGTCACAGAAGTCACAATTTCTTACAGCACAAAATCTAAAAATAGGAATTATCCGTTAGGCTAAAAACAGACAGCGTACCATCCACAGTGGAATTATGAACAAACACTGACTTGGGTTTTTTTTTTATTATCGCTGTTTCCAGGTTTATCCTCGTTATGTCCATGTACCCATTGTTTTACATAATGTCAAAGTCACATGATTTATCAATCAGACACCACAAACGCTCGTAACATGACCCGCACTTGTTCAGTAACATCGCCTTTCAATGTTAACATTACACTGGCATCCACTGGAGTGTTCGGCTGAAATGATATGAAATCAAAGTTTTAAGAAATGCTCTGCTACAATAAAATTTAAACTGAATCAGGAAATATTTAATTTCACAAAACACTTGTATACCTGGAAATTTTCACTGTTTTTATTAATTTTCACCATTTTTGCCCTTAGATGAGAGGGCAAATTTAAAATGAAAGTGAAATTTTGAAGCTGAATAATTAAAGCATGGGCATACATGACCCCCATGAGGTTGTGGTGATTTAAAATGTTTAGGGCGAATTTAAGACCGAGTGAATAAGTTTTCTGTTGTAAAAGGGTAAAATAATTTCCAAGATTACAGAATTTTAAGTGGAGATGGGAGAAGTAATGATAGTATATCAGAGTTTTCTCTTTTGGCTGTAAGTTTATAGATTATTGTGAGCTGTCCGACTGGGATTGCTGCAAGATGTTGCGTTTGCCACTAGATGGTGCTTAAAAGATGCTTCCTGTTTCTTTTCTAGTGAAAGTTAATACCGTGCTTAATAACAAAAATGAATTGACAAATTAAGTAAAAGTACAATTATTACAATGCCCTATGGACAAACAGACATAATTGTATATCCAAGATTGTATCCATTGGACCCATTGAAAAATGGCCCCCTTCAAGAGGAGCTTAGTTGTGAGCAAGAGGCCTGGGACTTGATTCTCAGCTCAAATGATTCCTAAGCCTTCTTTAAAAAGTACCTAAGGTTGCTTCACTGGGTACTTCAAAATTAGAGGTCAAAGTATTATTTATTTGTAATATATTCTTTAACAACATTTTTATTTTGTTTCTGTGTATGTACATCATATTCAAAATGTTTGAAATATATGAATGTATTTCAGGTTTTTAGGTTACCCGAGCCTTTAGGGTGACCTGTTGCAATCATCATGCATCGTTCATTGCCCGTTGTTAACTTTTACACATTTTTGACTTATTATCAAGAACTGGCTGGCCAATTTTAATCAAACTTGGTAGGAAGTATCCCAATGTGACGGTGCATAAAGCTTACAAATGAAAAGGGGCTGGGACCCATAGGGACTCCAAAAGGGGCCAAATATAGGCCACTCAGGTGACCTCTTCCTCTTGGGAATCAATGATCAGCCTATTACGGCTGTATCATGTTTTACTCGGGTGACTATTAAGGCCCATTTAGCCTTAAGTTCATACTTACATCATGACCCGGGGGTGGCGTCCAGGTAAATGTGACTGGTTTTAAAGCACCTGCTTCCACCATGCCCTGGAAAGAAAAAAATATTTTTATGACTACTATAGATCTAGTTTCTGGTTTACAGATTCATTTACGAAAATACTTCTATAAAGATGTAATCAAATCATTATCCTACACAATGGGTCATTGTTTACAGGAGACCAGTGCTGACTGGTTTTAGTTTCAGAGGTGGCCAGTACAAACTGGTTTAATCAAAGTGTAAATTTGATTTAAGATATTGTTGTGAAATTAAATTGTTTATTAAAAGGAAAAAGATCTAAATCAAGCTTCGAAAGAGGGTAAAAAAGATGAATAAAACTACACTGGAGACAAAATATTATTTTGACAAATGAGAAGTGAAAAAAGGATATTTAGCTTCTAAAACTTCAGCAATATATGTAAATCATGTTGGCCTCCATTTAGATTTTGTGTTCAAGATATTTGGGTCTGAAGAAACTTTCATTCTCAAAAACGAGTGTTGCTTGTACCGGACAGCAAATTCATGTTTCTGTGACTGTTTGCACTCGGGCCATAAATACATGGGAAATAGGGGTGGGTGCATACTGGGACCAATTAATAGTCAAATTGATGTAAAACAGTTAATTCTTTATAAGGCATAGTGGTAAAGTTGGTGTAGTTATTATGGAGGACACCTATCGGGGGCTAGAGATAAACTGTTACTTATGTTTTTCTGGTTCACATCTCCTTGTCAACCAGCTAGAAAAGATTCTTGGGTAAAAAATTAATCTGATCTATAGTGAAAGGGGCGCTTATAGGGACACGGATGCTTATTATGTAGAATACGGTATATATAATAAAAATTAAGATTTCCTACCTTCTGAGGATCCATGTTAAAACCTTTGGCTGTCAGTAACTGCACATTTTCAAATTGGAACTCTCCATTCTGTGAAAGTAGAAAAGAATGGTGAATAAGAAATATCATAACAAAATATATAAAATATGAATTGGATATTTACTTATCAAGTTGTTGATCAATAATATTTTATAGGTAACCACACTTGGCTTATGTGATGCAACTGCCAAGTCCATTTTTCAGTGTTACCATAGCAACCTAGCATTACAATAAGATAAATTCACAATTATAAAAAAATAAAGTGTGCAAGATAGGCAAAAGCCTCATTCTCTCTTTCATTTTCTTTTCCATCTGTATGTGCATGAATATGTAAACACAATTTCCATATGCAAGATATCTATATTGTATCTCTCTCTCTTCGGTAATGGTAGTTTTTTTTTAAGGCTTCTGTCCTATAGATTTATTGAACATGTTTAATGGCTGCAAAATCACATGACTGCTCATGTAAGAATGTATTTATTATTCCATAAAAAGTCCCAGTAAAAACTATCAGCCTCTGATGTCACTGACATCCAAAAGTGTGTGCCTATAAACTGTAGGCCTAGGTGAAAATTCTGATTGCCAGCTCTCCCATGTCATGCTTAAATGAACAAAACATTTGAATTTAGCTAGTGGTGTATGGATGTATACAATATATCTCTAATTATCTCAATATATCTCTAATTACCAGAGTGACATATATTGTACAAGATACACTCAGAAAAGTAGGTCACTGAAGTCTTCTATGGTCCATAAATCAAAGAGCCATACATCCACCCCTTAAAACAATTATAGACTCAACCACATCAATGACGAAGCTCAGTCTAACTTTGTCTTAAGGGGTAACTAAACAAGGGTTTTGGAAGATATACAAGATATAAGTAGCCACTAGAGTGGGATGGCCACTAGCACAAATGCCTGGAAATGTCAAAAGCTCATGTGACCCTGTTTGGGCTAGGGCATTGTTTCCCAAAAGGTCAGACATCTTTTTATTATAAACATTCTTTTTTCAAAACATACATGTACCAACCTTTGTCCCTATAAATCACCATAAATACCATAGAATAACGCTTTATCACTCCAGAATATGAAAATACCGTTTCAATAAAGCAGTCCAAATAATTTTTTAAGATTCTCAACTTTCCATTCCCGTACATCTATACATCCAATGGTATGGAACATCACAAGATTTTCCTAAGCTATCATGCATATGCAAGATTTTTCTAAGCTATGCATATACATGATTTTCCTATGCTATGCACATGAAAATTTTTCCTAAGATATGCATATGCAATATTTTCCTAAGCTATGCATATGAACGATTTTGCTAAGCTATGCATATGCACAATTTTCCTAAGCTATGCATATACACAATTTTCCTAAGCTATGGATACACAAAATTTTCCTAAGATATGCACATGCATGATTTTCCTAAGCTTTGCATATGCACAATTTTCCTAAGCTATGCATATGCAAGATTTTCCTAAGCTATGCATATGCAAGATTTTCCTAAGCAATGCATATGTACGATTTTCCTAAGTTATGCATATGCACGATTTCCTAAGCTATGCATATGCACAGTTTTCTAAGCAATGCATATGCACGGTTTTCCTAAGCCATGCATATGCATGATTTTTTCCTAAGCTATGCCTAAATACAAATTAAGAATGTCTTCACCTATTCAGCAGATAAAAACTAAATTTATCTTGTGAATTAAAATTTTGTGAAAGGTTTTTGTTATTATACTTAATAAAGTAATACAACTTGTTTTGGACATTTGACCTTTTGTAAAACTATGCCCAGGTGAAGTGCAGTGGAACCTGTCTTTTAAGACCACATTCTGAAATCCACCTGGTTAAAGAATCCTTTAAATTAAGTCTCTGTTGACAGACCGCCTGTCTTTATAAACCACATTTCAGTAGCAGATGGGAGTGGTCTCTCAAGACAGTTTTCACTGTAATTAAAAATATATATATAATGGGGATGAAATAGGTGGATATAAGTGCGATACTTACTCCAAGTTTTCCACTTTTGCTGTCCTATATATCAGCACACAGTAAATGGATCAGTAACCAAGTTAGCAGGTGAAAAAAAAACAACAACACATGCAAAGTGAAAGTACATGTTAGATATAAGGTCAACACTCTTTGTTTATACATATACACATCTCAAGCAGTTGGATTCTTGTTTTAAAGAAAATGTGAAAATACACTTATCATGGGTGACAAAATTATCAGAGGTCAGTGACAGACAGGGTCAAATCTATAAATAGAATCAAGGGGAAATCCAAAAAATAAATAGTGGATCTTCGATGAGTTGAACATCAAAGAGTCAAATTTCTCGCTGTTTCGAACTATTCACAAAGTCACAATTCATTTTGTTATTCAATGCTAATTCATACACATTTTATGATTCAGACTTTTATAAGTTGAATTTCTTGATGTACCTAATAAATTTTAGGGCCCATTTCTATAAAAACAATGAAGAGTTCAAACTTACATGTGTACGAAACTGATTTATGGAAATTCTTCTCCTTCTCATAAACAATCATCAATTTTAGCATTATTAATTAATCATAAGGACATACATATATATGTCTTCAGTAGTTCCGAAGCAGTCATACACACCTTACTTATAAAACCTCAGACACTAAAAAACCTATGATCTTCAATAATATGTATGTGAATTTGGAGTAATAGTGTCCCATTGTTATAAGTTTCCAAACAGTAAAAGAATAGAGATGGTTGTGTTTTTCATCCTTTCTGCAACAACTGAACAATGGCATCATTTTGACAAAATTTGAATTTTTTTTATCATTTCTTGTTCTTCTTAATAGTATTCCTTCACTGATTATCATGTGGAAGGGTCAAAAATTTATTTTCACCTAAGAACTTATTTGTTTTGGAATTGTTTGTTAAATTGTTTCGAATTACTACCATCAAAGACCACTGCAAGAAGTGTATTTCCACATTTCTGTAAAAACAATTTTTTTAATAAAAATATGTGTGATGCTATACATTGGGTAACTTTGACATACAAGAAAAACATTTTCTGAGTACATAATAAATGTTGTACCTTTATTCTTTGTTTTTTCTGTTTTTTTTTTTTGGGGGGGGGGGGAGACAATCAATTTGGATTCTGAGAATTTTGTACAATATCAACAATATCAATTTGAAATAAATTTGCAAAAATTTCGGTCTTGCCCAAAATTACCCGATGTATGGCATCTTCAACACTCACAGTTAACTTATGTGCATAAAGGAAACTTTAAAACAGGGCGATTAAAATTCTGCGAGGGAAATTAGGAGAGTCGCAGTATATTAAGGAGGCAATACTGGAAACAGCATGTGAAGTTAAAGGTCAAAAGAAGTTTTAATTTCCACCAGAATAATCTGCAATGGGGAGGGGGAGGGGAGAAAGGAGGAACGAGAAGGCAAAGGCAGCCTTTTAAAAAGCAGATGTAAATTTTCTAGGCCAAAAATAAATTTGGAATTGGTTGTTGAAAGTAGCTTGGTCACAAAGAATATGTAAAATGGAGATTGAGAGTAAATAGGAAAGATATAGAATGAAAGTGGATTATTGGAATGAGAGAATATTGGAATTGGTCAAATGTTAAAAAACAAAAAGTATATTTTGGGATTATAAAGATTGGGATTTAGGATTACAGGGGAGAAAACAAAATGTGCCGAGAATTAATACAGAGTTTGGAAGAAAAGCATGTTATTCAGATATTAACGACTGAAAATTGTGGAAATTGACATATCTGTCAATATTAAATGGCATGTGGATCTTGTTCTAATTATCATAAATCGGTCATGTCCATATGCAGAGTCCGCTAAGTGACAACATAATTTCTTTCTGTTGGGATCAGGGGAAGGTCATGTTATTTAAGGAAATGGGGAGCAGGACAGAGAAGACTAAACAATAATTGTTAAAAATAAAACTGGTATATTATGACAAAACTGGTGCAAGGTATATTTTGATTGTTTTGAATAAAATACGATATGTACCCACAAGATATTACATATATAGTCACACTCTGAAACCATTCTACATAAATATCCTGTAGTTGCCATGATTTACGAAAAAACATATAATAGTAAGAACCATTTTTGAAAAAGGAGTTTATTTCAAAAGTCAAGTCCCAATGATTCATTATATTTTGGACGATTCACAAAAATTTTGTATGCAGTAAAATGATTCCATGGTGATACTATATGATGTATACCATATAATACTAAATTGACAAATCAGTCGCATTCACCCCTGATGCTACATTGAACTAGTCCTTTTATCATTCAAAGGATGAGTCCAATCTTTCACAACAGGGACAAAATTAAATTAATTGTATTAGTGGATTACTTTAGGTATCAAAATGTCATGGTAACTAGTATGTATATTTATTTTATAATTTCCACAACTGAGAAAACTAATTTCTACTTTGATTAATTTATCAAAGTTGTTCTCATTTTCAAAAATGTGTATCGACCTTGCAACCAGTATCCATTAGTCCAAACAATGGAAAACTGACATGGCAGACAGTACTAAGATAGCTGCCAGAGGTGTGTAATGTCCTTGACCTTCTAAGAGGTCAAGGACAATCTCTTAGCATACAGATTTCCATGACCTTGCAAAACATGGGTGAATTTATCAACATTAGTGAATTTGTTAAACTTACTACACTGCACACTGACTCTATACACCTTTAACTTTTTGGGGGTGAATTATGAATCTGAAAGGAAATGTGCTACCAGAAAAAAAAATTATCAACATACATTGAACTCTTCAAATAGAAAATTACACGAAGAGTTGACATTTTTCTATTGCTTTTCTGGTAGAACAAAAAGTTGGAAAGATAAATTTGTTTCTCTAAGTACATTTGCACTTAGATGTATCTTACACAACAAAAGATAAAAAAAAAAAAAAAATCAAACCTTTTTCTGACTCACGGCCATCGTTCGTACACAGCCAACAAACATGTCCCGGGAGGCAGGTATACACTCGTTTTCTTTGGCAATACTTTTGAGTGTCAGTAAAACTGTTGACATAGCTATTTTTCCATCTACATTAAAATAGAGAAATAGTGATTACAAAAAAATAGTCAAGGAAAAATCCCAGAGGAACCAATGACAATATGCCCTCTGATCTTTGATTTTGAGGGCATTATAATCAAAAGGAAAACACATACATTGGTTGAAATGTTGAGTAAATAGAACCTAGTCAATATAGCAATTGTATCTGGGCTTTGCTTTTTTTTGGAGGGGTTGGGGTCAGGTTGTATAAAAAAATCAATGTATTGATCTATTTTTCTATTCTTGTTTAATATGATGCTACTGACTATAATCAATTACTGGAAGAGGTTATTGTCTGTAGATGAAGTGGGAAAAGTAAAGACTTACACTAAAGCAGTGAGGGTTCATATAACAATATATTTCTCAAATCACAGTACGGTAGCTTCTTTACGATAAGAATTCTAGCTTTCACTTTACCATGTTTAAGGGCAAGTCCAAATGTGTCTTTAGGGGTGAATGAGTTAGTTGAATGACCTCTATTTTAAACATGTGACCTTTTTCATTATACTATATATAAAACAGTACAAATTTTTGTATTATCAAAATTATAGTCAAACTTGAATTAAAAGTCACCTCTGTATAAAGGGCACCTGCCTATAAAGGCCATTCAAATATAACCTTTGTTAACTGTTTTATAATGAATGAACCTCTTTATAAAGGCCACCTGTCTATAATGGCCACTTTTGCCTGTTCCCTTGAGTGGCCTTTATAGATAAGTTTGACTAAAAGTTACCACTATTCTGAACATAGTTATGAGTTATACATTAGTTGCCGTATACATACCCTCTTCATCAGCTATGACTGGCGGCTTCTCTGCTAATGACTCGATGTTCGGAGCTCTTTCGTCTATGCCATGCACAAACATTATACGAGGTTTAGCCATGCCCTTTATTATAAAATTGTGTGACTCCTCCTACAAATACAGCAATAAAAATTAACTCCTCCTACAAATACAGCAACAAAATTAACTCCTACAAATACAGCAACAAAATTAACTCCTCCTACAAATACAGCAACAAAATTAACTCCTCCTACAAATACAGCAACAAAATTAACTCCTCCTACAAATACAGCAACAAAATTAACTCCTCCTACAAATACAGCAACAAAATTAACTCCTCCTACAAATACAGCAACAAAATTAACTCCTCCTACAAATACAGCAACAAAATTAACAGTCTTGGAATCTTGGGGTTGCAAAAGTGTTTTTCATTTTTTTTATTTCACAAAAATAATCAACAAAATTTTATAACTGATATATCCAAAAAAAAAAAAAAATTATACTGTCACCATTAATTGTTCAGCCCAAATTTTGTATTATAAAAGGATTTGCAGAAAGGTTGAAGGAAACCTTAAATAAACTTAAAAGGAAAATTGAAAAACTGGACTTTCAAAAAATAATGGCGTAAAATGAGTTGGCAAATGAAACGAGGGGCATTATAAAGAGATTCCACTGTATGTGTGTCTCGCTGACACTCAGGTTTTATCCATGTTGTCATTGTTATGGGAGAAAACCAGAGTACCGAGAGAAAACCCATGTATCCCAGCTGACAATAGTTATGCCATCTTATATACCTTTCTTGTCCAATCAACTGATCAAACCTGGTTCTCACCGATTCCCCTTCCAAAGCATAACTAAATTCTAACAGGGATTTCATGCAGTACATATGTGCTGTAACTTACGTTCTCACATCTATGAATGCGAGTCATTGTAGTTTTTTTTCATTTCGAGATCATTACTTACTGAATAAGAATATTTTTTCCTTGGAAATTTGGAGAAAAGTCACTGAGGAAAAAATCATTTTTATGGTATTTTGCTGATGAAATAATAGAAATTGACTTTCAAAAAATATGTAAGATTCACAAGCTAACTAGAAAAAACAGGTTTATCAAAATATTCAAGTTGAAGTTTAAATTTCAAGTTTATAAACATAAAAAGTAAAAGACAGTCTTACTATAAAGTTATACAATCATGCATTTTCAACACTTTAAAATCCCAGCAAATTTCAGCACTATATATGATTCATGCAACCAAACCCATCTAAAAGCATTGAGAGTCTTTCCTTTTAATTCAGCGCTCGCATTGCCCAATCTTACCTTGACCTTTACAGAGATAGACTACAAAATGACTGCAGCTTAAGCATAGGTCAAATTTGTGTACAATTGTAGCCACTGTTACCCATCCACCCCTAAAATTTTAATTGGACTGGTCTATATTATTGATGAAAGATTGAGTCCATTTGTTTTTTAGGGGTGGACGAGATATTAACCTAGCTCAGTACTATAGAAGCTATACCTACAATGCTTCTCTTACCTGCTCATCATAAACTTCTTCCCGCTTAAAGATTCAATAGTTAAGCTAGCGTTAATTAAGAGGTGCAAAGAATTTCTTTTTCTACTTTGAGTGAAAAAATCAATATCATTAATAGAGTACATGTAATATCAAAGATACCTATTTTTATGAACGACAGGAGTAAGAAAAGTCCATAAAGTGTTATCATGGGAAATCTTTTGTGATTGATGTAGAGTCAATTTCAAAGTCATAAGCAAGTTTTATGTTTGGAAGTGTGGAGACGTAGGTCTGGCACCATAAATCTCAAGAATTTACCAAAGTCTAAAAATATCCCTCTTGTTTGTTCAATTTTTGTTGTTTGTTTTTGTCATTGTATTTTTTTTTCACATTCAACAATTTTTCAACTAAATGGTGGCAGCCAGTTTTTAATGGAGGACTGACAGGAATCCAGTTACCATGTACATGTGAAGAGACCACCAGCCTTCCACAACAGAAAAAAATGATCCTTCATTTTGTTTTTAA
The DNA here is from genome assembly GCA_030159075.1 of Atrina japonica. NCBI lineage: Eukaryota > Metazoa > Mollusca > Bivalvia > Pterioida > Pinnidae > Atrina > Atrina japonica. Next base: position 45,309 of record BROG01000918.1, on the reverse strand, counting down.
GTAAGTCTGGTCCAAGGATCATGATGTGGTTTCAGATATACGTAAAAGATAAGGGAATTCTGGGAAAACAATTATTCTTGATGTCTGGCATTTATTCTCGATGTTTTATACAATGTTAAAAAAATTGTTTAAAAATGTTGATACATAAACATTCTGATAAAACATCGAAATATGTCTTATATCTATCTTTTTTTTCTTGCTACAATGCACTTCTAACTAAAAATGTTCTGTCTAAAAAAATTGTAAATAAACATTTTAGTGCAGGTTAAAATTTGACTTGTTTTGGGAACTAGTGGCTAGGCCTAGATTTCAGATTTGCAGTAGCTGAAAAGAAATAAAATTCTCAGATTTGAGAGTTGAATTCTTTTATTGTTTTAGGGCACTGTGTCCAGACTATTAAGTTTTAAGCTACTAAACAAAAAGATAAAAACATCACAATACGGTTAGCTACAGGTATGTAAATGAAAATAGGAGAGTGCAACAGAGAGAGAGAGAGAGAGAGAGAGAGAGAGAGAGAGAGACAGAGAGAGAGAGAGAGAGAGAGAGAGAGAGAGAGAGAGAGAGAGAGAGAGAGTCAGAGAGAGTAGAGAGAGAGACAGAGAGAGAGGTAGAGAGAGAGAGAGAGAGAGAGAGAGAGAGTCCAGATGAGACAGAGAGGTAGAGAGAGAGAGAGAGAGAGAGAGAGAGAGAGAGAGAGAGAGAGAGAGAGAGAGAGAGAGAGAGACAGAGGTAGAGAGAGAGAGACAGAGGTAGAGAGAGAGAGAGAGAGAGAGAGACAGAGAGAGACAGAGAGAGTCAGACAGGTAGAGAGAGAGAGAGAGAGGGAGAGAGAGAGAGAGAGAGACAGACAGACAGACACCAAGAGTCAGACAGAGAGATAAGCACACAGAGAGAGAGATTAAGAAAGGATTTCAGCATCATGATCAATTCACTTCGGTGAGTTCAAACCAAACTAATTTCAAACTTGTTAAACTCTACAAATGTATGTAATATATTTCAGGAAGAAGCAGACAGAGTCTGTTGCTACAGGACTGTAATGCAACACAGTGAAAATGCAATGAAAATGTGAACTAACAAACTAAAAATCTTGAAATAAACTAATAAACTAAATATCTTGAAATGATAAAAAGAAAAAAGAAAAAAATAAATAGCAATGTAGTATTACCTTTCCAAATAGTTGAATTCGGACTCTATCCGAGTAATGGTCACTCGCATGATCTGGTGCAAATGACACTGTTAACTCTATATTACCACCAGGTGGCACCGTTCCCTCAGCTGGTATCAAGTCAAAAACATTTTGACCATTATTATTTTGTGTACCTGGAAAATCACAAGATATTGTTTATATTGTAAAGTTACAATGTGTATCAAGCACTTATTGAACTCAGTGGAGCATTCAACTCCACAGGTACAGCATAACTTGGCAGGTCAGAGTAACCTTTGATTATCAAATGGATGATTTTACTCACTTTTCGGTTATGGCAAACTTTATTCCTCACTAGATACTCAGTGACAAGTAGGAACGATTACTCTAGTCAGTGTAATTTAATGTTGTATGGTTTATTACCTAAAATTTTAACTCGTCCAGGTCAGGAAAGGGTTCACGAGACTCCGTCCTGCCAGGTTGTATGGATTTTACTATATACAGTAAAACCTGCTATAGCGGCCACCTCTATATAAGGATTACCTGCTTATAAAGGCCAGTTTTTTCAAGTTCCTTGACTGCATACTTCAACTAAATTGAACCTGTGTATAAGGGTCCGCCTGCACATAAAGGTCAATATTTCTGGTCCCTTGGGTGGCCCCTATATACAGGTTTCACTGTACTTATAACTTTTTTATTTCCCCACCAACGAGAAGACGACGCTGGAGGGTAGTTAAGCTGATTTCTTTCGATTCCTTCTTTGATATAATACTACAACAATTTTTCTTCAGTATGACTGAATATGTTGTCCAAAAGCAGACGGATGATCTAAAGAAATATCGCAAAATCAGGCTTCTATATCGGTAACTACTGGTCCATGAGTACCAATATAATCAAAATGATTCAATAGAAGTTGAGTTTGAGTACTTACTGGGGTTGCATTCTTTCAATTCTATTCAAATACAATACATATTCTCTGAGAGTCTTGATGAATCACAACACATATGATCTACCTATGAAAACCATTATTAATGGAATTATCAGCATAATTTACAAAACTTTTAACCAAAACAGGACAGACTGACAAATGGATGCATGCAGAGAGAACTGGTTGTGGAAGAGAATTCTGAAAAAATTGACATTGCTATTTTCAAGCAAAACTCAGTCCATTCCTTGTCTTTGCTGGACTTACCGACTGCACATCTTGCCTTTTTATCCCGCCGAATGTATTCAGGTATTTCTTGAGCAATGGAGTGTCGTTGTAAAGATAAGCTCTCCATTTCAATACTGTAGTCTATGGACAATGATGAGGAATTATTCATCTGTCAAATGAAAGAGATGTTAGCGTGAAATCACTGTCAAATGTCGTATTACAAAATTTATAATTTCTGGTTAACTGTGGGATTTTTCATGAAAATACATGTTCTTAAGGGTCATTAGAACTATTCATCCTGTGAAGAATTTTTTAACTATATAAAGACATCACCTGCTATATGTGACATGTCAATAACATTCAGGCCTATGACCTTGACCAATCAAGTCAGGGATCCTGAAACATGCCACACCTACTTTGAGTTGTGACCTCTTTTTCAAGTTTCAAATGAAAGACCGAACAGGTGTAACAGAATTTTTCATGAGTGGACGAATCAGGCCTATGACCTTGACCAATTAAGTCAGGGATCCTGAAACATGCCACACCTACTTTGAGTTGTGACCTCTTTTTCAAGTTTCAAATGAAAGACCGAACAGGTCTAACAGGATTTTTCATGAGTGGACGAGAAATCTCAACCTGAGTAGTAAGAGTCTGGTTGTCTAAAGGCACAGGTTTCTCGTGGACAAAAAGACTTCTCAAGTGTTACCAAGAGGGTTGAGATTCCCCCGTGCACTCAGCATGCCCATATTGAATTATTTTTTTCTCCCGCACTTTAGAAGACTTAACTAAAAACAGAGTTGCATTTTCTTTGTACGTATCTTAAATTTTGGTCTGACGTGTATGAAAGTATTAATATGCAGATGTCTGATGGTAAACAAAGTTTATATTTGCATATTGGGTTTCTTGTACTCTTAAATAATGTATGGGGGTTAAACACAAATCATTGATGCATTCATTTAATATGCACAAATAATCCACTGACTTCAAACGATACACATCTTATTCAACACTAAAAGAACAATTTATAAATGACATTTTCTTAAGAATATTTACATCCTTTTGCGTCCACCAATTGGTAAATTGAGTGCAAGCTGTCTTAATATTTCCCCTTAGAGAAAGACAGATTTATCTTTTCAAGGGTAATCCCTTTCTTTCACATACAAGTGTGAAGGAATTTCAACTCTTATATTGAGTAACAGGTATAAGAATAGTCATTAACTGTTAACTCAATGACCCCTGAAAAACAATGGACTCTTCTGTAAATCAATGACTTAGACCAGTCCAAATGTGTCTTTAGGGGTAAATGGGTTAAGGATCAGTCCCAGGTATCACCTGGGCTGAAAACTAAATCCAGGGCTTTCTGTTTAGACGGTTAAGTCACTGTCAGCAATGACTGTCAACAGTAAACAAAATGTTACAAATATCAGTAATGCCACATTAGTCAAATGATGCCACATCAAAGGTGAATACCAAAGAAAAAGGCATGAATAACTTGAACTTTGACCTCACGTTGATACAATGTATGTATATACATTACATATTCAGATGTAAATAAATCTGATGTGTAAAACGTACACATAAATTTTGACACTTACTTTAAAAGTTCGCTCTAAATACTCTCCTGCCAGCACTGCACCCATGTCCAAACAACCATCCTCCATCGGCATGTTAATTTGAATTGCTGGACTGACACCTTTACCCGTCAGTGTAATGTGCAGAGATGAATTTCCTGTTTTAATTTCTAGTATTTCATGGAACTAAAATATAGAACAGACAAATTTTGGGGTACATTTTCTGTGACAAAAAAATAAAAATAAAAATTTTGATCCACATTTGCAAAATCTGTTACAATTATTTACAGTTGAATCTGAGTGGTGCTATGATACCACCTGAACTGAAGAACCACATGTATTTTTTTTTTACCTCTTTGGCACTGTCTTAAAATACATCTTTCCTATAACAATTACAAAGGGCCTTAATTGTGAGACAAATTGCTATGTGCTCATATTTTTTAATTTCTGATGGGGCTCGCTCATTTTTGTTTACTATAAAGATGCCCTGTGTCCTGGGCATAATTTCATCCAAAATTTGATTGAAATCTGTTGTACTATTTCGTCTTGCTCACAATACAGAGGTGACTAGTCAAAATGACAAATCCGGCACAGCCCTTATATATTGTTTTACCTGGAATCAAACCTTAGATTACCACGTTGACCTGTTGAACTCCCCATTACACAATACACCAGCTTCAAACAGACAGCAGTATTTTTTGATTTGTAAAACATATCCACCCCCTCACCCCTAACCCTTAAAGGGTCATTTACTGCTAATGACCAACCTCTGTATGAAATATCAATATCAAGCAAAAGGTTCCCCAGATATTGGATGAACAACAATTGGATTAAAGCATTGCAATACATCTGGTGACCTTTGAACTTTTGACCTAAATAGGAGGTCACTTACCAATGACTAACCCATGTATGAATTATGATCAATATCAAGAATAAAGGTTCTCCAGATATTGGGTGACACCTATTGTATGCAGTAATGAAATTAACATGGTGACCTTTGAACTATTGACCTGAAATCAATAGGGGGTTATCTAATGTCAATAAAAACCCACATATGAAATATCATAACAATCTAGGTTCAAAGGGTTCTAAAGATATTGATCAGAAAAAATGTGGTCTTCTGACCAACCAACATTTGCAAAGCAAAATAAAAAGTGTTGCTACATTACTTACCACTCTTCCTGCTGTTGGCGTATATGATATTAAAATGGTATGAGTTCCATCTGGTGGTAGCACTCGTAAAGCATTTAACATTAAGAACGGTCCTGCAATGTCGAGGATGGTGGAGGACAGCTGCATTACAGTTAAAGAAAAGTTTGACTTCACGATTTAGAGATTATGAAATATCTCCATCTGAAAACTCTTGATGTTAGAATGTGAAAAATCCCCCTTCTGATACCTCTCCACACTGATTTATAGAGTGGAACCTCACTATAATGACCATCTAACTAGCTAACTCAAAGTGGTCTGATTATTGAGGTGGTCTCTTATGTCAGTAGATATTTATCAAGAAACTGAAAATGTGGTCTAAAATGCGAGGTGGTCTCCTAGGAGAGGTGGTTTATAGGTGAGAATCTACTTATACATGTATTGTGTCTGGTTTCTCAGAACCTTTATGTATTCATTAATTATGAACACAAAGTTAAAAGGTTTACCATGATTTAACTCATCAACCCTTGAAAACAATGGACTCTTCTGTTTAATCAATGATTTAGGCAAGTCCAAATGTGTTTTTAGGGGTGAATGATTTAAACAATTAATAATTGAATGAAGTTTACACGGTATTTCTTTCATGCTTCAATGAGTTACATTAAAATTTCAATGACTAGAAAAGTGTCATGGATACTTCCTCATGGAAGTTACAAATTGTGATATTTTTTAATGAAAAAAAAACTGAATGCTTTTTCAAAGGACTAAAATAAGAGAGTTAAATGTTGGTTACTATAGCAACCAAAGGATGGCAGTAAAAATGGCACTTTAGCAACCATATCGGGACAATGAGTACATGTCTTAATGATACAATACATGTGGGTTACTGTAATCACCAAGTAAATTTTAAAAAAAATTTGAAGGGTCTTTTACACCACAGCTGGGCTTGAACCTGCGCTGACCAGAAGTGGTCTAACCACTCAGTCATGGAAGCCCCCCCCCCCAGTTACCAAGTGATGACAGCAAAATAAAATACATGTATGTTTTGAAGTCGTATGCGGACAGTGAAGTTATGTTACCATAGCAACCATATGGAAGAATTAAACTATAGCAACTATATTATGTATGATATAGGAAGAAACACTGCTTCACTCTAGTAACCACGAAAGGAAGTGAAATAACATATACTATAGCAACTTTACATAAGCAGTAAAACTGGTTACTATAGCAACCATGAAAAAGAGAAAAAAATAAATCTGCAATAGCAATCACAAGATCGCAATCCTATTGCTATGACAACATCCAAAGGATACATCCACCGTTTTGTTTGATATATTTTGAATAGTGACAGATTTGATGATGTTCTGTCCAAGGGAAACTTCTCCAAAGTCCAAAGTCCGCTTTCCACTATCCGATATGACCACAAGAGTTGGTTTGACAACAGGACAGTGTACCTCTAGATATAAGGTGTTGTGGACACTGAAATGTGAAATTTTAAAATCAAATTGATCTCAAATTTGAAAATAAACTTTCTCTTAAACTAAAATCTAAATATTTGTTGTTTTTGTAACCAAAAAAAAAGAATGTTTTCTCTCTCTCTCTCTCTATGCTCATGGGTGATTTGTGACCTTGAGGATATGACTCAGGCTAAAGGTCATGAGACCACCTACAGGTCATGACCAATAATATCATCTGAATGTATTCCGAAAAAGGGTTAGAAAGTTATAGCCCAGACAGGACAGAGAGGAGGAGGACTTTGGCAAAACCAACATGACTCCCCACATCCTCTGAGGATGGGGAGAAGAGAGACATAATTACTTAGGATTGTATAAAAATATCTCAAAATTTATCAACTTTCATTGAAACTTATTATCTATTTTACTACACATATACATTTTTTTTATGAAATGACTAGTGAATTTTCCGACTGCTGATTGATCGTAACTATGGTAATTTGTTTTAATAAATTCAGATAGTGATTGCAAATACAAAATCACTTACCTGTATGGTAGTTCTCCAGGGTTGGCACACTTTCCGCTCGCGACATAACATGGAATGACGAAGGTACGGAAACTTCCCTTGTACTGACGGAGGAGGGACGTCAAACCGGCAGCATATGCTGGAGAGCTGTAAAATCAGAGAGTGAACAAAATGTGACAGGTGTCAACCATTTAACTAATGAAAAGTTTATTCAGAAATCAAATTCTCACAAATGATAACATGTACAGTAAAACCTTGTTATACTGCCAGCATTTGCCCAGCCAAAATTTGGCATTATAAAGGGGTTTGGCGATAGGTTGAGGGAAAGCTCAAATGATGTTACTTGGGAAGGTTGAGAATGTGGACTTTTAAAAATTATGGCATAAAGCGAGGTGGCATTATATATAAATGAAATGAGGGGCATTATAAAGAGGTTTTACTGTATTCTGAATTCAATCAATTGAAAGCATCCTCCATTAATAAAAAATAGATACAGTTAAACCTGTGTATAAAGACCCCATGGTCACAAAGACCGTTTTTTACTGTCCTCAATAGCGCCATTTGAATATAAATCAACTTCTATATAAATACTGGTTTTGTTGTGTCCCTAAAGGGAGGGGGGGGGGGGGGTTTGGTCTTTATACACTGTAATTTAACCACACATCAAATTTTTTATGATAGAGAATGCAGCTTGAATGGGCCTTCATCATGATGATGAAGCAATCTTATAGACAATGTATGTACATACAGAAGTGACAGAACTATGTCAGAAGCTGTACATCGTTGAGTGTAAAAAAAAAAAAAAAAGAATTCTTGTGACCAGATTGGCCATTGGCCAGCACAACCTAATGCTTAACCAGCCATCTTTCACATTAATGAATTAAAATCAAGCGTTTGGGGACCTTTTCCTGATATATTTTCTTCTTTTTCTAGTACTGTGTCTAAGTTTTCTAAATATCTGATGTCATAATTAAACTGTGTGACATCATTTTATGGGAAAGCCGTTGCCCTTGTACAAATGTTTTTCAATGATACTTCACACATTTGTAAAACGAAAAGCTGCACTCACTTTCAAAGCATTGGCTTAGTTTTTATTAGATCAATGCTGCTCGATCCTGCTTTGAATTGACTAAAAACTCAATAATTTTAACTAAAGATGAATATACAATGATGATACAAAAATACATAGATTTTATATCAGACAAAAACTCTAGGAAAATCAAAAAAGCAAATAAGGGACTTGTGAGGGTCAAAAGTTAAAAAATTAAAAAAGTTACAAAAAATCAAAATTTTTTTTTTTTTTGTCTACATACTCCACAGTGATACTCTCCTCTGTTGGAGGTGTAATAGGTCTTGGTCCAGATACAGTAAGTGAAGGAGTTGGTGATGATTTTCCTTTGCCAGTTTTTGTCGGAGATCGGTCCTTTTGTGGTGTCTTACCTCCCTTGTTTCCACCTTTCGCCTGTTTATAGGTTAAAAAAAAAAAAAACAATAGTGAAGCTAAAAGTGATGAAATAGATGCCACTTGCCGTCATTTTATTTTCTCAGTTATCACCATTCCAACATGATTGGTTTTAAAAAAAAAAAAATAATAATTTCATGTGTGCATTATGTATGGAAAAAAAATATCTGGCCTATTTGTTATGAGGTGTTATTGATTCAGTTGGAGATTATGTAAAAAAAACGAGATGCATCTGCGAAACACTAAGCATACTCACAAAAATGCTACATATGTTGTATGTAAATCGCATAAATGTTGCAAAATTACATTCATATATTGTAATTTTTTACATAATGTTGCATCTGTTAATATTATGTATATCCATATGAGTTGCATATGTTCATATGCTGTAAGTTCACATAAAATCAAATCATGACTCACACATCCTGAAATACATATCCAGTAACCTAAAGTTAAATATTTACATATTTATGTTATTCAGGGCCAGAAGTCACCAAATTTACTCAGTACTCAAGCTCAACTAACTTTTCATGACATTAAGCCAAAAAACGCACAAAATCTATTCTGCAGCTGGACATATTTGTACATTGATGACTTACACTTGTATTTATAAAGGTGAACGTTATTGCCCATTTGAATAAAACTTCAGAAATTTTAAAAAACTGTTTGAGTATGTACTCCAATTTTGAGTTACGTACTCAACATATTTATTCATTTTTACAGGAAAATTATAAGTGTGACGCAAAAATTTATATGTGACTAATGTAAAGTTATATGTTTCCTATTCACTCAAATTCAAAGTTTTATGAGGGACTATGTAGTCCAAATGATAAAACAGAAGTTCAGCTTGAGTATTGAGTAAATTTGGTGACTTCGGACCCGGATCGTTTATTCAAACTTCAGATGAAATAACTTTCTAAAAGTTGTTACACTTTTTTCATAACATATAACTTAAATTTCATACTGACCTAGATAACTGACATACTGACATAAATAAGTTATATACAACAACTTAATATAGACAATTGTAGTCTGATACACATGTACATAAAAATAAAATTATCTTGCATGTGGATGGCTGAAAGGGGCCACCGTATAAACGAAGGACCAGCGGGTTCTTTTGACATACATGTAACACAGGGATAATGGGAAAAGGTACAAGTAAGTTCTTCGACCGAACGGTCAAAAGCTTTGGACATCATCAATCAGCAAGCTTTGAGAGGGATAGAATTTACAATCAGCCATGCTTAAAAAAGGTCATGCTTGAGAAAACAGATGATCCTGAATAAAATACCTTGTTCCCCAAAGATAAAGAATGGAATTGTCCACTCTACATCATGGGGCATTCGACGTTATATAAGCACCTATGACATGCATATCTATAATGTATCTGGAAAACTAACTGAAAAAAAAAAATCAAGTATGTCACTTTGGTTCCTAAGTCATGTGTGGTTCCCTGGGAACCACCTATAGTTTAATGTTACATTAATTTCATGTCTGTGGTAGCTAGGTTTCATGTGGCAATCATTTTTTATGTGTCCAGAAATTAACTATCTTAGGTCATATGTGGGTCCACTACAGATAGACGATGAACAAAACGTGATCAGAAAAGCTCACGTGAACCTTCGATTCAGGTGAGCTAATAACCTGAGGGAGGTCCGTGGCCGAGTGGTAAAAGCATTGAACAATGAAGTCTCTCACTTCTGGTCAGCGCATGTTTGAGCTCCATTGGAACCTAAGGTGATTTTTGTGAGAAAATTTGCCATTTTACTTATGGAAGGCCAGTGGCCGCCACCATGTAACCCAAAAATTGTTGAGTGTGGCATAAAACACTATTCAAAATACAAATAACCTTGACCCATGTTCACAAGTTGGGGTTCCATTTGGGTTACAATCAATAATGAAATACAGTTTCCTGAAGATACTGTGTACCAAATTTGGCATAAATCTGTTGATAACTTTTCATGAGGTCAAGACATAAATGTGAAATGTGATTAACTATTGACCACGCTGTTCATGTCAAAAAGAAGTCTAATACATCAATCTTTATGTCATCATAAGCCTGCGACTCAGGTGATTATAAATGAATAAGAATTAGGATTTTTTTTGTTTTACACCATATTCAACAATCTTTTAGTCTTATGATGGCGTCCAGTTTTTATTGGTGGAGGAGAAACCCCAGTTACCCGGGTAAAGACCACCGAAAACTGGCAAAATTTCCCACTTAATTTGAAATGACCCTAGCGGGATTCGAACCAAAGGTGAGAGGCCTTGTGATTTAAAGCGCAATGCTCTAACCACTCGGCCACGGAGGCCCCAATAAGAAGTAGGAACAAACAAAAGATTCCTATTTTAACGTCACATATTTGTACATGCTTGGTTACGCTGTGTGTGGTTTCAGTATTCAGTTATCAATTTCAGTATCTACAGAGCCCCTGACCTAGGTAGGGGTCATGACATTCCCAAATTATGTAAACAATACATTATAATCATGCTGCATACCAAATATGATGAGAATTGGCCCCCGTTTTTTTGACAATTAAAGTTTAAAATGTTTACAATTTTATACACCATCTATATCTGCATGACAATTGATGACAAAGGATTCAAATGGGTCACCTGGTGTCAATCCGTGGATACAAGATATAACTAAAGGCTGCTAGGAGCTTGGAATTGGTCACCTGGGTCACTCATGTGACCTAGAATGCATACATAATATTACTAGTGGTTCCTAGGAGCTTGGAATTGGTCACCTGGGTCACTCAAGTGACCATAAATACTTACACGATATTATCAGAGGCTCCTAGAAGCTTGGAATCAGTCATCAGAGTCATTCACATGTCATATTAAAATGCACAATACAATAATGCGAGGTAGAACCATAAACATATTTCTATATATTTGTATTTACATGTCTAACTCATCAACAGTAAATATGTTAAAAGCAAATACTATAATCTAGCCGATTTTCTATGGAATCAATAAAACATGCCAATTGGGAGACAATAGGGATCATTTTCGCTATTTATAGCGTTACGACATATTTTCTAGAACTGAGGGTAAAGGAGGAAAGGTTTCGAATATAATATACATGCATATTCTCTAAGGCTCGTACTGTAGCGATTAAAGATCTAAAGCATTCTATTGTTGTTTATTGGCTTACCTGTATCAGTCTAAGTCTGGCCCTCTGATTAAATCCAATAATGTAAACAAATTAAAATCAATTACTTCATTTACTTTAAAAAAAAAAAAACTTTAGCCACATCAAATTGAATGATGTATATGTTAAAAATGATGGTAACATGAACTGCAAACTTTCTCACAAAAATCAGCTTAGGTTCCAGAGGGACTCAAACCTATGCTGACAGGAAGTTAGAGACTTCATGGTTCACAGCATGATGCTCTAATCACTCGGCCATGGAGGCCCCGGTAACAATATTTATATCTGAGTCTGTATTTCTTGATAAAAATGTCATTAAAAATATTATAAAAACATTAATATGCGGTTGAATTTAATATACATCCTCTGCCAGTTAGGTGATTGATAAAAAATAGTAAGTCCCATAACTCTGGTAAAATAAAGCCAAATGTTGGTCATAATTTAGATCTCATATACCGGTTCTTTATTTCTTTGATATTAAAGCAGACATGCCAAATCTGGTTAAATTTTACAGAATAATTATATCACAAACAAATCGAATAGAGAAAACAAATGGATTGGACCAATAACAATACGCCACCTAGCCTTTGACCTTGGGGGGGCTGAAAATTATCACATAAAAAACACCCAACACCAGGGCTTTGAATACAGTCTGCAGACATCAACATATTGACAGTCATATGCCTTCTGTAATATCATACTTTAATGTCATTTAGATGGTGGCTGCATGCAAATTAGATTGAGAGAAAAATAACCTTGATACAAAATATACCCAGGGTTTGTCATACAGATACTGGTATTGGAGGTCCACCATGATTTTTATTCACACCACTTTCACACGGTCAAGCTAACAACAACAGTCATAGTAAAATGACTTCATAGCGTAGGGAAGCGGGGAGGGGGGGGGGGGGGGGGGCAGGGGCTCACTTTTTTTTTCTGACCAAATTTGTTTTAATAATATCATACATCTGGAATACAGAGCCTTGATGAATGATGGGTCTACCATAATTTTCCGCCACCTCGTCTACGGCTCAGGCAAAATAATTTCTACAAATTATTTTTCCCTCCGATAACAATGACTTTCCTGGATTCCACTCTGCCTCTGGAGTGTGTATGTGTGTGGGGGGGTGGGTGGGTTTGTGTAGTGTTTGTTGTGAACCAGAGAGGAAGGAGGGCCAACCCCATTTTTTTCGAACAAATTTTATCTATAGAAAAAAGGCTTCCCAGAGTTTCTAAATTAAAGTCCTACCAAATGTATTTACTCCTAGCAAGCTCGCAAAAAGATTAATATATCAATTGAACTACGATGCAACTACTAACGAGAACAATGGTTATGTGTCTGAAGCTAAAGAATAACCTCATCTGACTTCCCCACTTTATCAATATAATATTTTTAAGAATGGGTCAAAATGAAACATTCTAGAGGACTAAACGAAATCCTGTCTCCGTAATTTTCAGTAGCTTTTTCGCTGATTCAAACTTCTTCTGAAAAGGTGTAACCGTTGCGATTTACTGATGCTACAATGCCTACTATACCTAATTTCTTGTCTGGCACGCAGATAAAAAAAAAAAAACATTAGATGAATAAAAGACGATCTACCTAAAGAAATGTTACCTTCAAAGTTAATCCTAAACCTATAGTGGGAATTCAATTGACGCTGCCATTCTTTCCGCAACACGGAAAAAAGTATTCCAAAGGGTTTTTTTTTTAAAGTTTGCGTAATGAGTAGTAAGATATCGTTCCCCTAAAGTTGCAAACTGGTGAATTAGTCGGAAAATGAAAAAGAAATTTCACAAAAATTTTATCAACACAAAGGCCAGCGCTACTACTTGGCGAATGAATTAATGAGGTGTAAAACTTAATTTTTGGTAAAAAAAAGGTCAAAATTGGAAAGAGAAATTTCAAAAAATTACGCGCCTCGCTCCGATTCAACTCATTTACACTCTCTCAAACATTTATTCCACTGTCCGTTTTGTGTAGAATCACACATTTCCTTCGCATGATCAGTTTTTAAACTTTGTCCTCCCAACATTCATTTATTTTTTTCTACTGTCGACTACTGCATACTAGGTATAACATAATCATTTTTCATACTAAAAAAAGTGCCATGGAAACGATTTTTGCAAGCAAGAAAATAAAAAAAAAAATTGCCCCCCCCCCACCCCCCCCCTTTTTTGAATTAGCTTCCTTACGCCACTGAAAAAAGCTATGCTTAAAGTCTATTTAATTTTTTAAATGCATTTTTGTGGTGTTTTGTAGTGATATATATATATTTTTATATATATTCCGGGTTTTTCAATTTTCATCACAGTTCTTACGATATCTTAGGAAAAGACGGTGTTGCTTGAAATTTCTCATTTACTATCAAAGATGCCTGCCGTGGGGGGCACAATTCATGTTCCACAAACACATCTTGTTTGATGACTATTCTGTTCACCGAAAGTTTGCTTTTGACTCACAATTATCATTTTTTTTTGGCCATAGTTGTCTGCATTTATTGAAGTCTACATTGTAGCAAGAATAGATGAAATGAACATACAACGTGTGTTCTGTTATTATCAAAAAGCACCGGTCGGGCAAATTTTAAATTTGTAATAATATCTGAAAGGCTGCGCTAGTTGAAATTAACAACGGAAAGATTACAATGTAAATTTCTTGTCTTTGATGATGGCTTATAAGCGGTGTTTAAAATATTAGCATCAACTGGTTTATTATGAAAAAAGCGGCATAATTCTATAAATGTTTAGCCAGACGATTCTTATATAAATAGGGGATAACCTACGTATCCAATCATAAGTTAACCACCATGGCTTACGTGATGAGAGGTGTAAAAAAAGGGAATGAGTTCTTGGTAAATAATGGATATCGGTAACCCACACAATAAGAAAAAGAGGCAACTGTCTTCCACAGAGGAGTTGCGGTAAAAACATGCAGACGACCCTATGCAACCAATGCATTTAATCTTGAGCAGGTCAACCGCAATTGAAATTAAAAACGTTAAATGAACATGATCATACCCACCGAGAGACAATACGCTTCGAGAAGCCGAAGCTATCAATACAAATGAAAGACAACTATCAAAGACGGACCCAAACTAAGGCCAATTAAGAAGGTCCTACAATGAAGTTATTGAAGGTTGCATTGATAATTACGAAATGATGACCTGCCTGAGTTCCAGAGAGTCCGTTCCATTTTGCATAGGCAACGCGAATCAGATTCTTACCACCCTGTATACCATCGCAATGTCGATCGATGTAAAGAGATAAATAGAGGGGAGTGGGAAGAAAACCTTGTCTGGGTAAACCGATTTAGTAAAGTCATCATGAAAACAACTTGGGGGATACTATATTTTGCTAACAAACATAGAGTTTGCGCCTTTAACAAGTATGTTCTTCATCCGGTGTATGTCGATAGGAACATTTAAAAAGAAGCCCACATCCTTATGACACAGATTCACAATCCATGGTAAAAATACAAGGGCAGATTTCTTGTACATTTGGCTTGGTCCTTGATGACGGGTAAGACCCGAAGTCATTATCCGACAGTTTTTCCAACACTTAAAATCCAAAGTCAGGCATGCTACTGGAAAAGAATTCGACCTCGCACAGGTCTGTGTGGCGACTTTGAGACCGCTTTAAAGTTGGCTGTTGAAACTGAACTCCGCAAAGTACGCTTTCCTCTAATCCGCGGCATGTTATTTTCACTTTACGCAAGCATATGCGTAAATCCAAAATTTGGACTAGCAAGGGCATACCGTCGAAGACGAGAGAAAATAAACTACTAACTAAAATGATGTCCATTGGGCCACCACCCCTCTTTCTACTCGTCAGTCGACAGAACTTCCACATGCTGCTAATAGTCCTGACACCTTGGCGACTGCGGAACAAACCCGGAAATTAATCAGATCTCCTGCTACTTCTTCCAGAACACCTATATTGTAGGATTGACACTTTCCGCACCTCAATATGGGAATGTGTTTCAATAGAGACAAAGGACATACACGAGACAAATAAACTAGTCGAAAGGTAAGTAATTTTAATACTATGCAAAAAGAAATTCCCTTGTAATAAATCTCTCTAGATATATAGACCGCAGAAACCTTGTTTGTACAACAAAAAGGTTCCTTACACTGATGGTACCGCCGTTTAAATTTCCTCCCGCGGGTTGACGCCACATAATGCCAATCATTAACGAGAGTTCTCGTTCTTAAGTTGCTTGGCAAACAATTTTTGGCATATCACAAGTATATGTATAATTGCATATTATGTATAAGAAATATTTTACATCAAACGGTCTCGTTTATTTTACTATTAATACTTGGCATGAATAGTTCCTACAAATACAAACCACAAATAGGGGTTGAAGAAGTATTATTTCCTATATAATACACAGAAACTGTTGTCATAGTTCTCAATTATAGGTAAAGTCCGTTTGAGTCACTTTAGACAGATAAAAAATCGATATTTTTTTCCGAAAACAAAAACTGTGTACAAATAAATGTACATCAAAGTATTTCTAAAAAACTAACATAACACATACACAATTTACAAATAATGGTACACAAAACTGCTAAACTGTGTTCGTCATGGAAATTACAGAAATAATCACAATTTTCTAAGTGTACAAGGTTTGAAAGTTGTGGATGGATAAATTCTGTGAGCAGTTACGTATTGTTTAAGCGAATTAAATTTTTCTATAACACGAGCATCCACATATAAATACCTTTGCTAAAATCGCGCGGAAAAACTGTCTCAATGCACACCAAACAGTTTTCAGTGATATGCATTATACTGCAAGTCTTGGCATTTATAAGAGGAATGAAGAGTGAGCGATAACTCTGGGTAGGGATTGATATATTGCACTTACGGAGGCTTTTTGGGCTGCTATCAGTAATGTTATATAATATTTTATATTAATAAAATTTTAATTGATAAAAGCCAAACTATACAAAAAAACTAAATACCTGTATAGGCGGACCTAGTAAGCTTCCGTAGTGCGGCCAAGTCGAGGCAGTTTGATGTGTCCGTGAAGTTGGCTGTGAGTTGGAATTTGGGTGAACCAACTAACAACATTTCGTGAATTCACAGTCTACAACCTAATTCCCAATACCGCAGGATATTGAGTATTCATGGGGTTGGTTATTTACAAATTCCCAGCTACATGCAAAATTCCCAGCCAGCTGTGAATTATGTGTCAAGATCTGAATTTGAATCCCAACAACAGGTGAATTTCCAGCCCACTTGGAATTGGGTTGTAGCTGGGTATTCAAATTCAGAATAAGTTGCATATATTTTGAAAACGCCAATTCCCAGCTGAGCTGGAAATTTCACAAAATATAAGTCCATTATGTACTACTCCAAATACGTCCTAGGCCCCTACCGTTGACTTGTCAGATTCAAGATTTTCGATTACACACTAGTGCCTGAACCAGGACGCGTCTACTTGGATGATAAAGCAAATCAATTGGTGTGGGTAACCTTGTTAACGGGCCCATCTCCAAAAATCGACAAAAAGCAGGTAAATCAACATGGAAAAAATAAAAAGGTAATTATATTTAAAGCATATATGTTGCATTTTCAGGTTTCTCACTCCCGTGGAACAGCAGCTTGTGGGTGTAAGCAACCATCAATTTGGATTCTTTATCAAAAACTAAAAATGCCAAACGTCTGCAAAAAATTACCCTGAGGTCAGCCAAGAGATGGAACATGCCACACGCACGAGGCGAAAGTGGCTTAAGACTGTCAACGGCAATATCTAACATTAAACTGCAGTACAACAATGGCCAAAGAAATATATCTGATATTGAATGGAATAAGCCATTGCATAAAACAATTATCGCTGAAGTTTTACTATGTGATACTCTGGCATGCAAATCATAGAAACTATGGCATGCAACTCAGCTCATGATCTGCCATCGAGTTCGACATTACGACTTTTTATGATGTTGACATAATTTTTGTGAAAATGTCGAACATAAAATGAGAAGTATGTCGACATCTTGGAAAAAGTTGTCGACATCTTAGAAAAAATTTCGTACTAATAAATTCAATATGCCGGCGATAATTATCTAGCAAGTCGCGTTACTATCTCGACAAGTGAATTATTAAGTCGACATCTTTCTCTATGATTTCGACATATCATATTATGTCGAACATACATCACAAAATTAATCAACATCAAAAATCGTAAGTCGTAACTTCGATGGCAGAAATAGTGCCACCATAAAAAACAAGAAGTCTTTTGATGTTGAACATTATGCCGGATCATTTAATACTTGCTACAATTCCTATCTCTGAAACATTCAGTAAAGTACTCAATATCCATACCATTTCTTTGTGCTTGGTTATTTAACAAATCATACGAGAAACAATCGTCAACATGTACGATTCATCTTTTTTTACTTTCCCCCCAGATTATAAATTGATACGCAACTGTGTGCGATTTTCCGAACTTGCTACTGTGTCAGAACTGTTTTCCACCGTATAGATTTGATATTTCAGAACTACACGGTAATTTCATACTCCATTAAAAGCTAATATTTCAAAAGAATGTATGGTGGTATAACTTTCTGCCCATCTACATCGAGTTAATTTTCTACCGATTATGTCCAACATGCAACTTAGAAATTATGTCATCATGCAACTTTATTTATGTGTCAACATGCAAGATAATAAGTTGCAATGTTGGACATGAATGAATTTTACATGTTCACATAATTATTTGCATGTTTAACATATTTATCCTTGCATATTTGAACATAAATGTCATAAGTGGGTCATAAAACAAAAACATGTTTTGGCTTTTGTTTTCTTAATTTTTATCTTGCATTCAACATAATCATTGGGAAAACAACTTGCATGTAGATTGCAGAAGTATGCCACCAAAGGATTGACAAATGACTTGTGTCAACGATAAACTACAAATAACTCGCTTTTAAAGTCCTACGAAAAATAAATACTTAAAAACGGAAATAGTTGACACCAATTTATACAACGTACATCCATTCGAAGCTTGTGAAATTACAACATGTGGCAAATTTTGCCTATTTTCACTTTCTACTTTAATAGCAAGTTGATTCTTCAATCATACATGTACCATTCCAAGCCACATCAATGTTTACAGATAATTTAATATTCCTCTTTAAGACCTTAAAAGCTCTACCGGCCGGCGGGTTTTCCCCTGCTTGAAATAAATGTTGCTGATTTTTTGCTATTTATAATTTCGTTTTGTTGCTCTCCGGACGTCACGATAAAACTCGTCTTTTTCGCCCCGGCTAACTGTCGTCTTTTCGCCCTCGCTAATTATTGTCGCCCGACATAACGATGAACACGTGATCTTTTCTCCTAACTCGCCAATAAAAAACGAAGATTAACCATATTTCAAGGGGCGACAAAACGTAAATAACGACATGTCCACCGCGATGATATACAAACCATGTAGCGCAAACAGTAAAAAATAACCCAATGGATGTGGGGCGCATACACTGAGCACTATCCCTGCAAGTTTCAGTCAGAAGGCCAGTGTCGGGCATAATTTGATAAGTAGAAAACTATTGCTTCCCGTCAAGTTTCATGTACTCCGCTGCATAGGATAAGCAGTGTCCACCACGCAATTTGTAAATAACGACACCAAGTTTGTAATAAAAAATTCAAAATCAGAGAATTATTTTAAAAATAGGGGAAAATAGTTTGAGGATGAAACCCCGTCTTAAGACACAATTTGACCATTTCAGGGAGAAAAGATGGTTTGAACCCAATAAGATGTGCTTTTAAAATAGTATTACAAATTGCGTGGTGACAAAGCAGACACTAGGCGTCAAATAAAAAATTACTTTTTGTTCTTTTTAATCCTCTTGATAGCCATGAGATTTAACTGTCGGACTATCGGACCGTCGGACTATCGGACCGTCGGACTATCGACATGTCACCAACAACAACAGTCATAGTAAAATGACTTCATAGACTCAGATGCCTCAGACTGCATGCTTTACTCGGCCAAATCACTATTTTAGCCATGTATATACATATTTATATATCAATCATCTTTTGCATGATAAAATCAGGGATTTTGCCTAAACTGGTGTTCTCTTCTTTTGATTGGAATATAAGAAATTGATAGCCAGACTATTATGTAATCCTGCAGACTGGTCAAAAGTTAGAGATGAGAATTGTAGTATATAACCCCTACAGACTAAAATAGACTGGCCTAATATACTATTGTAAAGAGTATACCATTTAGATATATGGGAGTAAAAGGGTCAAAGCCCCTCTGGACAACCATATTGTCAAGATCATGAATATGCATTAGGGTAGAAATATGCACATGAGCATGTAGACATGTTAAGCTTCAAAATTACAAAATATCAACAAGGTGATTTTTCAGGAGGTAGATTATTAAGAAATGTACAAGTTGAAATTCTTGGTGACTATAAAAAAAGGAAAAAAAAATATGTGTAGTTGTACATTTCTGTGATAAAACTATTAGATAAAGGAGCGGATAAACAGGGATTGAAAACAGTATTAATACATTAGCACACTTTCCCAAAACCACCTTTCAATCATTCTGATGATTAAGAATATCTGATCAGTGTTAGTGAGGTGTTTGGCAGCTTAAGATTTGGTAAATCTGAAACTGATATTATCAAGGACTCATTTACACATGCTAACTGATTTCAACCTACACTTGTATCTTTCCTGCCGGCTCCTTTTTTATCTTTAAGATCCTATGGATGGGAAATGCAAATAAATCAGCGAAAAAAGAAAAGAAAAAAAGCACACACACAAAAAAAGCATTCTGTGTTGTGGTTTCATGTTTACATTTTCTTTAAGTGAACAGTGCTTCATCAAAATCTAAGACAAAAAAAATTAATTAAAAAAATTAAAAAAAGGTAAATTGTTTCATAAATGTAAATGTAATGACATTAGATCCATTGTAATTCATTGATATCTGCATATTATGTGGGCCTGTTGTTAACCAACAGACCATTTTTGAGTTGTCCAATTCTGTTCAGTTTCATCACAATAGTTTGTACTTAAACTACGCGATGTCATCTGAAAGTTGGGCAAGGTCGATTCAGGTTATGTAATATTTTCATTGACAATATTCGGCGATATCTTATTTAACTTCATCTGTGAGGAATTAATTTTAGTTAAATTATCTCTCTTGTAAATATGGAAAGTGTCATCACTTTCCTGTAATCTAATTTTCGAATCTGGCACCTATTACTTCACGATATTAATATCCCTGGTCATGGAGGCGATAAACAGCTTATCCTGAATATAGTGATGCCCTACTTTGCCCTATGAAACTGCACTCTATTATGACGAATTGTGACGTAACATGACAATTCGAAAATGGTCTATTGATCTTTGGCTTGACTGTCTACAGAGGTCATCAACTGTGACTAAGAATCTATGTAATTTGTTTGCCTCATAATATCTGCTAACAGAATTTTGCTTACAACAGATAGTAATAAAAACATTTTAAGGCGATATTTCTGATATTCAACATTCATGCTTTTCGAAAAAAAAATCTAAATTTCGACCTAGTACTACATGATTTCCAGTTATTTGGGCTTTGACTACTAATTTATCATAATAAACACAAGCCTTATGCGACTGCATTTGCCTGCATGAGTAGATGACAAAATGCTTAAGCCTCTAAAAATTATTATTATGAAAAACATGTGACCATGGATTTTTACTAAGATATCCTACAAGATCAAAAGCAATTTTCAACATACAGTAAATATTATTTGGAGATGAGAGAGAGAGAGAGAGAGAGAGAGAGAGAGAGATTTTTAAGTGTAGATCATGTGATACCAAATTCCACATCTCATAATTTTACAAAACTTCCCTATGTGAGAGACAGAAAGAAAAGGAGAAAAGAGAGAGGTCAAGGGTCAAAAGTACTCCGATTTCTAAATGAAAGTCAAGTGATACCAAATTTCCCAGTTCACAATTAACAAAACTTGCCTGTGCGAGATCTGCCTCTTCTTTTTCACGTTTCATCTTCTCCTGATAATCGAGCTCTGCCTGAGCCTCTAAGGCCTTAGTGGCAATTCTAACAGCTTCTTTCTTTATGTCACTTTCTTTCAATTCGGGCGAAAATCGCACTTGGATGGGGCATTTCTGCAACAAGGCATAAAATGGTCTGTACAAGCAAGACAGATCGAACATAAGAAACATCCAAAAAAACCTACATCTTTCAGTTGACTTCAAAGCAAAAACAATATTAACATTTTTTTTTATTTAATTGAAATATTTCATGATTAAAAACAAAATTACCACAAATGGTATAAGATATGCCAGTCATGAATTCTGACAACTTCCAACATATTTTCTGCTGTGTAAGGAAGATAACAAACTTTTCAGAAAAAAAAAAAGTAACATTTTCTTTTTTCCTCTGAATATAAATCTCAGAGGTTTTGAAATGAAAAATAATTTACTGGTCAACCTGACCAGTGAATTACTAAATTTCACTGGTCGTAGCAAAATTTTACTGGTCCTTATATAAATATTACTGAAAAATAAAAACATATGAGTGAAATATTCTTGAGTGGGACGTTAAACAACAATAAACAAACAAACAAAACCAAAACCGGCGGATTTCAAAAACTCTGAAATCTGGAATATTGTTTTAGCTCAACAAAGTGAGTTTCCCAAGCTCAAGAGCCTGACGATGGACAACAGCCCCATTGACACAACATGGGAAATTTCTAAATCAAGGTTAAAAGTGCAAAATCGAATTTATAAACCCATGACATTGTTTTAAATACCATTCCATAAACACATAAGGAAAACGTACAACAATTTTTCAGTTATATGGTGAAGGCCAGTTTTTGGTACACTTTCTAACCAAAATCTGATTAGGTTCCAGCGGGGCTCGAACCTGAGCTTACCAGAATTGAGAGACTTCATGGTTCAAAGCGCAATGCTCTAACCATTCGGTCACAGAGGTCCCTCCCCCATTTTCTAAGACATGCTGTATCTATGTTTTTAGCCCGACACGAGTCATTATCATATTTGTTCCGAGGTATACTAGTATTGAATCTATGGATCAAGTTTAATCAAAATCGGTGAAGGCATGAAAACATCAGAGCAATTACAAGTTAAATGACGAACAACTGGGTGGTGGGTATACAATAATACGTCCTGTCTAACCACACCAGGCTTTTTAATTTTCTGTCAATATTGGGGAAATGACATTGCCAACACAAATGGGAATTTTAATATAAATTTGTGTCAAATTTGGAAAAATTGCACACATGGAAATCTAAATGCAAAGAATCTTTCTTTAAAATGCATTTCCACTTACATTAATTTGTTTTTCATTAGGTCTTGGCCTCAACACCAAATCGTGATTTTTTTTTTCCATCAAATTGGGGAAAACACTTTTCAGCCCCATGCACACTATAGAAAAAGGCCTGAACACATGTATAAAAATCACAATAAATAGAATTTTATGAAATTCCATAAAAACCACTTTTAAGCTTCAGTTTTTGTACTAACCTTTCCTGGTTCTATTGTCCCAACAGATGGAGATATGGTTATTGGTGCATCCTCAGGCACCACAAATTCAAATGATGTGGGACCCACAGGTGCTATCTCACCTAAAAATAAATATAACAAAACATGAGCTGAAAATTCAGTCTTTCACGCACTATATGAATTTGTGGATAAAACAGATGAAAATATACAGGGCATTCCCAAAAAAATGAACTCCCACTTTGAAATGATGACCAATACAGGATTTATTGACTAAGAAATAAAATTAATAGCTCAATTTACAAAATACATCACCAGAAATAAACTCACTCTTCAAATAAATGTATATTTTAGTGTCAAGATCAATGATCAAAACCAAAATGATTAATTCAGTGAGTTATGGGAAGTGAAAATAGGGGTAGGTTTTAGGAGGACACCCTATATATATATTTTTTTTTTCCTTTTTAAACACAAGTGTATTGCTCGTGCAATATACATGGTAAGTTACTAAGGTATAAACTTGATTATACAGAACTTGGTTTCTACAAATTTCTACATATGATGAATTTTTAGACCGTTTTCTGACTTGGGTATTATATACTACAAGCCAAAACAAAACCCCCAAAATACTCATATACCACCTAGGAATTTGGTCTTAATAGAATACATGTTAATGTCTGTCCAACTTACTTTCTATTTTATTTTGCACTTCTTTAACAATTTGATTAGCGAATATAACCAATTCTTGAACAAAAGTACATTTTCTAACAATTTTTTTGTCACTTTGAAAATATTTGCAGATTGTAAGAGAAAAAATCCCACAAGACTAAATATTTGTATATTTAATTTATCTTATGTTTTAAATAAGCCTGTCCCCAAGGCTTCTATTGCTTTACCCGAATACAAAAGAAAAACAACAACATAACATTCACTAAAAGAACTACAGTAAACAGTTACATTGAAATCCGACTTTATTTAAAATGATTTTGATTCTCCGGCCAAATTACTTTATTACCATTATAACCCTGTTATTTTGAAAACCCTGTTTAATTGAAAGAGAAATTCAATCCCCTTTGATTTCAATGTATCTGGGGTTCAACTATATCCATAATCTTGCGCTATGAAACTGACCTTTGCCAATCCGAGGGACTGGGTGAGTAAACTCATTAGTACTCGTATGGGAGTTGATGACATGCACGGTAGCAGACGACACATCGTAAAGGGAAGTGGCAGAGAAATGGACCACATGGTGGGACATCTCTAGCGGTGGATGAACACCAACACCTTTGCACTGTATCTTGAATTCTCTGCAAATAAAAAAAAAAAATTGGGGCATGAGGTCAGACAGGTTAAAGGTCAACGTTAAAAAATGTCAAGTGTTTTTTTTTTTCTCTAAAATTTCTGAATCTGCTTTTAAAGTCCTACAAAATGGTTTACCTAAGTATGCAACTGTAAAACTGTAAATCAACTGGAAGTTGACATATTTTTTAGACTCTTGAAGGGATCAAAGATCGCATTCTGTTTCGAATGCAGATACCTGTATGGCTTACACCAGGTGCTAACTTCTTTTATCTACCTAGAATGAATGTAGAT
Organism: Atrina japonica; assembly: GCA_030159075.1. NCBI lineage: Eukaryota > Metazoa > Mollusca > Bivalvia > Pterioida > Pinnidae > Atrina > Atrina japonica. Next base: position 20,610 of record BROG01000918.1, on the reverse strand, counting down.
TCCAAAGTTGAAACTAGAATATTTTTTTCACAACATGTCTCCTATTTCCATTACAATTTTAAATCATATTACTTGGCTTTTTAGGTCATTAGAAACAACTTTAGATCATCTTTAGGTCATGACCAACAACATGTTGAAATTTCAATGTATTCCAAGCAAGGGATGGAAAGTTATAGCATGGATAAGATGTGTGGTGGATGAAAAAACAGACAACTGTGGCGAGACCAATATTTCTCCACGCCCTGTTGGTGGTGGGGTGTGTGGAAAGGGGAAATGACTCTATTATAAATGTGACTGTACTAGTTCTGATTTCTTTTATGAATCAAAATATATCTATTTACATATTTTAATTGCAAATATTGTCCAACTAATTTCATACTTCTTGAATAAATATGGAATCACAGATACTAATAAAGACATCTTTATGGCCAAGTAATACAGTTATATGGTTGAACGATTTTCTTTTTATCTTTTTTATATTTTGAAATCTTTTCAATCTTTATTATGGGGACACAAATGGCATTTTTATGTGTTTTTCAAATTTTGCTATCAAATATACAATTTTTAAAGCTATAAACTTTCCTCCGAACAGAGAAAAAAAATTATCGAATTGAAAGGCAGCCAATTCCTCAGGCTCATCAGATCTTAAAGGTATATTGTATTTCCTGTATGTTTTCACAATATATATCTGTGCTACTTTTGGCATATGTTTCTACTTTTTGCATATGTTTCTACTTTTGGCATATGTTTCTACTTTTGGAACACGTTACTATTTTTGGAACATGTTACTATTTTTGGCATATGCTATGACTAGTTTACACACAGTGTGTCTCAAAAATTAGTTATAGTACGTATATTAAGAATTACCTATTGATAAGTGACTTGCAACTGAGCTCAAATTTGTAGTCCCTGGCTTTCTTGGGGCTGAAGATGACTTCTAGGCTGATGGTTTCCAATGGCAACAATGTCCCAAATCCATCATTTGGCTGAACTTCCACATACTAAAAAAAACAATTGAAATTTAGCAAAAACACATAAATATGTAAAGATTTTTAATGCACTTGAATAAGTGCAAATGTTTTTTTCGGTCAGAAATTCTAAATTCTAAACACAAAATGATGCAGACCAAACATTTGACATATTTACAAAAGAAGCATAATGAACGATTCTGAAAAAGATTATACTTTAAATCAATATTTTTTTTTATGTGAAAACTTTAAATTTCATAAAATTTTATCCAAATTTTGTGGAAAATAAAATTATGACTAACAATGGTGAATGTCAATCTAAATTTTCTACATTAATTTTTTTTACGGAATAACATTTTTGAAAGAAAAATATTAGGAAATATAAATTTAGTTCTTTGCCATTTTCCACGACTTTTCATCACTAACTAAAGAATGTACCAGAGTAATATTGTTATTATTACTTTCTGGAGACACCTTTAGAATTGCCCATTTGAAATCATAAATAAATCATCAAGATGTAAAAGAAATTCATATACATGTACCAAAATTTCCCTAGATTCAAGTTATTTTAAATTTTAAGGTCATTAGATAATTTCTTTAACTTTAATTTGATTTTTCATCATCGAAATTCCCATAATTTGGTATCAATCATACAAACTGACAAACATTTACAAATATGCCCCCCTCCCCCATTTTCGATCTTCCAAACATAAAAACTTACATCTGGTAGCCCAACAAAGCCGTACTCCTGTGGCAATATGGATTTGTTGCTCAGTTTAACGGTGGCTTTCACCGACTCGTAGATTGTACAACAACCAAAATCTATATCCTGCACATCAAACTCCATGTCGGAAGTGGTTACCACCGCTTGCACGGTGAATGGTACCGGCTGAGTCTGTAAAATTAAAATCAAATTTATTGTAGAATCTTCCCTTATATCTATGTAGCTTATCCATGGCTTGCAATAAAACCCTCGTACATACTATGAACTGTTCCCACACAGCAAAACTTACTAGAACTGAAAATTAAAAGTTTGTCATAGGATAGAGAAAAGTTGAATTTTGTTTATTGTTGTTTAATGTCCCGAGAAAAGTTGAAAATGATTATGACATATCCGTTATAATGATGGAAAATAACAAACATTCTGAGAGTATTGATTCAATTGTATCTCTACCTGTGAAACCATTTACGAGTGATTGCTGCATAATTAACAAACTTTAACCAAAACCTTGACTAGACAGATTGATGAATGGACAAAGAAAAAACCTATAGTGCAGTCCACCACACTTCAGAATTTCCTACCCCTGCCTACCCCCCCCCCTCCCCCCCCCCCCCCCCCCCCCCCCCCTCCCCCCCCCCCCCCCCCCCCCCCCCCCCCCCAAAAATACAAAAAGTGTAGAAAGTAATGGATGCTACACATACCTGGTCTGCTACCCTGATGATCATTGGTGCTTCCAAGACTCCGGTCTCTTTATCAAAATATTTGCCGGCCTCCTCAAATAAACTTTGTCTGCAAGACAAAATCTCAAATGAACAGACATTTCTCATGACATGACATGAGTGGGGTGTCTTATTAAACTTGATGTTGATCTTAACACATTTAACTTTCATCCGTATTTTTTTTTTTTTTCCACTTTTGGACATTTATAGAAATATACAAAACTAACCTCTGTTAAATTATTTTTCACAAAATACAGTAGAAATTTGGAGAGTCAAACTTCACTTGGTTAAATTTCTCGAGGTTTCAAACTACTGACAAAGTCTCTATTAATTTTGATATCCAATATTACTAATAAACAATTTATAATTTGGACTTTTAAGAGTGAAATTTCTCAATGCTTTGAATAATATTCTGAGAGCCCCTTACAATAATTAGAAACCATCCAAAAGTCCTACAAATAATTCAAAGTAAAAATTTACAGTGGATGAAATTGCCCTTCGACAATTCCTCTTCATCTCAGAAACATTCATTTTTTTATATTTACGAAAAATTAAATTAATTTTAGCATTAATTATAGAAGATTAAATGATCTTATATGTCTTTTATGGTTTTAAAGCGGTCGTATACACAGATACAAGTACATAATAAAGAACCTCGGAAATTACAAATCGTATGGTTCTCGGTTACCATTCATGAGTCGAAATAACGTTGTTTCAAAATCTTCTATGTGGTTCCTTGAACTTCAACTCATCAAAGATTTACTATATACAGAATCTCTCTTGTCTGGTATCAAAGATATGCAGAGGGTTTAAGCTGTGAACAGTCAGGGCAAAAAGCCCCTGGCCAAGTCTCAAAATTTTTAGGGCATAAAAATAATACTAACCTTGGTAGAAATTTGAGTTGAGCTGAGAATGTGGACTGAGCCTGGATGTATCCAGTTTTAGGAAGAAGTTCCAGATGATTTCGTAGCTCTTTGCAGACCTCAAACTTCAGCCTTAATGCAGTAGTGGCCCTGTAAAACAAAAACAAGATGTGTTTTAAAAACACTAATGCCCATGATAGCCTAGTCATTACAGCCATTACTGAAGATTTTTTAAAGTCCCATAACTCTGACAAATGCTTTACACCTGGAAATTTTTGCCCCTCGTTATCTTAAATTCGCCATTTGATGACAGAGAACATATTCACCCCGTCTTAAAATTTCCTCAAATCACTATATTTTTATGGATGACATGTATGTCCAGGGTTTCTTTATTTGGCATGAAAATTTAGCTTTCGATATTGACTTACAGCAGGAAGCAAAATTTGGGGAGAGAAATTCCACTTACCGTATCCGACGCATTAAGCGCCTAGGATGCTACAAAAATCAGGAAAAAGGAGTGGGCACTTAATGGGAATAATTAGTACTCAAATTGATGTAAAACAGTTAATTTTTTGTAAGGCACAGTGGTAACGTTTTTGTAGTTATTACTGAGGAAACCTATTGCCTAAGAGAATTTTTCAGGCCCACATCTCCTTGTCAACCAGCTAAAAAAGATTCTTGCTCATATGTAAATAGGGGTAGGGGCGCTTATAGGGACATGGGCGGTTAGTGGGTCGAATACGGTCATTTACAGTGGAATCTCAACGTTCAGACCACCTGACTATCACAAAATGGTTGTGTTTACAAGGTGACCTCTTCAGTGAGGCTTCTTGATATACCAACACAAAGCAGAATGTTGAATAAACATGGCCTTAGCTGTGAGGTAAGCCTCCATATATGTCTCTAAGTAAGGGTATGTGACACAAAGATTAAAGTTCATCTCACACTTTGAATATTACAAATTAAACAAATGACCACAAGCCTGCTAGAATAATTAAATCTTTTGACATGGCCCCTTATATCAAAGAAAACCAACCTGTTATTGACAATAATGGTGTCCTGGTAAAGTCTGTCATACATACAGATTCTTAAGTCGACATTTTGTCTTGCGACCCAGACGGGTACATCGATTGCATTAGCTATCGTCTGTATCGAGATCTGAAATAAAATTGAAAAATGCCATATCAATCACTATGGTAACCTAAATAACACAGTAGATTAGAGTCAAACCTAGTATAATAACATTAAATATTATGCAAAATGATGTATTAAATAGAAAGTTGACCTTTGAAAATACAGTAAAACCTGTGTTTAGCTGACAGTTGCAGGACTACTCAAATTGTCCACCGAATGAAGGATGGCCATTTACTACTAAAACATTCATAAGTATAATCAACACAATTGTTCTTGTAATCAAGTGTTCCGATGCAATGCAAGGAAATAAATAGCAAGCAAAAACACAAAATAAAAGATGGTAAGAGTGTTTCTTAAAATAGACGTTGGGATATACAGCTTAGTGTGAAAATGACTGCGGCAAAGGAAGTCAATCATAGGGCGACTGTCTGCTAATTCAAGGTTAAAACTAAAGAAATTATGCATATTGGGGGCCAACAACTTTGTCCTTTGTTTGGTTAAGGGAGGTGTCCATTATTTAAAATTATTTCAAACAGACACTAGTAGTCTTATATAGCAATGTAATTAGGGACCTAGACAAACTGTCCATTAACAGAGAGTGCCCACTGAATTAAGGTGTCTGTTACGACAGGTTTTACTGTATTGGTTATTGCACAGCAAATCAGAGCAGAGGGTTGGAATTTGCTATACGGTTTTGTCATTTGTCATTACACAAATTACAGTAAAACTCCAAACATCAGGACTCTCTTGGCTCCATTTAAAAATCATTAGGACTTTAGCCAGGCTGATTGGTTTTCAGTTTAAAAGCTGGATAACAATGGTAGTCTGTTGTCCGTCAAAAAGTGCACATGACTAATACAGTGAAACCTGTCTTGAGAGACCTACCCCCACACCTGTCATGAATATGGGGTCTTTAAAGACAGGTGGTCTCTGAAGAGAGGTCATAATGAAAGAATTGCTTAACAAAGCAATTTATGAATGTGGTCTCTCAAGACAGTTTTCACTGTATTATAATTATTGATGTGTGAAATTCTTCTGACAGTTTTTTGTGGCAATATGGCCATTTTTTTAATTATTATTAAGAATTGTCAAATTTTCTGAACTTTTAAACTACAACTCAACAAAAAGAAGAAAATAAATCAACTGCTTCTGAAAATAATTTTTATAAACAATTTTTTAAAATAATTTCTTGTAATATTTTACAATTTTACAACATTTCTGAAACACTCTCTGGTTTTAAAATGTCATAAAAAGATCTGAAACTTACGCTTTCAGAAAGTGGATCACTGAAAGTGATCAGGAATTCAGAGTCCACTTTTCCTGGAATATTTGGTTGCCAAATAATTTCAAGCTTGATGGATGAAAATGGACCAAGTTCGCCACCAGCAACCATTCCCACTTTCATTCCGTCTAGAGCCCCATAATCCTCCATTTCACTGACAGCGAGGTCTGGGGACTCGACCATACCTAAGAGTAAATGATAATGTGAAATATAAAAAAACGAATAGGTCATATACATAATACGGGGAAATTTTTGCCCCTTTCACATCATCAGTGGGTGCATTCAAAACTGGGCAAATTCAAATCAGTAAATTCGTTTACTGAAACAATTGTTAAGAGTATCTATTATATATATCATTTTAAACAGCACACACAATTGTTTAAAAAAAGAATTAATGTGATCATGCAGAAAGCAGACATGCACATGTATAAATTGTTAAATAGAACAAAAACAAAGTCATATCATAAATAAGAATTGTAACAAGTCTGGGCAAATTTAAAACTGGGGGAAACCATTTGTAAGTGTAGTAGGGCAAAAATAACCCCGTAATACAGTACATCGGTGTATTTTTATATTTATTATAGACCACCTGCAGTGGTCTAATAGTAAAAACATTCAGCTCGCAAGTACTTGGTCTCGGGTTTGATTCTCGGTATTATGCCATACAAAAGACTTTATAAAAAATGGTATTGACTCTTCCTACGCCAAGTGCTCGGGCATAGAAGGTGAAAGTCTTAAAACTGAGTACCTGTATTACAGAATGCAGGGCACATGAAAAAATTACAAAACTTTAAGAAGAAACTTAACTAACTGATAGACGCTGAAAAAAAGGTTAAAATATATTTTTTTATTTTTTTCAGGTCTAAAGACTAGAAAATGAATGAAAAGTACAAACTCTCTATATGGCCAGAGACATGAATAACTGATCACCCCCAGAAAAACAATGGACTCTTCTGTAAATCAATGACTTAGACCAGTCCACATATATCTTTAGGGGTAAATGAGTTAGTTTCAATCATATGTATTCAGATAGTAAAGCTACCTTGGTCATCATCCTGTTGATCATCATCTCTCGGGCTCAATCCTTCGCCTGGTACCTGGCTTCCATTTTGTCCAACAGAAGATCCAGCCCCTTCTTGGCTTGCTTTGTCAATATCTACAAATTTTAAACAAACATAAGACTTTTTGCTAGAAATTCTACCAATCAATTTTCATTTTGCAAGGAAACATCATATGAAAAAATGGACTTCAATAGATATAAACCTATTTTAAGACCTGTGTCAATCAAAATTATTGTGAAGGTCAAATTACTTTGATGCAAAGGGCGAGAGTTCCAAATGTGAGAGAAAATAACTAAATAAGCAAATATGGAGCATCTGTTTGTCTCTTATGATTTAAACAATTTGAAAGCGCGTAAGATTTCAATTGGTCAACAGTCCCTGACCTCTCTATAAACTCTTATTCCAGGCATCATCCAGGGGTCACCTGCATCCTTGAGATGCTACGTATCAAATCTGAGGAGAATCAATTCAACAGATATTTAGGATAAGTTTAAAACATAAAAAAAAAATGAATCAAGCATTTGAGCAAACCTGCAAGACGTAGGGTCAATAAGAGGTCACAATAATGATAAAAAGACAAGCACTAAGAAGAGGTATTAAATTGTTTGTTTACCTTCGCCTTTTCTGTCTGTTGATATTTTGTCTGGTAATACTGCGACATCTTTCTTTACTGCGACAGAGGTGGAATCGGGACTAAAGGCCTGCACAGAATCGGCTGTTGTCTGTTAATGGTTGAATAAAATATTATAATATCAATACCGATACACTCATAATTAATATGTGTAACGATCAAATTTTCAGCTGAAATTCCTATTCCTATTTTTTTTCAGCGCCATGTCCGTTTAATAAGGGCATCTGCCTTTAATGGCCATTCAAACATAACCTTTGTTAACTTTTTTTATAAGGAACAAACCTCTTTATAAAGGCCACCTGTCTATAACAGCTATGTTTGCCTATTCCCTTGGGTGGCCTTTATATACAACTTTGACTTTACTACCACTATCTGAATAATACCATAATAATGATGACAGGAAATCAACATACCAGTCTTCCTAAGGATGTTGCAGCTGTTGTCACGGTTCTCTCTTTACTGCCAGTGACCTTGAAGAATTCAAATTTGGTGCCAAGTGCTCCCTTGTTTGTGAGTGTAAACGTCCTTTTTAAAGTTTCCCCTATCACTGTAGTGCCAAAATCAATCAGGCAGGTGTCCGTGGACAGCTGTAGGAGAAAGTAGGTCAGTCAAACTTATTTAAATATAGGTCAAACACCTTAACAACTTTGATATTTACAAATTTTTGTAGAATCATTTACACATCTATGACATCTGATTTTATACTTCACAAATTCATGACACGTTTTCACATTCAATAGAATCTGAAAAAAATGATAAACACTACAAAGTACAGATAATTGTGACGGGTCTAAATTTGACCTTGAACTTTTGACATAATCATGTTTCATCCTTCAAGATGAGGTCAATAACTCTTAAATAACCAAAATTAATAAACTATGTGCAGTATTTACTGAGATAATCCATGTGGTATTCAGTACAATGCAATTTGTAATGGACATTTGATCACTAAACATAAAAAGATTATCATCAATGGAATAATCTCTATAATATTCACAGCATGAAATTGTCTTAATTGACGTAAGACTTGGCTTTAACTGATGTCTAGGTCAATATAAGTTTTTGAGGTCAATATCACATCATATTCACCACCTGAATCCTGTAACACCTATCATCTGACCACCAGTAAACATTCTTTATCAACTGTTTATTGCAATACTCACATCACATTTCTTAGTCGTACATTTCAGAGGAATTGAAAATGGTCCAGTCTGTGACAGGAAGTTGACCTCTCCCAACAAATCTTCATTAATCTGAAAACAGAAAATAAAACATTTTAATACACAAAACAAAGGGGAGGTAACTTCATCTATTTTAGGTGTATAAAATGTTTTGTAATGTTTCAATAGGCATTGAATTTAGTTGCATAAAACCCTATCAACTCATCTATCCCTGAAATACAATGGATTCTTCTAAATTTCATCGCTGTAGACCAGTCCAAATGTGTATTTATGGATGTCTGAGTTAATATTTCGGAATAAAGAACGCAAATTATCTTGGAGCTTCTTTTCACTCTCATGTATCTATCTGATCATGAATTAGAGATTCAATTTTTAAAACTCTGCATTGAACTACAATATCTAAAGGCATACATGATTTCAAAATGAATTTTTTTTAGTTTGTATTAAAAGTTTCAAATGTTCAATGTTTTATACAAATAATTTTTTTTTTTTCAAAAAATCCCAGGTTGAAAAAACTTGTTATAATATCATTTTTGTGAAAAGAAATGGAATCTGAACAATGGGTGAGTAAACATATGTATTCATACGAGGATGAAAGGAATATCAATCATTGGAATATTTCATTCATTCTAGGCAATCTTTTTAGCCTTTTCAATCAAAGTTTTGGTCTAATCGAGGGATTTTTTTTATCAAAATGACAGCCTGTATGCCTTTTAGTATATATATAAGCATTTTTTAAAAATGAATAAATACCAGTCCAAATGTTATGTAACTTTGTGAAAGATCAGCTTTAAATGCTGTTTTCTATATCAGATATTTCTCAACTATATGTAACACTATACTCACCATGGGCTTAAATGTCACCATCATCTCACAGGTCAAACCAGCTGACATTTGCCCCGGTGGATCAAAACTGAAAAATATCAATGATAAGAAGTTAAAAAGATTTACTGTACAGAGAAAAAATAACTTAGGGTGTTAATGTTGATAAATCTGTAAATTTAAGAAAGAATGAAAAGGCTATTAATACAATTATTTATGTACAGTAAAACCTGTCATAGCAGCCACCTCTATATAAGGATTACCTGTTTATAAAGGTCAGTTTTTTCAAGTCCCTTGACTGCATACTTCAACTAAATTGAACTTGTGTATAAGGGTCACCTGCACATAAAAGTCAATATTTTCTGGTCCCTTGGGTGGCCCCTATATACAGGTTTCACTGTATATGATAAAATATGAGCTTCTTTTGTAGAACGTGATTTTATTTTATGTTACTCCGCGAATTCAAGAAACCATAACCATTCCAGGAGAGAGAAAACATAAAAATTACTGTATTGCAATAACAAATCATGTGTGACAATAATTATGTTGCATCAAGTTACTCAAGCGAGAAAACAAATAACTGATTCCTCCATTTAATTTGAAAATGGTTTAATATGCTAATGAAGGTCAGCAACTTACTGAATCTCGATGAAATCCTTCAGACGTTCTGTGATGTTGATGTATTTACAGTAATTGACCGTGTACGAGACATTTGTCAAGGTCACCTTCTTCTTGTAGGTTTTCCCCACCACAAAATCCTAGAAGAAAAAAAATTACGACACATGCATATGAGAATGTACAATCTATACCTTTTCAAGTGTAATCACCATGTTTATTTGTAACATGGTATATACCTTGAATTTTTCGCCCCTAGTTATTTCTGCCTTTTCACGACAGAAAACATATTCGCCCTGCCTTAAATTTGCCCTACATCACCATAGTCTCACAAATGGCATGTATGTCTGTACTTCATTTACTTAGCTGGAAAATTTCACTCTCATTATAAATTCGCCCTCTCATCGAAGGGCAAAAATGGGGAAAATTAAACGGGAGCGAAGTAAAATTTAATAAACAATTGAAATCAAATAATACACAATTAACAAATAATTTGTTACGCTTATATATCATACAAACTTTTCCTTCAATTTACATTTTTAGAATCTTCATTTTGTCTCTTCCTTGTGTTAAGGTATTCTGTGGTGGTGTAAGGTTTGCCATCGGTACAGTGATAATATCATTATAATTAGTATTTCTACATTCACTGTTTCACACTGCAATTTTCAATGCTTCATTGAATACTTATAACAATAATATATACTGTAGAATCATAAACTTTTGTGGGTTTAAAAATTTGTTGTTTTAAAAATGAAACAAATTCGTTGACATTAAATTTCGTTAAAAAAACAAAAACAAATGCTTTTGTAAAGGAACCTATTACTATTACTACTTTAACTTGATTTAAAATTCCGTCATGGTTTAAATTTCCTTGATAAATGAAAAAAATGACATAAAAACAAAATTAAAACCACAACGAAATTTTCTGATTCTACAGTATAATGATACATTTTCATATATCACATGATACACATTTTTTAGTCATGATACATAGCGCTAGTAATCTTTTAATTCACTTTCCTCTTGTAGAATCCAGGCTTTATTGATAAGCTTAAAAAACAAAGGTAAACAAGACAATTGAATACAGAGCCTTGACCACCAACTTAAATCTGTGTTTTTATCACAATTTCTTTTTCTTTTGTATGTTGTCTTATTGAACTTAAAGAACTGTAACCTGCATTGTGGGTCTGCGAGTGCGTCACATCACATGGTCATCCATCCAGATGCTGATCGCGACTGACGCGGCTTAACTTCAGCACATGAATATAAACACTAACCACGTCCAGCCACAAAAGCTAGCTATTGGACTAGACAGTTAAACTGCCTATATCCATGACCATTACAGAACCATTGTGGTTTTAACTGTTAAACTCTGGGCAGTACAAAAAAACAGTACCTCATCATGTAGTTGGAAAGAACGACATTTGTCTAAACTTACTTTGAAATGGATGACATCCGGCTTACTGTAGAAAGGGCAGCCCTGGAACTCCCGTCCAGCCGCTACTTGTTTTACGATGATACCAGAGCGGTGTTTCTCCAACACGTTTTGTAAGATTTCCTGAAATTGAACAATTAGATAAGGTTTGATAAAGGCATAAGATAGGAAGTTTTAACTAGCATTCTGTGAATACTGATGAATGAAAACATGTCCCATACCTGCGACACCATAATTTTGGGAATAGTGAGCAATTACGAAACTTAAATCAAAACCTATACTGGACTGACCGTAATGACCAAATAGATGAAAGTAGGCAAAACATTTAGTCCCCCAGCCAGGTTTCACCAAGACGGGACTAAAAAAAAGTTTGCGATGTTTGTTGATGACTTTCAAAAGGATGCAGAATAAGCTTTGAACATTATTGCTTGATTCTGATTGATATTTACTGTATACCTCGGTATTTTCGGTTCTGCTTATTATTCACCATTTTACGACAGAAAGCACATTTGCCCCATGTTAAATTCGTCCTAAATCACCATTATAAGTCTCATGGATGGCATGTATGCCTGTACTTAAATTATTTAGCTTGAAAATTTTGATTTCATTTTAAATTTGCCCTCTAATCTAAGGGCGAAAATGCCAAAAATTAAACATGAGCAAAAAATGTCCAGGTATACAGCTAGTGTCCATTTGTTTGTTGGTTTGTCTAACTGACACTTTCCATCTAGAATTTTTTCGCCTACATGAAGGTGTCATCAGCTTTAAGTGAAATAACACAAATTTCGACTGTTGCCATGGATATCTGCCAATGCATTGTCCCATGCTTCTTTAATGTTCCCTGCCTGCTGTGAAATGGGAGCTCAAATTTTTAAGTTTTATCTGACAGGACAGATTCTTATATTCAAACACTGTAAAATGTAAACCTAAAGTCACTACCTTTTTCAATGTTTTATAAGGTACGGAACATGACTTGGACTGTCTGCTTGTGACTTGGTAAATGGGAATGGAACACGTGGAACCTTCGATATGACAGTTGAATACTTCTTCCCAAACACGACTGTATTAAGTTCAATTTCACAAAAAAACCCAAAAAAACAGTTAAACTAAAGTTAAACTCTTTCACCCCTAAAGACACATTTAGACTGATCTAAATCATTGATTTACAGAAGAGTCCATTGTTTTTCAGGGGTTGATGAGTTAAATCACATCATTTACCTTATCCATTTTACTCCCACCTGGGAGTTTGACAAGGCTTTCAGCATCTTTGGGAACACGATATGGTTTGTGCTGATCCCATAATCCCTCAAATTCAGGCAACGCAAGGTTAGTCTTCTCTTCATCTAATTAAAAAATCAAAGAAAAATCAAAATGAAGTGCAGCTTTAGACATACATGTATTTCATTTTGAATGTTTTATTAACAGTGAGTTTTTGTACATGTATATAAATATATGTTTACATTTTGCAAATAAGGGCCTCCGTGGCCGAGTAGTTAGAGCATGATGTGCTTTGACGCTAGCAGACGATATCCAATGGTAACGTGGTAATGATTAGGAAGCATATTTTTGTTTTTTTATCATTCACATATAAATTTTTGCGTCATACCTAGCATTTTCCTGTAAAAATGAATAAATATGTTGAGTACTTACTCAAATAATATTTTAATATTTCTGACGTTTTCTTCAAATGAGCAATGATTTTGATCATGATTTACAATCATATGCCATCAATATACAAACATGTCCAGTTACAGAATAAATTTTGTGTGTTTTTACCTTAAAATCATGAAAAGTTAGTTGAGCTGGAATACGGAGTAAATTTGGTGACTTCAGGCCCAGAATATTTTCGTTATCATGAGATGGGGGAGAACGCAGATGTCAGGGCAATTTTTTTAAAACATATCTGACTTATTCAAGAATGAGTTTGAATCCTAACTGAAAATAGCGGTTACCATCAAATTCTGCATCGCTTGAATCACTGGAGTCAGGGATTGGTGTAGGCTTCTCTTCCTGCTGGCCAACACCTATTTCCTCTTTCCCATCTTCTGTTTTCTCATCTCCTCTCTGAGTCTAAATGAATAAATAAAATATTTTTGTAAAATATACATGAACATGCTCCATCAATCAAACTAAATGTATGGAGTAGATAATTAACTGTGACAAGCGTGACCTCATGCTATGAAAATGCATGAAGACCAGCATACTAATTAAAAATCAATTTAATTATCGCTCCTGTTTCTGTCATGTCACCTGGGAGATCTAATGAAAACTGCCATTAGGTCACATGTGAGTGACCTTCTAGGTGTGCACACCTACGAGAGGTCACTCCCATAAGACCCCTTGCCAGTTTTCATTAGATCTGACCCATGCAACATATCAGATAATGGGATCTCTTGAGCAATGACTTCTTATAATGGCTCAGTATTTCGAGCAAAATACAAAATACAATCTCCAGGATTGCTGCATAAAATTAGGTTACAAATACTTTTGTGGGTCATTCAGACAATGTTAAACAACTTTTATTTTAACTTATTTTATTCTGCATTAAATGGATCTAATGATTTATTTTATCATATTACACAAAATGAAGTATACAAAATATATGATTAAATAATGGAGACCAAACTACAGCTTACCTGTACTTCAAACATACATGAACAAAATGTTTTGTTTGTTTTTTGGGAGAGGGGGTATGCATATGGAATATAGTGTACCTGTTCTTCAGTCTTGTCAGCGAGAATTTCAGTTTCTTTCAAAAAAGTTTCATCAAAAAGAGATGAATCGGTCAGCTCACGAAAAATCTTCAGAGGTTTCTTTTTTGGAGGCCCCAGGATCTGAAATAAAAATCAGCATTTAAATGTGAAAAAGAATTCTTCAGTGATTTGTTTTTCATCAAATGTTAGTGTGTGTGTGTGTGTGTGTGTGTGTGTTGTGTGTTTGTGTGTGTGCACATGTGTTTGTGTGTAACACTAGTTAATCACATGACAAAATTAAGATTTCTTTCATTGGCTGAATGTTGTATAAAGTATGTAAAGTGTCTCCGACTTCTGACCAATTAGCATTTATGTTACTACTAAATGCATGCTAAATTACATAAAATGGACTGAAAAATTCAATTTCTTTCATGTTCTATCTGTAAAAGTTCTAAAACATACACACGAAAACAAACACCCCCTACACACACACAAAGTTTTGGATCCACACCTTAGATTTATCAGCTTTTGGATCCACCCACAAGTGAGGCTGTTGTTTTTTCCTTCTCCTCATTCTTTCTTCCTCAGTGAGAACTTTTTCCATGATGGAAGCTTGTCTAACCTTTTTTTCACTTTCAAAATCACTGGAAATAAAGTAGAACAAAGTGAAATCAGAATCCGACAATTTTCCGTTAAAGCTTACTGATGTATGAGCAGTCAAAGCAGGTATCGAACCTGACCTCAAACTAACTTTCTTTGACCCGACACCGACAGTGGCGTGACAGCATAAGCTCTCCTAATGATCAGGAAGTTTAAGACATGGGCAGACAAACGGACCAAACACAATATCCATCCCTCTCCAAGATATTTTGTCTTGGCTCGAAATTTTTTTAAGAAATATAAAAAAGGAGTTTGACAGAATTAACATATATGTTAATTATCTTGAATTGCTTCTGTAAAATCGCTAATTACCTTTTTTGTTTTTCAAAGTCATCAATGCGTTTTCTGATCAGAAGAATTTCGTCAGGATTACCACCTTCACTCAATATGCGCTGTCTCTCCTCTTCTTCTTTTTGTTTTGATTCCTTTTCCAGCGCTTTGTCACGAGCTCTGAGGGCCTTCAAATTTTCCTGTTACAACAGAAATAAGCAAATAAACAAATACACAGAAATGAATGAGTTTCCATACAAAATTGGTACGATACAGATATGTGTCAGCTATCTATATATCGCTACTTGTATAAGCTCTTGACTAATTCTTTTCAACAGCTTTGCTGATGAACCTAGGGGCCTTAAATTTTCTTGACAATCAATTTAAGATCTGTTGTTAAAAATTAAGCCCAATACTCACTCTCACACACTCACTCACTCTCTCTCTCTCTCTCTCTCAACCGCCAACGAAAAGGCAACTCAACATTTCACCTAATGAAACAGAGTAATCGCAAACAAGACTATTATACCGACCGTAAATTTTGCGGAACGTTGACATCAAACGCGGTTTTTGATATCCCTGTGTAATAAATTTGTCAGTGAGTAGTAATGATTCTTCGGAGAATGAACAATCAATATTAAATCCGGACACCCTTTGTTGTCAACTAATTTTAATCATTTTCTTTTTCTATACTCTCTCTCTCTCTCTCTCTCTCTCACAAACTCACCCTGTTAGATGTAATGTCATTTTTCAGCTTCAGCAACATGTCCATTTTCTTCTGCATGTTTTCTTTATAGCGAATATTTTCATCTTTTTCTCTCTGACGCAATCTGTTTATAAAGAATGATTACGACATGTAAACAAAAGATTCTGAATCAACATTATTTGTTCGTAAAGGACACTTACAGCATTACTAGGTATAATTTCAAAATTTCATCATGGTTTTAATTTTGTTGATAGATGAAAACATTTAAATAAATGAAAATCAAACCAAAACCAAAATTTCTGATTCAACAGTATATGGTAACATTGATTTTGCAGATCACAATTTTGACGTTAACAATTAAATAAAAAGAAACTGAAAAGAGAACAGATAGAGAAAGTGTTGATTTTATATTTATATTTTACATATTATTCTTTCAAGTACTTAGGCATTTTTAAAAAAAATTTCGTCCGAGAATACATTTTACTTACTTGTCCATTGTCTGGTTCAGAAATCGACTGTGTCTTTCATGGCTTCTCTCTGCATCTTCCAATGCGGCTTTGTGTCTCATTTCCTGTTCTTCCAGAGCCTGAGCATAATCCCTTCACAAGAAACAAAATAACAACAGTCTCAAAACCATCTCAACGTAATGTGACTACAATCTCCCTCCATTATACATATTAACAAACAGCCTCCCCCCCCCAATCCTTTGTTATATATATGTATTACCTGATTCACACAACATGGCAAGGGCAGAGTAACCTTTTGATTTTCATGTGGAAAATTTCTACTCACTTTTTAGTTATGACATGAGCTTTGTGGGAAAAACGTTTTATTCCTCAATGACAAGTAGGAAAGATTATAAAATTCTCTTGCCAGTGTAATTTTAATGCTTTATTACCTAAAATTTCAACTCAAGAGAGGTTCACGAGACATACTCCATCCCATCAGGTTATAAGGATTTTATAGGGTGAACGTACTATATATATCAACAAAATTTCAATTCTAAAATCATCATATACCGTTGCCGTTTAGAGTATTGTCCCTTTGCTCGGTTTGCTTTTAATTCCTCTTTCTTTAATCTCTTCAAGGCCATCTCTGTTTTCTCTTTTGCCAGCTGTTGTTCCTGTTTGATCAGATCGTCCTCCGCCAGCAAGAATTTGCCTCGTTCGACTTCTACTTTGGCCAGCTCATACCTGACGATTTAAGATACAGATTACAATCAGTTTTATTTGTCTTAACGGTGTTTTACGCCACACAAAACAATTCAAACAATCTGGTAAATGGTGGCAGCCAGTTTTTAATGATGGAGGAGAAAGCCTCATGGTTACAATTTACATGGGAAGAAAAGGCCACTAGCATTGTACCCACACCATTAACTCATTGACCCCTGTAGCCACATTTGAACTCATCCATTACAAAGAATGATAAAGTCCACTGTCAGAATTTGGGAGTGTACGGTTTTGAATTTGAATACTGGGAAAATGTAGCATGCAATATTTACTTGCTCACCCTATATTATGACAGTAGACCA
Organism: Atrina japonica; assembly: GCA_030159075.1. NCBI lineage: Eukaryota > Metazoa > Mollusca > Bivalvia > Pterioida > Pinnidae > Atrina > Atrina japonica. Next base: position 3,318 of record BROG01000918.1, on the reverse strand, counting down.
TGCTATCTATTGATTTGGGTGAGTCTTTATTTGACCTAAGGGGTGGATGAGTTAATTAATTGACTGTAAATTCAACTAGAACTAGCTGTCATCGATAGACTCTATATGGATATATCATTGATACCGATTGATTTGACACGTTATTGATACGTTCTTTTTAAGTATCGATACATTTCTTATACATTTAGCACCTTTTCTGTTTTACAATATCCAAAATTTTCACTTTCATTTTTGTCTTGTTTTACTTTGTGTACTTGAACTATGTTATGTATTTTATTTCAATTGTTCAATTTGTTCAAATAAACAATGTTTTCCATGCAATGGTTGCTTTATTCATCTTCAGGCAGTCAAATACACAATAAAACCCCTTAATATTATAATGAATCTATTTATTTTGGATGCATTTAATAGAAGTACCAATTTATTTGATTCATCGTTATAGCAATATTTTTTTTATTTATTGTTATATCAATATATAATTTCTCATCAATGACAGCCTGAAATAAAATTCCATCTGAAAAATTAAAAAATGTCATCGTTATATATCATATATGTATATATATATATATATATATATATATATATATATATATATATATATATATATATATATATATATATATATATGTATATATATATATATATATATATATATATATACACGCTATTTTGTTGTGATCAGTGTACTTAAAAGTGTTGTAGACATGTTTATTCACAATAAAACATTAAACGATTTTGGGTGGTTACTTACTCCTCTGTTTCAAGTCTCTCCGCGATCATCTTCTCCAAGCTGTGCTCGTTCTGCAGTTCCTGGCAAATTCTATCATGTTGTGTTCTCAAACGATAGAGTGCAGACCTGAATCAGAAAACAAAATTAAATCCTTAATTTGGCATTTGTCAAACAGCTGTGTTTACCAAAAACAAATTATTTCAATTTTTGTCTACTTTTACTACTTGTACTTCATATGCAATAACAAATAAGAGCTATACACAGGCATAAAAATCTTATATTCCTATATATTTTGTGAAAATAAGGTCAGGTCCGGTGTAGTATTCAAATACAAATAGTAAGGCTGAGTTAATCAATTGCAATTGAGAAAGTGCCAAACCTGGGTTTCTGAAGCAATTTTCACAAAATATGTAGGAATTAAAAAATTATTATTCCTGTGTATATCTTTTTTTTGGTTTCATTTTTCCCTTCAGGTCTCAACAAGGTTACAGTGGGGTTTTCAATGAGGGATCGGCCACTTTGAAAGTTAAACAAAAAATATTCTCTCACTCCGTCTAATGTTTTACTCTTTTAACAGTGACCATCAAAGAGACATCTCTCTGTGTGCTTGATGAACAGGACACTATCTTTTTTTAAAGAAGTTTGGGTATGAACTAGGTGCATGGAATTTCAAATGACAGGGATAAGAAATACAGAGTTAAAAGATCAATATGCTACTGTGAAAATGTCACAGCATCTTGCTACTAAGAAAACATATGGGAAGACTTCTGTCCCTGATTTTACTTAAAACAAGATGCCGAATGGGCCTTGACGGTCACCTGAGCATAACTCCAATACAGCCAAAATACCCCCCATTTACTAAAGTGACCCCTAGTGGCATGTTTATTGATGGATTTCATTTTAATTCACAAACTTTGTAGACAATGACTTATCAATCATGCACACAAAATTTGAAAGTCATCTGATCATTGGTTCATAAGAAGAAGATTTTTAAAGATGTACCAAGTTCTGGTACTTTTTGGCCACTTTTGAGGCCCGTATGGGCCATAGCCCCTTTTCCTTCGCAAACTTTATGCGGCTTCACATGGGGATACTTCCTGCCAAGTTTGGTTGAAAATGGCCCATTGGTTCTTGAGAAGAAGTCGAAAATGTTTAAAAGTTAACAACACACGACGACATACAAAAGACGATAGCTATAGCTATAAAAAGTAACTTAAAATTTGGCACAAAGATTTGGCCTAGGTATGAATCAGTTGAATCTGGGACACCCTGAGTGTAAGGTGAATACTCTCTAAACAAGAGTTTCAACACAAGTGATAAAAGACGCAGGTAGAAAGTTCTCTCTACGTGTTAAATGAATATAAAATGGAACGGTAATCAATTACACTTACGTATTTCCTAATGACTCTGCCCCCGTTATTTCCTTGAAAACTCTGTCCCGGTCAGTTTCGAGTTGTGATATTCTATTTCGGCATTGTTTTTGTTCTTCTCTGCAACAGAAAATTTCAGGTTATTATTTTCTAGTTGCTGTTTGGCTTGTTTTATACTTACTGTCTTGTTCAATCATTATATATTGACCTCAAAATTGGTTCGTTAAGGTTGATATAACAACCCAACAACTACTGTAGTAAATTTGCAGATCATGATGGTGTCATAGAAGGAATTAACGTCATGATTGTTACTTTTTCACATTTCCTGCTACTTTTTACAAGAGTATAATCATTCAAGGAAACTAATTATTACTTTTAATATTTATTTAATACAAATTTGGTTAAAATTTGTGGACAGAAATTCAAGTTATATGACAAAAATCCAAATGTTGAAAAATGAAATGACCGAATACATGGGCCTCCATCTTTTGACATAAAAATAAAAAGAGACCAAACTCATTATGCTCAGTCAATATGATAAAAATGAGAATAATAATATTCTAAGTCTGTCAATTTCTTTTTACATATTTCCGCTGACCTAGTTTTTTCTGTGAGATACTGATGATGTTTCACTTTCTCCGTCAACTGATTCAGATGACTCCGTAGATGGATCATACGGAGCTGCTCCTGTTTGGAAATTGTGGGTTCGGGAGTTCTGTCGGCATAATGGCTATCACTGAAAGTAAAGAAATGCAATTACGAAACCAAGTCACCAAATAATCTCAAGCTTAGAAGGATAATTTGGTTGATGTTAACTGATCTTTGTCTCCACAGCTAGATATTTTAATTTTTCCCTTTTTACCCTTAAAATCTAACAAACTCTGTATTCATCAGGAGAGGAAAGGGTAGGGGACAGTTTGGAACCACAAAAAAAAAAAAAAAAAAAACTTGATGGTTACCATGTCAACAGGTATGTGCTTCCAAAATGTATCAGTCCAGATGCAATTAAAACTCATATACAATCAACCAGTTAGTAGATTCACTAACACTTTTTCTATTTTTTTTTCACACTTATCATTCACCGAGAAATACCCAGGATTCAACAAAAGTAGTATTTAAATCTACTTGTCCGAATTCAAAAATGACTTGTCTGAAAATCAAGTGTAACATTCAAAGATAAATTGTTTTGTGTTGAAACAAGAATAATCTTTATTGAAT
>BROG01000917.1:85000-223037 GCA_030159075.1 Atrina japonica | reverse complement strand
AATATACCGGAAGTAGGCGGCAGAAGTTTGCAATCTACCGGAAGTAGGCAGCAGAAGTAAATCAGCAATTTTACGACTATCATAACATATTGGTTGCATTCTTATCCAAATTTAAAGAAATTGAATGATTTAAAAATAAATTTTTGGTCATAAGAAAATTGTTAATTATTTGCTAAATGTTAAATAAACATCATTTATGAGTGATTTATTTTCGACTTGCCGCCGTTGAATAGGAAGTAAATGATGAAAATATGGCGGCCGCGGTAGGTCGCCACGGCGGACGACCTTTGAGAAACGGTCGTTTCAGAGGTAAACAAATTTTCGATTGTTCAACAACAACTTCACATGTGAAAACAATTCCTTCTTAATTTGTAATTACGTTTTACTTTCATTTTAGGGCGACATGAAAGTGGAGAGGATGGCCTAAAACTGGACTATACAAAAGGTGTGTTCGTCTGTTAGCTGTCACAAAATGGGCTACGGCCAATCATCACCGGTAGAACAAATTAAGTAATCTGTGGACAGTTCTTTAAACTTTCAGTCATATGCTCGATAGGATTGTGATATAGAGCTCAGCATGAATTTTAAATGATTGAAGATTTACATTTTGCATTAATGTCTAACCTTTAAATAGTAAATAATAGTAAATTATACAAATTTGACAATTGTAATAGACTAGTCAACATAGAGGGGTTATTGTCCAGTGGCGAAGAAGAAGGTATTTTACTGTATTTGTTATTTTCTTTCCCCTTCTTGAGGAAAATAATAATAGTAAAATATCTTCCTCGTTGCTTCTGTAATTACTGCAACTTGTATTGTAGATGCACCATTCCATCACAATCATACTAATGTTGTTTACCCAGAACTGCAACCATTGTTTTGCGCGCTTGTATCCTGTAGATAATAAGTGAGCTCTTATGGTAAGAAGGTAGAAAATGAGCTGTACATATGTACAATCCAAAAACTTTAGTAAAATTTTATGTTAATTTTTTAATCAACCCAATGCTTCATCAGTCAACTCTTCACTAAAATAGTATTCAAAATTCAAATCAAACGTTTAGGAGACTTTCCTTATATTTTTGCCAGATATGCCTATGTTCTGAATGTTTGATGTCACAATTAAAAAGTTTTATTTACGTCTTGCGCAAATTCCCAAAGTGAACAGATTATTTGACCATTAACGGTCCATGGAAATGCTGAAAACACCAAAAACAACAAGGATTGACCAAATACACCCAAAAAGCACCAAAAATACCAAATTAAATCAGACAAAAATAGTTATAAACGGTATTGATATTTGGCTTTCCAATGTAAAGTTAAACATAATTTTGATGTATTGTAAAGAAGTTATTATGGTATTATTTCCAATACACAAGTCACATGTGTGAGCTCTGGTTTTACACCAAAATTGATATCTAGATGCATATTAGACTAGAATTATGTACAAAATAAGTGATTTTTTTCCAGAAATACAACAAGACTTTGTGTTATACCAGTATGCATCTGACACATGATTAATTAAAAAGTTATGATTATCATGTCAAACCAGAGTTCACTGGCATGACTTGTGTATCAAAATACCATTGTAATAACATGCATCCAATTTTTGTAAAACTTTACATTAGGGATCCAAATACCAAATATATACACTGTATCTACAATATTTAGATTGTTTGTTAGTATTTTCAGTGCTTTTTTTCTGGTGTTTACGGTAAATCTTTGTTGTTTCCATTGTTTTCAGCATTTCCATCGACGTGCTTCATTAGTGCTTTTGGGTAAAAAATTGACCAGAAAAAGTCTCCAGAACATTTGATTTGTATAAGTTCATATGATGGATGGCTAGCCAAGTGTCTGGTTGATGTTTGATTTATGTTTTGCCCAAATTCCCAAAGTGATCAGATTATTTGCTGGTAGTAGTCAAGGGTACCTGTATGTGATAAGAAAATTGTGACCTCTACATATGTGATGGCTTTTGAGATGTGAATGCTGAGAATTCTAATTTTTGTCAAATTCTTAGACATCATCACTACATGTATGAAATTATGAACTAAGACAAAGCCAAGAAAACTTGCAAAGCTCACCATTGTTTCATCATACAATAACATTAATTCATTAAATCTATCAGCTCTGGAAAACCACTTGTATTATAATTTTAATTTAATCATATAGATAATGAGACATGGATAATACCTATGGAGAGGGCCAAGGCATTCATCAGCACTTTGCATTTTGTTTTTAACATGCAAATGTTCCATTGCTTTAAATAGAAGAATAATATGAACTACAGCAATGCCTTGAAAGCAAATGCTGCTCCTGTTTTAAAAATGTGGGTGAAAGAATTCTTTGGGAGTCTCTCTGATGATGAACTCACAAGGGCACCACCATTTCCCGCAAAATGACATCAAAGTTTATTTGTGACGTCAAATATTTAGAACATTAATACTTTTGGAAAATATTTGACCAGAAAAAAATATCTCCCACAATGTTTGATTTGAATATGTTCTTGATAAGGATTACTGATCCAGCATCAGGTTGAAGTTGCCATAATTCTGACAATTTGTTGAGCCAATGAACTTCAGAACAAGTTAACCAATTGTGAATACTGGTCATAAAAGTGGGTACTGGACAAATGGTTAGCAGAATGAGTATGAGTTGTGATGGGAACAAGTTGACTAGCTCCTATTATAGATTTAAATTCTGTTAATTTGAAGTCTAAAGTATGGTTCAAGAGTCAAGGTTTTAATATTGACTGTACATGTATTTCCAACATGGCCATGAATACCTTTAGTACCAGTGCTTGCCAAGAACATTGAAAACAATCCTGGAAATTTTTGTTAATTCACCTGAATAGTGGTAAATTCTTTATATGTTAGAAATACAGTAGGCCTATAGTGTACATCTTGATATACACAACAATGGGGTCTGTCTGATAAAAAAAGCAGTATTTGAGTTTTGAAAACTCTGTGTGTGAATAATTTGAAAAAAAAGGTTGTTTCTGATATTTTAAAAAAATATTTTCATAAAAAATTAGTTTCATGTAAATTTTTCACTATTTATTACATGTACTTCACCTAGACAATGACATGTACTAGTAGTTGCTTGCAGTCACTTTATTAAGTGAGAATGATAATTTCACAAGTAGGAAGTTGTTGGTTTAATTTCTGGTACTTTGCCATGACTGCATGAAAATTATTACTTTCTTTGCCATGCAGTTGGTGAAAGAAATGGGTGTCACAAGTCATATGAAACTAATTTGAGTTCCCTTGTATTGGTTGATATGGCATGTTACTGAACTGTAACTGTAGTGGCATCCATCTTCAACATAGGTCAGAATGGTTGGCATTTCACTTAGCAATATATATTTTAATGTTCTGGTTTAAAATATCAAGGGATGATAGGTGTTCCTTATGTCTCTTGTATATTGTTAGAGTTTTGTGGATAATCCACCTGTATTTTTCAAGTATATAGAGCCACAACTATCTTATTAAGAAGTGCCACATTTTGTTTCCTGTACAAGGAACCTACATCAGTACATGTATACACAAACATTGAGGGTTTCCTAAAATGACTTGCATATTTTGTCACATGACTTCAGTTTCAAGCCTCATCTGTGACTTTCTGAGTAACACAACTCATAATACTTGACACAAGTTTCCTTATGCTAAATTTTAGCCCCATTCCCAATGCAAAATACATGTGATTTTTACCAATTTGGTGAACATTGAGGTCAAGACCATAATGAAAAGATAAATTAATGTAAGGGAAAATGCATTTAAAAAAAAGATTCCATTACATTTAGATTTCCATGTGTGCAAACAAATTTTCCTAATTTGACACAAATTCATTTAAGAATTCCCAATTGTGTCGCCAATGGCATTTTCCCAAAATTGACAGAAAAATGTCTGGATATGATCCATACATTGTATTTGACTTAAATTATATCCTTTTCAGACAATCAGTTTCCAAAATGAAACTGTTTGATAACAAAATATTTTTCAGATTTGAAAATTTAATGTATTTATCAACATATTTTGTATTTTCTTCCAGAGCCAAGTGAAAACTTAAGAGATATACTTACAAATACGGTGTCACAAAGTCATGTAAATAAAGCCAGAACACTAGCTTACTTAAATGCTTTAGTGAAACTCTTATTTAAATATGGAAGTGATAAATTTTCTGGTTTCACTAAAAAAGACATTTTATGTTGGTAAGTAAAACCTACATTATTAATACATGTACCTGTCAGACATTTACACATGAATGTTTACCTTTATAACCTGTGTTTAGTTTACTAGATTCATCTTCAATGTGTGCACAAGTAATATGTTAACAATTCTCTTGTGTGTGCGTGTACATGTAATATATGAAAAATTCTCTTGTCTGTGTGTGTACATGTAATATATGAAAATTTCTCTTGTTTGTGTGTGTACATGTAATATATGAAAAATTCTCTTGTCTGTGTGTGTACATGTAATATATGAAACATTCTCTTGTCTGTGTGTGTACATGTAATACATGAAAAATTATGGTGTGTGTGTGCATGCAATATGTCAACATTTCTCTTGTCTGTGTACACATAATATGTCAACATTTCTCTTTTTTCTGTGTACATGTAATATATTAACATTTCTCTCTGTGTGTGTGGACGTAATATGTCAACATATCTCTTGTCTGTGTGTACACTTATGTCAACATTTCTCTTGTCTGTGTGTACACTTATGTCAACATTTCTCTTGTCTGTGTGTGTACACTTATGTCAACATTTCTCTTGTCTGTGTGTGTACACTTATGTCAACATTTCTCTTGTCTGTGTGTGTACACTTATGTCAACATTTCTCTTGTCTGTGTGTGTACACATATTATAACATTTCTCTTGTCTGTGTGTGTACACTTATGTCAACATTTCTCCTGTCTGTGTGTGTACACTTATGTCAACATTTCTCTTGTCTGTGTGTGTATACTTATGTCAACATTTCTCTTGTCTGTGTGTGTACACATATTATAACATTTCTCTTGTCTGTGTGTGTACACATTATAACATTTCTCTTGTCTGTGTGTGTATTATTGTCATTTATTTATATATATATATATATATATATATATATATATATATATATATATATATATGATTCTTTCTGACAGTATAAATAAAGACAATGTTAAAACATTGTATGTTTGATGTACCCCCAATCAGTAATTTAGAAATGAGTCATTTGGTAGTGTATTCTTTTTGATTTCTTTTTTTTGTTTAATTAATTGGAAGAAATTAAGATTTTTACTAAGAATATAATAAGTGGGCAAATCTGCCTAAAATCTGTTGGGTATTGACATTTTTGCCTATATCATTATATTATTTTCATCTCAAAATTTATATCTTTTTACGAACACAATTACATAAAGTTATTCTTAATATTTTAGCTTGAGAATCAGCTTATTCCATGAAGCAAAGGAAGTTCGTGCAGCCACTCTGCGAGTCCTGAGATATTTCCTAGAGGATTCAGATGCTCTGGATTTGTTATACAGTTTGCATATAGATTATCTTATCGTCAGGTATTACTGATCATGATAAACTTCACAATATATAAACAATATATACCCAATATATGCATAATATACACTCAATATATATATATATACACGATATATACTGGTAAAAGCAACTTATTACTGCTGTGATTACAGTGACCTTATGTTGAGTTATATATTGAGCATTAGTTTACACACCATGTATATTATGTATTTCACATTTGACATATATTTTGAGTATATCATATATTTCTCATTTAACATATCTTACTACATAGAATATGCTAAACAGCAACAAAAATAGACATATCTGAGTGGTGACATATTTTCCTCACATTAGATTGGTTGGATATTTTTTGTCCTTATCCCAGGGTTATATATAGATGTCAGTATATATATATTACCAGAATCATCATGAATTTGAATACTTACCGTATTTTACGGCCTATAGGTCAATATTTTTTTTCTCCAAAGTTGTGACCTCGACCTATTCACCGCATCGACTTATCTTAGAAAAAAATAGTGAAATATTTAACTTGTATCTGTAATTCCTCATTTTAACATCGTAATTCAACATTTTCCACAGGATAATCTAGGGGCCTACTCCAAACACCCATTTGTATTTACACTTAGTAGGACTATTAAACGTGACCTAGTGTGTGCGTAATGCACTGTGTTCATAATCAAGTGACAAAATAATGATCTTTCAAGTTACAATATCATTGGGATTCAAGACTGTGTCAGAAACTGCGTAATAAAAATACATTGTTTACATTATATTTATACCGGACAGTTTTTATACTTTTGAATGATTCCCTTATCTCGGCACCCCGCTGTGAAGTTGAAGTCTTCATTCAGACTTTCAGGACACTACAAGCTGTGTTCACTGGAACGTGACCTTCAACTGATAACGATCGCGTGGCAGTCTTTGAAGTTGGGAAAGTTTTGGAAAAAGTGTTACATAAATTAATTGACACTCGACCTTGAGTATTTAATTGTTTGAAAATTGCAGCAGCATAATAATTTAGGCCAATGTAAGGATAAGACAAGGATTGAGGTCGCTTGTGTAAACAGCATAAAGAATTTAATGATGATTTGACAGGTAACATAATAGTGATGTATGTATACATAATCAGTACACACGATTAATATAAGTGATGTGAAATATGATAAAATGCAACTTCAATGCTTTTTAATCATTCCTATTTAATGATGTACCGTAAAATAGGCCTATCACTCTGATAATTTAGTAGGCTACCATCGTGTTAGCACCAGTTATTAAACATAAACGATGTATTTTTGTGTTCTCCCATTCAAGTTTCCATCTCTGCCGATATCGACCTGTCATCCACTTCGACTTATCTAATACTTAAACCTGGATTTTTGCCAAAAATCGGCCATTCGACCTATCCCCCACATCGACCTATAGGCCATAAAATACGGTATTCAAATTTTTATAACTCTGAATTTTTAACTCACCTCAGTGAAGTTGAGATGTTCTTTCACATTTGTGTCTGGTTAAGAAGATTAACTTCTCAACATGCACTTCTTTAATCTAGGTCAATAGATCTGTGTTTGGACAATGAAGTTGAGAGGATCCATGCCATTAAGTTAGTCAGAAAAATTGCTCATGTTGCACCCAAAAAGCTGTCGGCTCTGTTGTTGTACCCATTGGTTGCCATAGGAAATGACGGTGTGAATGAAAGAGATAGAATGGTTCGCATATCTCTAGAAACTATATGCGAGATAGGTAAGTTTTACCTAAATAAAGGAAAAATCATACATGTCTGTGTTTGTTTTAGGTAATGAGAAGAATTATTTGGCAACTTTGTCACTTTCAGTATTCTTGTATGCAAATCTTGGTATACACATGTAGTGACATCTGACTTACAACTTATATATACATGTGTGATGTATTTATGTGCCTCTGTGACATACCTGTACATATACGTGTGTGATATATTCATGTGCCTCTGTGACATACCTGTACATATACGTGTCTGGTGTTTTCATGAGCCTTTGTTACATACCTGTACATATACGTGTGTGGTGTTTTCATGAGCCTTTGTTACATACCTGTACATATATGTTTGTGGTGTTTTCATGTGCCTTTGTGACATACCTGTACATATACGTGTGTGGTGTAACCATGTGCCTCTGTGACATACCTGTACATATACGTGTATGGCGTTTTCATGAGCCTTTGTTACATACCTGTACATATACGTGTGTGGTGTTTTCATGAGCCTTTGTTACATACCTGTACATATATGTTTGTGGTGTTTTCATGTGCCTTTGTTACATACCTGTACATATACATGTGTGGTGTTTTCATGTGCCTCTGTGACATACCTGTACATATATACGTGTGTGGTGTAACCATGTACCTCTGTGACATACCTGTACATATATACGTCTGTGGTGTAACCATGTGCCTTTGGACATACCTGTACATATATACGTGTGTGGTGTAACCATGTGCCTCTGTGACATACCTGTACATATATACGTGTGTGGTGTAACCATGTGCCTTTGTGACATACCTGTACATATATACGTGTGTGGTGTAACCATGTGCCTTTGTGACATACCTGTACATATATACATGTGTAATGTTTTCATGAGCCTTTGTGACATACCTGTACATATACGTGTGTGGTGTTTTCATGTGCCTTTGTTACATACCTGTACATATATACGTGTGTGATGTTTTCATGTGCCTCTGTGACATACCTGTACATATATACGTGTGTGGTGTAACCATGTGCCTTTGTGACATACCTGTACATATATACGTGTGTGATGTAACCATGTGCCTTTGTGACATACCTGTACATATATACTTGTGTGGTGTAACCATGTGCCTTTGTGACATACATACCTGCCGACTCTCCCGTTTTGTGCCGGACACTACTGCACAAACACCGAAATTTCGGAAGTCTCCCACTTGCCAGTCTGCTCCTGCGTGGAAGTATAAATTCTCCCACATACATATATTTTAACCCCGCAATGACCCGCAAGTAAAAGTAAAAGCAACAAGATATCCTTTGCCTAGTCGCACAAGTAAAAATGTCGGTAGAAGTACAACCATTCGTCATTTCAAAAGGCTTAAGTTTGAAAGTGATCCATTTCCTTCTATTTGTATTTCAAAATGAATTTCTAAAAACAATTAGAAACTAAAATAATTATTTTATTGACAATTCAACACGTTAATCTTTACCTCATGGATGAAAAATGTCACAAAACACATTGTGTGTTGGCTGCTGTTGCTTGCAGTTTATGGAGGAAGTGGAAGTTGGATGTTAAATGAAAGAACCAATACTAAACGGAACTGAATTTCAGGATGTGTTAGAATGATGATACATGTAACACTATATAGTGTATAAAAGTTGTAAAATCTTATTCAGATGTAGGTGAATGAGAAAAGTAAAATTAATTACTGTAAATAAAAGTTTTAATGAAATACATGTACACAAAAAACAAAATCAGAATATGGCATGTTTTGAGTATTGTCCAGACTCTGGAATATTAAAAACAGCTTGTCTTCAATATAAAAATGAACTGAAGAAATAAAGTATATCTATTAACTCTCATTAGTGTTTTGTAATGTATGTAGTGTACAGATAATATATTTAGGCTAAAAATGTCGTCTACGCAAAATCTCCCACTCAGCTTTCATAGTTGAGGGCGAGATCTCCCTCATTGAAGGTTTCAGAGGTTGGTAGGTTTGGACATACCTGTACATATATGTGTGTGGTGTATTCATGTGCCTTTGTGACATACCTGTACATATATGTGTGTGGTGTAGTCATGTGCCTTTGTGACATACCTGTACATATATGTGTGTGGTGTATTCATGTGCCTTTGTGACATACCTGTACATATGTGTGTGATGTAGTCATTTGCCTTTGTGACATACCTGTACATATATGTGTGTGGTGTAGTCATGTGCCTTTGTGACATACCTGTACATATATGTGTGTGGTGTATTCATGTGGATTTTATGAATATAAGTGTATCAGTGACATATTTATATGTAGATCTTTATTTATACATGTATATAAAGTGAATGATATGTGTATTCAAATATGCCTTTGTCTAGATTTATATGTACAGTTATCAATTCATTTTTTATATTTCAGCATTTTTAAACCCAGACCTGTTAGCCAGATGTGGTGGAATAAGTGCCATACTCAGAGCAGCACTGGATTGTCACCAATATCCTAGAATAAATGAGTCTTTAGTATCCACAGTTCTGCATCTTATAAATCATCCTCGAACCAGGCATTTGATCAAGTTCAACACTGACTTGGAGGTACTAGAATCATTGTTCATTAATCAATCACAATCAGAGACTCGGGGATTTGTTCTTTGTACATAAACAGAAAATGAACATGTTACATATCTAGTCAGTAATTGCATTTTCTTTTTTTTCTTTTTTTTTCTTTTGTTCCTGTTAAAATTTGATTATAATAATTTTTGTTTAATTAGAAAAAATCAAGTTTTTGGAGACTGTGATTGAAATAACCATTGCATACAGTCTATACTAGTGTTTCCTGTATTTATTTAATAATTTTTCTCGTGATTATTTATTTTTCATTTAATAGTGTTAATAGTGTTATATCTAAGTTTCACATTTTTAAGCGAAACATGTAACAGGAGTGTATAGGATTCACCTTGATCAATTCTGATTGTGAATGTCTGTCCATTGTTTCCCCAAAATATTTTCTAGGCTGTAAGTTGGAGATTTTGCAAAGATCCAGATCAAACATAAAAAAAGTAACTAATTGGATGGTCTCTTTCAAAATTGTGTTTAGCAGTGAAGACCCTTCATCAAAGATGGCCACTGTTACTATGAATAAACATTTCTTAAAATTGGTCAATACTATATTATTCAAATTTGGGTCTAAGAAATAATATTATGAAATATTTGATATTCAGTACAGGTTTTTATGTCAAATTTTTTTCAGTTTTGTCCAACAATGCAAATTACATATAGATAATTTAAAATATTTTAAAAAATTTCTCTGAATTTAACACACCGATTCAAGCAAAACTAAGCCTTATTATATTAGTCTTTGTGAAATCTTCTTTCAAAATTGTGTTTAGTTGCTTTGCCTTTCATCCTTTCATCAGTCATCACTGTAAATAGAATTCATAAAATTGACCAAAACAACTTTATTTATGAACAGGTTTGATTCAAATTTAGGTCATAGAAATATTATAGCTTTGAATAGAAATTGGTTTAAAAGGTTATTAGATTATTATTATTTATATGTAGACAGTAAGTATCTGTTATAGTATAAAAACAGTCCAGGTGAAAGATTCAGGCCCCTTTGAGCCTCTAGTTTTAATGGATTTTATTAATGAACTACATTGATTGGAGGTTATGCCTCTGCAGAGGCCCTCCAAATATTCTCAACCAGCGGTACCAGGCACCCTGATAGACGAAAAAAAAAAATAAAACTTTAGGGAGGCAGAGGGTGGGGGTATCCTCAGTCATTCTTGATGATCTGTCTAGTTATCAGTATTTTATTCATACTTTTTCTAAATCTCTTGTTTATCTTGTCATTTTCAGCAACTGCTTGCACCATTTACAGACTGCCACTATAGATTCAGCGCTGATACATCAGACCATTTTTCTGGGTAAGGATACCTTATATGGATAAAATCTTCTTTAATTAACCCTTTAATTGAGTTGAAAATCAAAATTAATGGTGAACACTATTGGTGAAGTTCTTTTACTGTTATTATATGTATTATATGTATTATATGTATAGGCCACAAGTGAAAAATTCAAAGTATTTTTTCTCATCTTAATAATAATTTGTTTATTTTCATAACAAAGAATGATTTTTTATTGGATATTATTTGTTCAAACTGTAAATTTAATACATCTGCATTTTGAATTTGCAGTAAAAGTTTATGCACCAAAAGTACATCAACATGATCAAAAGATATATTAATACTTATAACTGTGATGTATAATACATATTGTACCTAGAATTAAACCAAAAGTTGAAAAATAGGACTAATTGTTATTTCTGAAATCATTTAATCACAAATTACATGTTTCTAAATTTACAGAGAAATTAGAGAGAATTTGTTTGCGGCAAGCAAAATGGCAATAATATGTATAATGAGGTCTTGGCCAGGTATGTAAAATTTGAATTCTATTTATTATTATAGTTCTTCATTGTCTTCCATATCAGGGTTTTAATACAGGTTTTTAAATGCTGAAATTGTCTGGAACTGCAATATGGAACTTTCGAGTTAGCCTGGATTACCGTTATAATCCTGCATTTAGTACCACAAGTCACGTGAATTGTGAAAAATGTTCCTCAACATTATTTCTGGTTTTGGTTATATATAAATAGTGCAGTTGGTAAGAGCGTCCCGCTAGTGTTCGGAAGGTCCTGAGTTTGATTCCTGGTCCGTCTACACATTTCCCCCTCCTGCTACAGTTCAGTCATTTGGCGTTCAACTAAATAACCCACTGTGGTACGTTTTGAGAGTCTCTTGGATTTCTTTATACAAAATAACGTTAATGCGCTAAAACATAAAGATATTCCATGTAATTTACATATGGTGAAAACCAGAAGAACATATGAGGAACAAAATAAAAAAGGTGACAATAAATGCAGGATCATAATAGTAATCCAGGCTAACTCCAAAGTTCCCTATTAACAATATGTTGCCTAAAAGTTAAATCATTTTAAAATGCACAATAGTTGTGGTTTTTTTTTTAATCAAAATCCATTGATGTTGATAGGATAAAATAGAAATTTTTTTTCTGCTTGAGTCCCAATACTGCAGTGTGGTTAATATTTTAAATGTCTTCTATTTGGTATGTAAATGTTCTACCACTGAATCATAGTAAGCATCGTAAAGGTCTACACAGAACTTTTGATGTTCTTTAAGAATTATTTTTGTTTGTTTTCTTGTTATCATCTCTAAACTGACTGTAACTTTGCTTGTTATGTGATTCTTTTATTGAAATCAAATGTATTGAAATGATTTATTTACTAACGTTCAATGTGAATTTTTCTACAAATGCACAATTGCAGGTATTATATATTAAAATTATCATTACAGGGATTATTCGATTTTGCCGACCTGATGGTAGTGGTTTGCAGTCATTGGTTGGAATTCTGTATTTACCCTATGTTGATATAAGAGTATGTCTTCTTTTCTACCTTTTTTGATATACTGGTTGTCTGTCCAGTGTTTTATATGTCATCGTTTGTGCAATATAACTGATATTTTCTGTATCTAGCCTATGTTGACATACTCCGAGTATATATATCACTGGCATCAATATCTTCCATTTGATGTTACTCATGTAAACATTGTATATTCATATCCTGTTGTTTATATGCATAACTCATTAAAGGTTTTTTTTTTTTACATTTTAATGACAAGCGTACTTTCGTAGTACATGTAGTCTTTATTTAAGATATCTATCAATTTTTATTGTCTTTAGAGAGATTTTTTAATGATGATATTTGTTTTACAGCAAGGGATATTGGACATACTATATGATTTATTTCAACTGAAAATACCAGAATTTAAAGATGACTTTAATTCGGCCATGCTCAGTGTTGGTCAGTATACTTATACATATTTTGTTTAGTTTAATTGACATTGTTTAAAGCTGTCATCGTAACTTTTAAACAAGTTTTGAATTAGGAAAAAAAAAAATTCAAATGCTTTTGAAACACCCCCAGTTTATTATTCCACAGGCAGACATTTTTGTTAAATGTTATCAATAGAAATCGGCTCACAGTTCCACTAAAAGGCAAGTCCACAGAAAGACCGTTATTTCACACCTGTACTCCCAAATCAAAACAATGGACAGATGACATGTAATCAAAACATACACTGTACTCAAATCATAAACATTCAGTATTAATTTTTACATAAAGGACTTCAATAAAGATATGTAATAAATAGATTTCATAATTAGTTTTAAATTCATTATTTTAGTATCCGTAAAATGATATTCACTTTGAACGTAAATATAAATAAGATCCTACCAGTAATCTGCACCCTTTTGTTATGTTGTTTACATAGCGTCACATATTCTGGTGAACTCGGTAATTAGAGCAGTTGGGTCGTGCAACATTTGACTAAAGACAAGGTACACCTTTTCATAGCCGTGAAACATTGCTATAAAATTACTCAAAATCATAGCTCAATGGGTCCTGTAAAATGATTTGAGTGTTCGACTATATTTTTCCAAGTTGACCTTGGTCTGACATGTCTCGATTCGTTATTCCAGAAGTGAGGACATTCATATCATAGGCTAACAGGTGGTCTGAGCTCCCGTTTGTTTATAATTTTACGATTTTCTAATGGGGAATTTGGAATTATGTTTGATATTCTCATGTTTAAACTGATTAATTACATGCTTGTGAACTGTATATTAGCCGGCAAAATGTCGAGATAGAGTAAATTAACTTTGTTGATATCAATATTTATTTTAGACAGACAAGTGAGTTATATTAAAACTTCCTTACTTCACGTTTGTTCTATGCAACTGTAGTTAGACAATGACGACTGATTTAGCAAACTTTATTTTCTAATCAGAAAATTGAACAAATATGGCTACCAATGGAAGTAAAACACTGGGGATGTTTCAAGAACATTACTATTTTTTTTTATTTAATTAAATTGGTTATAAAGTTGTGATGACAGCTTTCAGAAGGAAGAGATTGATATGTATAAATACGCAATAGTCTGAGCAGATTCATGTTCTATGTTTCAATTCATAAAATTATTCCAAAGTAAACATTGTTATTTGAAACAGTATAATAACAGGAATACCGTAATAGACAAATGATACATATTTTATAAGTAGCAGAGTGACAAGACTACCAGACAATGCTCTTTGACAGAATTACTTTGCTGTCCTCAGATATAATTTCAAGATCACAGTATTTGGATTCATTGCAATGCAAATATCAGTACGTGAATTAATGATGTATGTTCAATCTGTTTGTATGACTGCCTGCGTCAACAATTTCCTTGAGCTGTTGCATTTAGCTCTGTTGTGAGTTTTGAAATTCACAATTTGCCATACTGCCTATAGTGGATTCTTGTTTTTTTGTATAAGATGGTATATTTACATTTAAAGGCCCATGACCGGCTAATAGTGAACAACATGAAATATGGTAAAAAGTTCTCTGATTCACACATTGTACAATATAAAGACATACTGATCAAAACTAGTGCACACATACACTGCAATTAGTCAGAAAATGATGACAACAACATGATGCAAACACCCCTAATTAGCGATTGCACGTGTACCGTTCACTGCTGTTACATCGATATGGAAAACATGTCAAACATGAATATACGTCAAATTATGGGAAGTAATTTATGGAAAACTGCAATTATTCATTTTTCTGAATAAACATATTGTATTTCTATACATATACTTTTATCACTTTCAAGTTAAACAGATAATAAAAAAGAAAGTATTGGTATTCTCCGACCAGTTTGAGACTCCACAATTGAACAGAAGTGTTGTAAAAACAGCCTTGACAGATTGAGGTTGCTTCAGGGGAAATTCAAAGAAGGGTGGCAAATTATTAATTTGTTTTCAGCTTCATTTCCTTCCTCAAAGCATTTCAATTCTGTATTTCTGACCCTAGACATACATTTCTCTTCTTTTTCTGGGTTTTTTTTTGTGTTTTGTATGTTTGCTACCTGTATGACAACATGTTTACGTCTTTGAGGAATGTTGGTAAACTCGGACCCATCTCAATTGGTGCCCATCTCAACTCGTATCCTCTTTGGCTAAGTCATGCCTGTGGTTGACTGACTTGTAACCAAAACAATTGGAAGATGACTTAGTTCTCTAGCACAGAGAAAAACTACACGGTCTCGATTTTTTACGAGTTAATGGAACATAAATGCAGTTATGTTATGCTAAGTTGTTCATTGGGAACAAGTCAAAGCACATTTTGCAGTATGGGGTTAATAACACATTATACAGTTCGGCATCCTTTATGAATTTTAAGATATTATAAATTTGCTTTAGAATGTTACTTTTTAATTATTTTTTACCATTATACTCTTGTGATAGAATTGACATTTAAAGCGATAGACTGGACTGTTAACAATTCTTGTGCTCCATTAATATGCAAAGTGTTTTGGTCTAGTTCCCCTTATTGTGTATTGGCAAGATCTGTCTGTGAAGTTGGACATAGAAGTTGTGTCATTCCTCATTCATGTGATCTTAACTGATGAGAAACTTGTGGCAGTCTTTGAAGTTGTGAAAATGTTTTACATGTACACGTATCGACCGAGAGATTTAAGGCTATTGACAGGAAGTATAGCATAGAAATTTAATATCGATGAAACAATGTTTATAAGCACAAGATTTTATAATCATATTGCTGATCTATGTAGTTTGTTGCATAATAAATAAGCCATCAGTACTCACGTTAGGCCAAATGTCTGAGCTGATTTTTAGTTACTTTTTTTGTAAAACATAAATTTACCGAATTTATAAGTATACTGAGTGTATTATACCTCATTAAAACTTACGATTGCCATCAACTCATATCAGTACTTTCAGTACTTAGATTCTACGTAGGAATCATGAATAACCGTTACGCTTTTTCTGTTTGTTCCATTCTGTACAGTTTTGTCGGAATAGTTAGTGTTCATATCATGTGGTCTCAACAGAATGTCGGGCAAGATCCCTTCCGGTTTCGTAATTTTAATATTGACAACATTCAATGATATTGTGTCTCAGTTCTTCTCCTGAGATTTAATTGTTGATAGATGTTGGAATCATTTCTTGTAACGACTACAAGTGCCGTCACTTCCTTGTAGGCTGCTTTTCATATCTGGCATCTAGCACTGCATGGTATCTAGATTGCAGGTCATATATATAACATAAAATGTTTATCAGAAATTCTCTGAAGTTGCATACTATTGTGACAAATGGTAACAGAAAGAATCAACTCCAAAAAGGTCTATTGACCCATACCAGTAGGAAAAATTACCCATTTTCCAGATGACTTTTTTTACGGATCTAGAAAATAGAAAAATGACCCAGGATTTTCTACCATAGAAAAATAAGCCAAGTATATTTTCACAATAGAAAAAAAATCAACAATTAATAATGACCATGTCGAACAAGTTATACGTGTTTTAGTAGGGTGAAATTATAGCTATATACATGGCAATTGTGTGATGTTTGCATGCACTGCAATTTGGTTTTAAAATTACGACATTTTCCATGGCATGAGAAGTTTACAACATGCAATGATGACCCAACTAATAGTATGTTCCTTAAAGGTTCCTCTAAAACATATAAGTACTAACTGACATGACAGTTTTCTCTCCTGTTATATAAACAAATGAAAAATCTGACATGGTGATTCCTAAATTTGCCATGTAAACTGTAAATAAACAGTATAGGTAGACCTATTGTCGTAAAACCACAGTCTGGACTCGCTATGCTCTTTCCTATCCGTAGATTCTTGTGCCCAAAATCACTTGTGCATATTTTTTATTATTTATGAAGCCTCAACCAATGCAAGTAAATGATGCTCACGCATTCGTCATCTAATCAGATCGAGGCTATTAAACAATTTCAGAATTGTTTTAGATCAACGGACTTCGTGATAACTTCCATTGCTGATCACAACTACTGTGATTGGATAAATTGAACACACTTCTCTGTTATAAGTATTCATTAGCTACGAGTGATTTCGGGTACATGAAACCACGATAGGCAAGTGCATAGCGATTCTGGACAGTGGTTTTAGGACTATGACAGTGCCCAATATATATAAACATCTATGCACATTCGGGAGTTCTAAATTTCTTTGTTTTCGAAACAAAAATCAAATCGCCAAAAGCTCGAAAATTGTAACGACCCCTTTACCTGGTGAGATGTAGTGTCTTTAACCATTTCTTGACTCCGACATGTTCAAATTTTCGGTAATAAAGAATAGCGACATTAAATTTACACAGACAAGAATAATTGTTATTTCTAGTTGTCCTACCTACAAGTATTCAGTGGGGAATATAAAGTTTTTTCCATAAAAATTGTCATAACCAAAAATTTAGTAGAATCATCCGCAAGATGATCAAGAGATTAATCTGCCCGTCACGTTTTGTAAAGTGGATAATACTTCTGTCAGCAAAGTACTTATGAAGCCAATTCATTTCCACAGATAGTTGTATGTCAATTCAATACCAAACAGCATTATAGTAATTACCTTTGTTGTAAATACATGTATACCTTCATAAATAATTCTACAATCAAACAGGTGATGGGCACAAATGGGTTAATCAATGGGCACGAGTCAGCTAAAACATTGGTATGAGTGAACCATTTCACTTAGGTATGAGTTGTGATGGATACGAGATAACAATAACCTATATGTTGAACTTATTCATCTGAGGTTGCCTTGAATATTATGCAAGTCCATTTGAATTTATTGTCGTGACGAGTAAAAATCATTTTTTAATCTTCAATCTCAGATTTCTAGAAAACAGAATCACTCAGAAGTGTAATTAATGGGAAGATAATAACTTTATATAAACATTTTGCAAAGCATATTGGCATTTAAATCAAAATTAACAACCTTACTGAGCATAAATCGACGGTCATGGGCCTTTAAAGTTTACATGTTATACAGGCCAGAAGTAAACATTGGATAGTGTACTCGGCACTGAAGACTTTTACAGATGAAGTCATTTGTCTTGGCTTTCCCTATGTTACTATATACGGTACACTCCTTTATGATTACATTTTTATATTGGATTAACCCTTTAAAACTTGCATTTGTATTTCTTTTAAATAAGATTAGTGAAACTTGTTAATCTAAGTAGAGATGATAACATCAACAAGGTTTAAACACATTATTCGAAAACTTGAATTGTTCTTATAATTGTTTCATTTTGACCATGTTCACCTTTTACAGTGTTCTATGATTTTATTTTTACAAATAAAGTAGGTACAGAAAAGAAACCTTTTGACCTTAGGTCAAAGATTTAAATATCTCACTTAAAGTAGTATCTTTAAAGGGAATTGTGTATCTGTAATAAAACTTTTTTACCTTTATGGATTTTTATAAAACTTACCCAAATGTTAGTACAGGGAAATAGGGAAAAAAAAGGTTCATTTTCCAGCTCGAATGTTCTGCTGGGCTGAGAACCTAAAGTGCTACCGGTACTCTTAAACAGCAATTCTAAAAACAGTAAAACTTGCTTTAGTGAGCACCTGTATATAAAGACCACTTGGTCACATACTGTTTTTGCTGTCCCCAATAGTACCTTTTGCATACAAATCAACCTCTCTATAATGACCACCTCCCTATAAAGACCATTTTTCTTGTGTCTGTAAGGAGGTCGCTATATACAAGTTTCACTGTACGTGGAACAAGTTGAGCATGTGATTATTAAGGGAAAACATCATATCAAGTATTATTGTTGACTTTAGATCCGTCAGAGATGAATGAAAACTGGAAAGTGACAGATGGATTTGTGGCAGATGAGGGAAAAACACTTTTACCCCATATGGCCAAAATAAGGTAAACACTGCAGAAATTGTGAAATCTGGATTGTGTATATGTAAAATTCTGATAATGTACATGAAATATTGATAAGTATGTATGTAAAATATTGATAAGTATATATGTAAAATATAGTAAATACATATTAATATGTAAAGTATAGACAAGTGGGGGTAAAATTGTGAAAGTGTGCATGGAAGATATTGATAAGTGTAAATGTAAAATCTGGATTATTTGCCTGTAAACTTTTAGGTATGTGCATTATTTGCCTGTACACTTTTAGGTATGTGCATTATTTGCCTGTAAACTTTTAGGTTTGTGCATTATTTGCCTGTAAACTTTTAGGTATGTGCATTATTTGCCTGTAAACTTTTAGGTATGTGCATTTAAAATCTTTAAAGTGTAGAGTTAAAATCTGGATTATGCAATTGTAAAATCTTGACATGCTGGGATTTTGTATAGTGAACTTGGATACCATCTAGTTTTCCATTTTTATTAAGACTGAATTCTTTTGTTAAATAGTTACACATTTGAAAACTTATCTAGCAGTTTTTTGGAAAATGTATCAATTCAAATTTTCAGGCCAAACCTTGTTGAAAATCACTTAGCATTGTTATTATCTGCCTGGATTGGAGCAGGAATCCTAGAGGTAAAATTTACTTATTGTTTCTAAAAAGATTTCTACCCAACACAGTTGTAGAAGACCCATTGTATTTTATTTTTTATTCTTGAGTTCTACTGATTTCCTGTGTCTTTTACATGCAGAGTTATAGATTGACCCAAGTCACATAAGGTAAAGTCAGTAATTATTACAGTCCCCAGAGTATGATGTCATTGGTCTAAATTTGTGGCATTTCATGTACATACAGTACATGTCTACAGACTCATACAACATATACATTACACATCTACAGACTCATACAATACATGTCTACAGACTCATACAATACACATCTACAGACTCATACAATACACATCTACAGACTCATACAATACATGTCTGCAGACTCATACAATACATGTCTGCAGACTCATACAATACATGTCTACAGACTCATACAATACATGTCTGCAGACTCAAACAACATATACAATACACATCTACAGGTACATACAATACACATCTACAGATACATACAATACATGTCTGCAGACTCATACAATACATGTCTACAGACTCATACAATACATGTCTGCAGACTCAAACAATATATGTCTACAGACTCATACAATACACATCTACAGGAACATACAATACACATCTACAGATACATACAATACTTGTCTGCAGACTCATACAATACATGTCTACAGACTCATACAATACATGTCTGCAGACTCATACAATACATGTCTGCAGACTCATACAATACATGTCTGCAGACTCATGCAATACATGTCTACAGACTCATACAATACATGTCTGCAGACTCAAACAACATATACAATACACATCTACAGGTACATACAATACACATCTACAGATACATACAATACATGTCTGCAGACTCATACAATACATGTCTACAGACTCATACAATACATGTCTGCAGACTCAAACAATACATGTCTACAGACTCATACAATACACATCTACAGGAACATACAATACACATCTACAGATACATACAATACTTGTCTGCAGACTCATACAATACATGTCTACAGACTCATACAATACATGTCTGCAGACTCATACAATACATGTCTGCAGACTCATACAATACATGTCTGCAGACTCATACAATACATGTCTGCAGACTCATGCAATACATGTCTACAGACTCATACAATACATGTCTGCAGACTCAAACAACATATACAATACACATCTACAGGTACATACAATACACATCTACAGATACATACAATACATGTCTACAGACTCATACAATACACATCTACAGGTACATACAATACACATCTACAGACACATACAATACATGTCTACAGACATACAATACACATCTACAGGTACATACAATACACATCTACAGGTACATACAATACATGCCTACAGACATGTCCTTAGGCTCATACAATGCATGTTTACAGGCTCATACAATACACATCTACAGGTTCATACAATACATGTCTACAGACTCATACAATACACATCTACAGGTACATACAATACATGTCTACAGACTCATACAATACACATCTACAGACTCATACAATACATGTCTACAGACTCATACAATACACATCTACAGACTCATACAATACATGTCTACAGACATGTCCTTAGGCTCATACAATACATGTCTACAGACTCATACAATACACATCTACAGGTACATACAATAGATGTCTACAGACATGTCCTTAGGCTCATACAATACATGTCTACAGACTCATACAATACACATCTACAGACTCATACAATACATGTCTACAGACTCATACAATACACATCTACACTCATACAATACATGTCTACAGACTCATACAATACACATCTACAGGTACATACAGTGCATGTCTACAGACTCATACAATACACATCTACAGACTCATACAATACATGTCTACAGACTCATACAATACACATCTACAGATACATACAATACATGTCTACAGACTCATACAATACACATCTGCAGGTACATACAATACATGTCTACAGACATGTCCTTAGGCTCATACAATGCATGTCTACAGGCTCATACAATACACATCTACAGGTTCATACAATACACATCTACAGGTACATACAATACATGTCTACAAACTCATACAATACATGTCTACAGACTCATACAATACACATCTACAGGTTCATACAATACACATCTACAGGTACATACAATACACATCTACAGACTCATGCAATACATGTCTACAGACTCATACAATACACATCTACAGGTTCATACAATACACATCTACAGGTACATACAATACACATCTACAGACTCATACAATACATGTCTACAGACTCATACAATACACATCTACAGGTACATACAATACACATCTACAGACTCATACAATACATGTCTACAGACTCATACAATACACATCTACAGGTACATACAATACACATCTACAGGTACATACAATACATGTCTACAGACATGTCCTTAGGCTCATACAATGCATGTCTACAGGCTCATACAATACACATCTACAGGTTCATAGAATACATGTCTACAGGTTCATACAATACAAGACTACAGGTTCATACAATACATGTCTACAGGTTCATACAGTACATATCTACAGGCTCATATAATACAAGTCTGCAGGCTCAAACATGTCTACAGGCACTAAAAATACATTTCTACAGGTTCATACACTGTAGTGTTACAGGCATAAAACATGTCTACAAGTGAACACAATTCCTATCAACAGGACATAAACAGTTTATGTCTTCAGTGCATATACAACACATGGTCTCAGACACATCTAATGTGTACAGGACACACACGTCTACAAGACATACAATAACACATGGTCTCACACACATCTAATGTGTACAGGGCACACACATGTCTACAAGACATAATAACACATGGTCTCAGACACATCTAATGTGTACAGGACACACACATGTCTACAAGACATACAATAACACATGGTCTCACACACATCTAATGTGTACAGGGCACACATGTCTACAAGACATAATAACACATGGTCTCAGACACATCTAATGTGTACAGGACACACACATGTCTACAAGACATACAATAACACATGGTCTCACACACATCTAATGTGCACAGGGCACACACACGTCTACAAGACATACAATAACACATGGTCCTACACATCTAATGTGTACAGGGCACACACATGTCTACAAGACATACATTAACACATGGTCTCACACACATCTAATGTGTACAGGACACACATGTCTACAAGACATACAAAAACACATGGTCTCAGACGCATCTAACATGTGCACAGGGCACACACACGTCTACAAGACATACAATAACACATGGTCCTACACATCTAATGTGTACAGGGCACACACATGTCTACAAGACATACAAAAACACATGGTCTCAGACGCATCTAACAAGTGCACAGGGCACACACGTCTACTAGACATACAATAACACATGGTCTCAGACGTATCTAACATGTGCACAGGGCGCGCACATGTCTACAAGACATAAAATGATACATGGTCTCAGACATCTAATCTGTACAGGGCACACACATGTCTACAAGACATACAATAACACATGGTCTCACACATCTAATGTGTACAGGGCACACACATGTCTACAAGACATACAATAACACATGGTCTCACACATCTAATGTGTACAGGGCACACACATGTCTACAAGACATACAATAACACATGGTCTCATACACATCTAATGTGTACAGGGCACACACATGTCTACAAGACATACAATAACACATGGTCTCACACACATCTAATGTGTACAGGGCACACACATGTCTACAAGACATACAATAACACATGGTCCTACACATCTAATATGTGCACAGGACACATACGTCTACAAGACATGCAACAATACATACATAGGCTCAATCGCACACAATACATCTATATGACTCAAGTGTCTTCAGTCTCAGACATTATCTCATGCACATAGAACACATGGCTACTAACATATATTTCATCATATATATACTTGGTCAGTTCTCATTTTTATAAAATGACAATGAAGCCAAATTTTTTGTGTGTACAATTTTTTTCAGGCATTAGTTGAAGTCATTATCAGCAGTGAATCATGTTTGTTTACCAGAGCGACTATATTACTGGGAGAGCTGCTATATTTGGTAAGAAAATAAAACTGATTTATATGTTTGTTTTGATATGTTTAATACATGTAGTCTATTGTCATTCATGACTCAAGATTGTTACTGTTTATATCTATTCTTCAATAAATCTTATCATGTTATTTGCAGACCTGAGTGTATTCATGGCTAATTCAACACTTGTCTCACAAAATGACATTGGATACAATCAATTTTCATTGTAACCTCAAATATTTGGTGAGAAACCTCATCATTTATCAATTATCAAAGTATTGAAAAGGTTTCTGCCATTATCATGAAACAGTAGATCTGTATACTGTACAAGTGGAATGTTTAGTGAGACGAAAATTTAATGTTTTGTCCTAAAATATGGAATATATTTTAGATAGAATTTTTTTTTAGAGATTTAATGATTCCAAGCGAAACTTTAAACATTTGTATACATAGTAATATATTTACACAGCATAGATTATAGCACAGCACTACAGTCTAAATATATTTGTATCATCAGATGAAAGTTACAGCTATGCGACCACTGATTATTTCTAATAAATTTATTATACTCTAATTTTTAATAAAAGTTATGAAAGTTAAATTGCTGCATAAATTATCGTAAAGTTCCTTGAGCCATTTAGCATGCCATGGCTTGGGTTTAAATTAACGCTTAAGCAGTTATTTTCATCGGAATTACTGTCCTCTGCCTCTACTGCATACCACATCACTCATAATAGATAACTGATGCAAGATTAATTGTTAGCGATATTCAGTTTTAGTGAAAGTTATTGCCTATATGGTGTATTTAAGGTCTTTCCACTGATTAAATTAATTTTGGTATGGTTGACATCTATCTGCTTGGTTTTCAGTAAATGAAAACAGACTGAATAGATTTTTAAGATTGTACTGTTGAATTACACAGATGTACATATACTTACAGGCCAGCACTTTACTGCCACATGAATGCAGCCACCACAGCCATTGTTTGCCATCATTAGTAGCTCTGGCTTCCTCCAATGATATTTCAACAACACAAAGACAGTAAGGATATATATTTCCTGTTCTGAGTACAGAGAAAACAAATATGATTTTATTTTGATATGAAATGTGCTTCACCATGTTTACTTAATGCATCTAATTGTACAGGTTTGATGTGATGAAGTGAATGTTGATTTAGTTACGAGAGACAATCATTTGTTTTTTGATAAAATGACTTTTAAATTGTAACATTAAATTGTAACATTTCCTTGAATGACATTTATACAAACAAAGAGAATAATAATGCAATTCTTATGGTAAAAATGTATAAATGTAGAGTGGTTAAAAAATAGAGATTTACTGTATGTATTACATTTGTTATGTTTCACAACTCAATCCTGTGTTACATTGGTTACCAAAGATATATTATGTATGTCTTACATATGTTACATCTGTATCCTGTTTTGTTTTTTTTTCAGTCAAGCTAGCATAGCAGTGTACTACTTGGATCGTTTCCATTCTATGAAGAAGAGAGGTCCCGTGCCATGCAGTTTATATTTAGATCAATTGATCCAGAAAAATGGTGGAAGGAATATTGGTCAGACAAAGTTTCATCTCAGAAAAAGATATGACATTTATATCACAAAGGTATTTACAGCCTGTAGTAACCCACTGTATGACATTAATATCACAAAGGTATTTTCAGCCTGTAGTAACCCACTGTATGACATTTATATCACAGAGGTATTTACAGCCTGTAGTTACCCACTGTATGACATTTATATCACAAAGGTATTAACATCCTGTAGTAATACACTGTATGACATTTATATCACAAAGGTATTTACAGCCTGTAGTAACCCACTGTATGACATTTATATCACAAAGGTATTTACAGCCTGTAGTAACCCACTGTATGACATTTATATCACAAAGTCATTTACAGCCTGTAGTAACCCACTGTATGACATTAATATCACATGTATTTACAGCCTGTAGTAACCCACTGTATGACATTAATATCACATGTATTTACAGCCTGTAGTAACCCACTGTATGACATTTATATCACAAAGTCATTTACAGCCTGTAGTAACCCACTGTATGACATTTCTAATGTACACTGTATGCCTTTTGTAACTCTCACCAATATTTATATCTTAACGAGGACATAAAAGTCAGTGTTTTCAGGGTTCCAACAAGTGGGTCAATATATTAATGATTGTTTCCATTGTAAAGTGTAAAAGAATTGAAACCTTACAATTTGATGTGATACACAAAATAGTGTTATATTGGTTTTCGTACTGAAATAATGTTTGTATGATATCTTGCATTAAGAACAATATATGAACATTCTGACTGGTCCTTGATGACATCATGGTGGGTGACCTTTAGAAATCAGTCTTCCTCCTTTGTCATGTTATAAGCATTTGCATCAGTGACATAAACTTCATCACACAAAATGTTATTGGTAGACTTTAAAGTCATTAAATAGCATCTCCAGGAGATATAGCTTCATTTTTATGAATGAAAACTTGCTTTCTGTGTGAAGGAGTGATATATATTTCATTATATTTCTCCAGGAATGCTTTGAAGGGAATACAGCTAAATTGAGTTTAGTTTAAACTTATTTCTTTTTACAACAATTAACAAACAAGTTTAAACAACTTATGTAAATGTCTCTCGTTGGCTCTGAAGTTGGCATTGTGGGTTGCTTGCTGTGGGAAGAAACCAGAGTACCTGGAGATAACCCACGTATCCGACCTGGCGACTGCCATACCATCTCAAATACTCCTCTGTCCAATCCAAAGATCAAACCCGGGTCACATTGGTGAGAAGTGAGTGCGCTAACCACTGTGCTAACCGGACACCCGAAATCATGCATATACAAACCTCTGTTAAATTTGTTCAAATGTAGCTGACAGTGATTAGTGGAAATCATTTGTAATATTTATACCAATTATGTAATGTCAACCTGACCTAAAAATTTTAAATAATAAGTAGTTAATGCTGTCATCTGAACATGAAGAGAGACAATTCTGTTAAGAATAAAGAAATTGGTGTATTATATTTTTGTCATATTTTGTTACAGTCACCATCTGAAGACATGATTGGTCAAGCAATAAAAGACTCGCAGGTGTTGAGTACAAAAGAGAGCTTCCAGTGGGACTGGGATCTTATACTGGCAATACTTACAGTAATATTGATATTGTCACTGATATTAACCAAATTTATTTTACTTTTAACAGTTTGTGTATATAAATCAGTGTATTATAGTATTTCTTGTTAATTTTACTTGTGTTACATACATCATACTCTTGATTTATAGGTATATGAAAGTGTTATAACAGGAAAATCCTTTAAGAATTGTGTAATTGATTTATAGAAACCAGCTAAAAAAAAAAAAAAAAAAAAAAACAAAAAAAAAAAAAAAAAAAAAAAAAAAACCTACATTGTTACATTGTTATACTCTGAATATGTTACATATACTTCTACCCTGATCTATCAAATGACCTTCCTGACCCTCTAACATCAATGACATTGCTGTACTTTGAATATGTTACATATACTTCTACCCTGATCTATCAAATGACCTTCCTGACCCTGTAACATCAATGACATTGCTGTACTTTGAATATGTTACATATACTTCTACTCTGATCTATCAAATGACCTTCCTGACCCTCTAACATCAATGACCTTGCTGTACTTTGAATATGTTACATATACTTCTACTCTGATCTATCAAATGACCTTCCTGACCCTCTAACATCAATGACCTTGCTGTACTTTGAATATGTTACATATACTTCTACTCTGATCTATCAAATGACCTTCCTGACCCTCTAACATCAATGACCTTGCTGTACTTTGAATATGTTACATATACTTCTACTCTGATCTATCAAATGACCCTTCCCGACCCTGTAAGATTACAAATGTTAAACAGGAATATGTAACTTGTAACGTGAACTTCATATCACTGTGTTATAACAGGAGTATGTAACTTGTAACGTGAACTTATACCACTGTGTTATAATAGGAATATGTAACTTGTGTTGTGAACTACATACCACTGTGTTATAACAAGAATATGTTTGTTTTCAGTGGCCTGAAGAAAAAGTTAGAAAATTGGATGATCAAAACTATGTCAGGTATGATTGCTTTTTCTATCTTTTTAGCTCACCTTGTGAAGCCATTTGAGCCTGTGGCATGGTAGAGGATGCATCC
Organism: Atrina japonica; assembly: GCA_030159075.1. Taxonomy (NCBI): domain Eukaryota; kingdom Metazoa; phylum Mollusca; class Bivalvia; order Pterioida; family Pinnidae; genus Atrina; species Atrina japonica. Next base: position 195,009 of record BROG01000917.1, on the reverse strand, counting down.
AAACCACAAATTAACACGGGAGCAATCATTAAGGTTACGTGGAGGTTATGATAAATAAAATCATGTAACCTCCCTTTTGTTCTCGATGAATTTCATTTTTAAGTCTTCATTATTGCTATCGTAACCTACAGGTTACTATCATTCCTTTATGCATAACCTGTAAATGGGTTACAACAATTTCTGTTATTTTGTACTTATTTTTTTTTATTTTCTATACACTTAGGTCTTCTTTAAAACTGTAGAGCCACTTTGTGTGGCAGGTCCCTGCTTGGTATTGAGTAAAAACTGTATCTGGCATTCCTACCTGTTATCCAAAATACCATTACTAAAAATAGCAAAAAACTAATACACAACTGAACATGTTTACAGACTTTGGGTGATGAGGAGTAACTGCCATTACCATAAATACCAGAAATGAATACATGACTATTTTTAAATTTAATTTTTAAATTTTTATTGGATTGATTTTGGGATGTATGCATCTATATATCTAGCCATTTAACATGTATAAAAAGTTTTCATGCATTTGATTAAAAAATTAAGTATAATTGTAATGGTGTGGGGAATGTGATCTATATTCTGCCTCCAACATAGGCATATGACCCTTTAGGTCCATTTACACCAAATTTTGGTAATCGGTCAAAAAGTGTCCAGAAGTAATTATCCATATCCATCATGGTGGCTGTTACTTTTAATAACAAATCTCTATAAATTTAGAATTGTGGACTAATTTCATTCAAATTTGGTATACAGAAATTAGATAGATAGCATCTTAACATATGTAATGGTTTTTGCCATTAAATTTTCTGTAGGTCCAATATTAACATAGTATAAAAATTAGATGAATTTGAGCCTGCTTGGCAGTTTTGAACCAAATTTGGTTTGGTGAGTCCTTCAGAGGTAAAAAGTAAAAATTCTAATTTGCATTCCCCCAATATACAAGATGGTAGCTGTTACTATAGAGGCTGATTTGACTATTTGGATTTATTTATGGACTGAATTAGCTCAAATTTTTAACTTCAAAAGAGCCAGGTGAACCATACCAGCCTTTTTTAGCCTCTTGTTTTGAATTTGTTATATTGAAATGCAAAATGACATTATATTACCAGTGTTACTGTTTTATGAATAACCATGTCTACTTTGGAAAATTTTCAGTGAAGAATCTGGAATTTTCGTATTTTCAGCATGTCATGAAAATTTTAAAATAATTGTAGATGAAGAAAATATTCTATTTTTTTACTACATTCCATTAACCTAAAATACACTTAAATAAAATTTATATATGTTTACAGGTTCATTAAGAGGCTTGTATATTTTTTCAAACCAACAAATCACAAGTTTTCTCGCATGGAAATTAACAACAAATTGAGTCAAAAAATGGCACATACAGGCTGTCTTCTTATCAGCTTTTTATTGGATTCTGATCAGGTATTGACTTGTTTACTGTTGTTTGTAAGGTAAAGAGAGAATGAAAAATAATTGATAAACATTTTAAAGAGAGAGTGTGTGTGTGTGTGTGTAAAAGAGATAGTGTGTGTGTGTGTGTGTGTGTGTGTGTGTGTGTGTGTGTGTGTGTGTGTGTGTGTGTGTGTGTGTGTGTGTGCAGACCTTCACTGTGTAGACATGGCCCTATATTTCCTATAGAATCCCTTTATTTTTTTAAATTATTCCATATTTGTACTAAAATAACCATTACCTCTATAATATCCCTGTAAATTGAGTATTGATAACAGCAGGTCTCTTGTTTAAAAGGGGGAATTTTAAAATCTGCATTATATCCATTTATTTGCCTTATATTGCCCTATTTTTGGACATTTAGAACCTATAAGTGACCTTAGTTTTAATGAAAAAGTACTTGAAGACCTATATCATTTAACCCTTTCAACCCTACAGACCACAATGGACTGGTCTTAAACATTAGAAAAGAGCATACCTCACAGATATCCAGGAGTGAAAGGGTTAAGTATCTTTCTGAACTGTTGCAGATACTAGACAAATGAATCTCACACTTGTATTTTCTCTGAAGTGTTTTATTATGGTTATTACCTGAATTGAAAAGTATGTAAATAATGATAAACACTTTGTACATTTCATGTCTAGTAATACAACAATAAATTGTATTTATACACTTATCATGTTTTGTCAACAGGAAGAAGCTCAGAAACAAATAAACGACTTTCTCAGTGATATTGGACAATGTTTGTCAGAGGTAAGGTCATCAGTTTGTATCTTTGTTTTGTTGCATATTTTTGTAATCTTAAAGACATGTCAATTGTGCTTACCATATATACTCGTGTATAAGTCGCACCTGTAGATAAGTCGCACCCCCCACTTTGCCCCAAAAATCTTAGTCTGGAACACTGACCCTCAGATAAGTCGCACCCTTATCCAGTAGCTGTGCTGGCTGAAGAATTTTGGCCGCCAGAAATATCACCAACTCATCAAATTGGAAACAAGTTTTTAACTTTTTGGAGTAAGATTCAAAATTCAAAAAGAAAAAAAAATCGTGAATAATTGCAATCATCATCAATTTTTTGAATTGAATTAAAGTAGCTAAAAGATGATATAATTACTTGTATTGTTAATTCATGTAGTTTAAATGAAAGATCGTTTTTTTCCCCATTGAAATAACACCTTTTTAAAGCTTCACACATTACACTGTAAAGCTTATGTTGTACAGTGCGGACGTCATAGAAGACACACTTTGGCATTTTTCAGTTTATGTTTAAAGCAATATCATCAATAATTATCATACAAATTTCATGGAATGAATAAAATATATATATGATTATGCTTATATACTGGTAATTAATCTATTCATGTACTGGGTTGGTCATTGTGAAAACCAGGTTACATGTACAGGTGTACCATAATGTAATAAAGTGATCATATAGACTTGCATACTGTAATCAAAGGGTCACTCTGTAATCCTGTAATCCTGTGATTACAAAAGGTGTACCATAATGTAATAAAGTGATCATATAGACTTGCATACTGTAATCAAAGGGTCACTCTGTAATCCTGTAATCCTGTGATTACAAAAGGTGTACCATAATGTAATAAAGTGATCATATAGACTTGCATACTGTAATCAAAGGGTCACTCTGTAATCCTGTGATAACAAAAGGTGTACCATAATGTAATAAAGTGATCATATAGACTTGCATACTGTAACCAAAGGGTCACTCTGTAATCCTGTGATTACAAAAGGTGTACCATAATGTAATAAAGTGATCATATAGACTTGCATACTGTAATCAGGTGATTGTGATTGATAAGATTATCATGTGAACACACACAATATAACATGTAAAACCTGTCTATAACAGATTTCATGAGATCTGTAAAATGATCTGTTATGTTAGTATTTTGTCATATGCTTTACATTTTTCCCCACTTGTTGGTCTTTGGGACTTGATATATGGCAAGTCTAGTGTTAGCATGTAGAACAAGGAATAAATGACATGCAGATAACACTAAAATAATGTCCATCATTTATATGTCAATATCATAAAAAAAAAATTCACTAAACATAAATATACATTTTTTAACTTTCAATGATAACATTCAGAAATACATTAGGATTGTCAAATACTTTTGTACAAACATATGAATTTGAATTGTTGGGGTGTGTGAATTTTAAATTTTATTTCAGATTTCAAATCAGTGTTTGGCACCTGAAGCTGTTTTGAGTCCAGCTAACGTCATCAACACATGTAGTCAGTATTATTTCCTGTTTGTCGGCAGATTTTCTTGTAGCACCAAAGGTGACAAATACTTGGAAAAGACTGGCATATTTCAGTAGTAAGTTTACACTTATTACATAAAAAATCAATATGTGGCCAATTTAAAATGATTGTAGAGATTTCTCATCTGAACATTCCAAAATGGTCTATGCTGTTGTTGTTATTTTTCAGAATTGTAACTTCCTGAATTTCATATTTCTCACCTGTACATATAACAGTTTTTTTAATTAGTAACACTTAAACTTCAGAAAATGAATATGATATTGTCATTTGCATGTTTTTACCTGGCCTAGATGTTTTTGTGATGTAAAACTTACAGTGCTTTCAGTTATATTTTTCGGTAAATTAGACAAAACTTCCTTTGAATTTGATAACAGATCATTACATTTAAGCTATGGGGTTTTATTTGTTGGTCAATATGATGATAATAGCTAACTAATTAGCATTTGTGTATTTTTTTTTAGCTTGCTAGAAATAGTGACCGTTGCAACACAAGACAGTTTCGTGAAACTTACAGTATCAAGTTTAAACTATAGCAGAGAAAGTAATACAAGGCCAATTCTAGCGAAAGCACTAACTGGTTCCACAGAAGTAAGTTATAATTCTTACAAAGTGTTACTGACTCTTATAGCAATGTATAGAGAGAACTTGATCCCAAAGGTGAAATTTAACACTGTCATGTAAATATTGGCAAGAGCAGAAAGCAACTCTTTCCTTTCTCACACTTATCATATCAAACTCACAAAAGCTAAGACTTAGAAATACTGTAGGATTTTTTATCTACCATCCTCTGACAAAAATCAATGAAATATGCATCATACCTTATATACCATTCTCTGGCAAAGATCAGTGCAATACACATCTTCTTTTTGTTTGTGCAGTCATATTTAGAAAATGTCTGCCTATCTTTATACCTTTTAAATAGAACAGAAAAAATGGCATTTCAAATCTATCAAAATTTTAAGGAATATATTGCCATTTTAATTTTAGAGCTCTCGATTGTATTGTACAAAGTTCTTGAGAGTTTTACTGAGATCACGAGTCGCTGGATTTTCATCATGGGGAATGGAACTTTTAGTGAACCAACTTTATGATCAGAGCAAACAAGTGGCAAACACAGCTTTAAGTGTAGTAGAGGAAGCTTGTGATGTAGAGGTTAGTAATATAGTTCAAACCATTGTAGTCTGGTAGATACAGTATCTCAAATCTATTCTCTACTCTATATTTGTGAACCAATTCTCCTGTCAACTTCATATTTACACTGAAATCTATTGTAAAGTAGCTATCAAGTTCTGTACATACATGTAGTATTTCATACAGAGAATGTAACAGACTGGTCACAGTGTTCTGCACACACCTGTAGTATTTGGTACATTGAATGCAACAGATTGGTCACAATGTTCTGTACGTACCTGTAGTATTTTGTACAGAGAATATAACAGACTGGTCACAATGTTCTGTACACACCTGTAGTATTTGGTACAGAGAATGTAACAGACTGGTCACTATTCTGTACACACCTGTAGTATTTGGTACAAAAAATGTAACAGACTGGTCACAATGTTCTGTACACACCTGTAGTATTTGGTACAGAGAATGTAATAGACTGGTCACAATGTTCTGTACACACCTGTAGTATTTGGTACAGAGAATGTAATAGACATACAACCTACACTATTAGTGTGAAGTTGTTCGTTCAGAATGTAGTTAATATTACTCATGGAGACATAATGCCATTTGTTATCTATTGTCTAAAATCAATGTTAAGAGTGGTTTTAATTTTTAATGCATAATATATTGTCAAGTTATTATAAAAGAAGTATTCTTATTATTATCTTTATCAGAATGCCAATACTTGTACTTCATTAATTTTTGTGTCATTTTTCTCACTTAGGCATGTCTAAACACCATTATCAAACTGCGTCCAACATGTCTTCATCTTGGAGAGAAAGGAGTTCTGTTAGTGTGTAGATTTATGGGGACCTTAAAAGGCTTCAAAATGCTTCAGGATGCAAATTATATTCAAAACGAGCTTCAGAAGTGGGAAAAGGTAGATATAATAGCACATTTAACATCTACTGTACATTTTATTAAAATACGTTAGTTGATCTATGTATCTGAATCAGGGCTATATATGTGGTATTATGTCAAACTGGATATGTAAAAATGATACCAACTCTGTGGTTGAAGAGCACATTTAACAGCTACTGTACTGTTGTTAAAATATGTTTGTTAATCAATATACAGTATAGGGATCATGACTGTATACATGGTGTGTGGTAAACCTGGATATGTAAACATGATATCAACTTTTCACTTGAAGAGTTAATGAATTGTTTTTCTTGAATACAATGTTTCTTTTGTCATTTAATTACTCAACAAGAATTTTCATTATACATATATACAGACATCACAAACTCAAAGTCATTGCTGTTTTATATCCAAGAATTTTCCTGTTATTTTAAGACATCACAAGAACATCAACATTATCTTCTTTTCTTTACAGTTATCTATATTATCTTCTTTATGCCAATATGATATATATATATATATATATGTATGTATATATGTATATATACATATTGGAGATAAGGAATAATTATGTGGTCTCTGCTTCTTTATAACAAAACGAGAGATGAATATATTGTGGATCAAAATGTACAAAGAAACAGTGACCACAATTATTCTCTATCTACAATATGGTCAACTCTCGTTGGATACTAATTATCCCCATTTCTTTACACATACATTGATCTAATACATTCATAGTATTGATGGGTTACAATTTCTTCATCTCTGTTTCTTTACAGACCTACAATATTAGATATGTACATATTGTTGAGGAATTGTTAAACGAAGCACTTACTACATATGAGAAAACTTATGAGGGTTCTTACACAAGAAGATCAAGTCGGAAGTATGTTTTTTGTTGATAATTTTGTTCAGTATTTTACATTTTTTTAATTTTACTTCTGACCTTGAATCAGCTACTGAGTAAGGAGACTATTAAATGAATAATGATGTTTTTACATGTTAGACCAGATGTCGTAAGTCACATTACTTTTCTTATTATAATCTCAGCTCAAGGATTCTGACAAACTTTGCCATATTGATGTCAACTGTTGGACATTTCAATTTATTTTTAAAAAATATGTGTACAGACGGAGGATGGAATTATGAATGAGTCTGATTTTACCAAATAAGTCTGGAGAAAGATAATTTTCTCTTTAAGTAAATAAATCTGTTCAGTTTGATTTTTCAGTCACCTGACTGTCTCGGGTAAACTTAAGTAATTAGTTTTCATTGTATGACTGGAATTATCATAAACATGCAATACACTTAAAAATTTATTTCTAAGAGATTTTATTGTTGCAATGCTCTTATACATGTGTTTTTGAAAGAATGGTGTTCATGAAAAAAAAAATGATTTACATGCTGCCAAAAATTTGTCACTTATATGGAGATGTTGCCAGCTTTGCCATGAGCACACAGAATGCACAGCCTTGACTACTGTTTCTTTGCTGGTCTTGTATTGGTTGAACTTTGGTGCCATTTATCTAAGTACACATTTTAAATTGATTTAATTTCCATTTGGAGGTTTTGTGGAAATACAGCAACTTAAAGCAGCTTTTTGAAGTGAGGTTATGTTTTGTTTGTTTGTATCTAATGCAATTAACAATGTTACACAGTCTGCATGCAGTTACAGGTAAGGGAAAAACTTATTAATTACTGGAAAGATACATATGAAAAATATTTAACAAAGCAGTGACCACAGTGAACCAACCTAACTTGGATATTGTCATTTTCATCGTGTTTGATTTTTCAATTGCAGAAGATCAAAAAAGGATGTATATGTACCTGTTCATCTTTATGGCCAGTTGTCACAGCATCAGGAAGGGTTTGAACTCATCAAAAATCAGGTATATACATATGAATTTTTACCTTATGTGACATTGAGTGGCTAGTTTTATTTCATGAATGATTGTGTTATTAATATTTAAAGCACAAGTGTCACACACCTACACACACACACCTACCTACCTATCTATGCACACAACCTACACACACACCTACCTACCTATCTATGCACACACACCTACACACACACAAACACACACACACACACACACATTAGGGGTAAGTCATGATATCAAAGATGCTACAGGTACTTTCTAATTTGATAAATTTACAGGTCTAATATAGATATATTGTATATATTTCATCTTACAAGTACGTCAGGAGGGAAACAGCTTGTGTGCCTGTCACTTGATCACACCCAGGGGCTGTTATTGTTGTGTTGTTAGATAACTTTTCTTTATTCTGATGCATTCTGGTATATGTACAAGTAGCTTTATATCTGCCATTTATCTTTCTTTTTATTTTAAGACAGAGCCTCTTTGGGGTCAATGGTTAGGTCATCTTGCTCTAAGCCATGAAGTCTCTTATCTTGTACAATACCCCATAAACGCAACTTTCAGAAGGCATTCTGGTATATGTACAAGTATCTTTATACCTGCCATTTATCTTTCATTTTATCTTAAGACAGGGTCTCTTTGGGGTCAATGGTTAGGTCATCTTTCTCTAAGCCATGAAGTCTCTTATCTTGTACAATACCCCGTAAATGCAACTTTCAGAAGTCATAATGTTGGTACCTACATCTTTCAATCCCCTTGATGTTGGGAAATCATTTTAGTAATAATGAAATGACATGTGGCCATTCAATCGAGTGTGGGTAAAAGTCAAGGATGAAGTACCGTATTTTACGGCCTATAGGTCGATATTTTTTTTCTCCAAAGTTGTGACCTCGACCTATTCACCGCATCGACTTATCTTTAAAAAAAACAGTGAAATATTTAACTTGTATCTGCAATTCCTCATTTTAACATCGTAATTCAAAATTTTCCACGGGATAATCTAGGGGCCTACTCCAAACACCCATTTGTATTTACACTTAATAGGACTATTAAATGTGACCTCGTGTGTGCGTAATGCACTGTGTTCATAATCAAGTGACAAAATAATGATCTTTCAAGTTACAATATCATTGGGATTCAAGACTGTGTCAGAAACTGCGTAATAAAAATACATCGTTTACATTATATTTATACCGGACAGTTTATACTTTTGAATGATTCCCTTATCTCGGCACCCCCACTGTGAAGTTGAAGTCTTCATTCAGACTTTCAGGACACTACAAGCTGTGTTCACTGGAACGTGACCTTCAACTGATAAGGATCGTGCGGCAGTCTTTGAAGTTGGGAAAGTTTTGGAAATAGTGTTACATAAATTAATTGACACTAAACCTTGAGTATTTAATTGTTTGACAATTGCAGCAGCATAATAATTTAGGTCAATGTAAGGATAAGACAAGGATTGAGGTCGCTTGGGTAAACAGCATAAAGAATTTAATGATGATTTGACAGGTAACATAATGGCTATGCTTGTATACATAATCAGTACACACGAGTAATATAAGTGATGTTAAATATATATATGATGCAACTTATATGCTTTTTAATCACTCCTATTTAATACTGTACCGTAAAATAGGCTGATCACTCTGATTATTTTAATAGGCTACCATCGTGTTAGCACCAGTTATTAAACATAAACGATGCAATTTTTGTGTTCTCCCATTCATGTTTCCATCTCTGCCGACATTGACCTATCCTCCATTTCGACCTATCTAATACTTAATCCTGGATTTTTGCCAAAAATCGGCCATTCGACCTATCCCCCATATCGACCTATAGGCCATAAAATACGGTAGAAGGTTAATCTTAGAATAGCCGACATTAGTAAATAAACATATTATGATCTCCCAACTTTAGTCGTATGTTAAAATAAGTATGAGACAATTATTTAATAAGCACTGCAGAAATGTATCGTTATTTTTACAAATGTGTATTGAACATTAATTACTAATTTCAATAAATAAAACATAAATGAAGCTTTATATATTATTACTAAAAAGGGCAATTAAATTTTAATTTAATTTCAAAATGTACTATTTACATGTAATCATATTTCTCTCTCTCTCTCTCTCTCGTAAACGTTGTATTAATTGTTGAAATATCATTAAAGGCAAAGTTTTAAGGAATGTCCACTACATTTACAGGTATCTCACTCTGTTGGCTCAAATTAGCTTAGTAAGTTTTTTCTGTGGGCCATTTGTCTGTTCAGTGATGTGAGAAAATACAACAGACTTGGTATAGAAATAATCAGAATTTGACCTACTTGCATGTACACCAACTTCATCCATTGTTTTGACATTATGCTGGATAATAATTTATGAAGAAAATAATAACTGCCTAGACCGCCAAATGTTCCATGATTTGGTATAGACGTTGCCAAAGCAATCGATAGGTTGATTTATTTCTGCGATATGATATTTGAAAAAAAAAATTCAGAAAATGCAGAATTAGGTCTCTAACTCTGATTTATTTAACCTGAGGTCTTTTTCTTTACAAAGTAAAACATAAGATGAATTAGGCTAACATATATACTTAATTTTTAATATTCTGTACTGTTGTGATGTAAATCTGTAGAACACTCAAGTTGAACTTGACCCTCCTACACTACACTTGGTATATTTACTATAAGTATTCTTTTGCTATTTTTTCGAATAAATGCTATCTATAATTGTCTGTAGGTTGAACATATTAAGAAGTTCATTCACAGCAGATTTAGGCTGACATGTATTGATTTTTCTCATTTTAATAGGAATGTGTTGATGAGTATTTCCAGTGCATCAGATGCCAGGAACTTCTTTCTGATGATGACATTTTGAAGATGAAGACTGCACTCTGGGCAGTGGTTAGTATACTTCACACATTGTTTTGGTTCTACTGCATATACATTGTACACTTATGTCAGTCTTGTATATTATGTGTGCTTAAATAATGCCTTAACAGTAGACAATGTGCAGTATATATCCTTAATCTGGTTTATACAGCTATATATGCTAGAAATGCTATATATCTGTGTCTAGTCTTGTATACAATGTTTACGTAGGAAATATGCCTACATGAGAAATGCGCAGCATATATCCTTTGTCTTGTACAGCTATATAGGCAAGTTTACTGACTCCACTTAGGTTAGATCTCTGACTCAACAGCTCTCATCCAAATCTATATTTACAAAATTTTGTTATTTTTATCCCTGATATATAATGCACAATACCATATTCAGATATTACTCGATTTTAAAAAGTGATCAGGAGATTTTTGGTATTTTTTCATATTCACTCTCCTTTTCTTTGAAAATACATGTATTTTGAAAATATTCTCTTTTTACACATCCATTACAGTTACTGTTTAACATGAAGTGCTACATTTTTATGCATATGAAATCTTTCTGTATTCTATATTTAAGGAAATCATTTACTATTTGCAAATAAAAATTTCAGGGACATATAGGTACTTCAACGTGGGGAGTAAATTGGTTGGAAGAAGAAAGACTTCTACCAGAGATTATCAAACTGGCTGAGGAAAGTGGAGTATTCTCAATAAGAGGGTATGTGTTACAATGCTAGACAAAATGATTTAACTTACATGTGGAGATATTACACCATACATTGGTGTGGTTTATATCATATGAATTGTATCGTCTCTATTACAAGCATCATACAGTAGTAATTGATTTGTAATTAGTGTCATAAGAATTGTAATTTATGAAAAAGTTTTTTATCAGTAATTTTTTTAGATAATATTTTAAAGTGGAAAAAATTCACAGATGTTTATTGACTATTTGTACATTTTTTATTTAATTCTTATGGCATATGTAATTTATATCTACTACAGAAATTAACATTTTGAGTACTTAAATTTGATGTTTTTTAAGAATGTGACATACTTTATGCATTACTCACTTAAATTAAGTTGATTGTACTGTCATTAATGTCAGCGTCCAGTTAGAAAGATAAGTTGAAGTCATGTTTACTTTCTTCTACTGCCTGTACTTCAACTAAACTTGCTTGTATATAGGTTTTATGTGTATTTAAACATGCTATGCTGCAGATCCTGGTTTGGTCCTTTTTATAGGCAAAAATAACCCTGTATCTGATTTAGTCTATCTTTAATGCTGCAGTTTACTAGAGAGATGTAAAATATGTTGACATGAGGTGATCTTTGTAATCTTTTATTACTCTATGTTTTAATTTGAATTTACATTTACAGGACAGCATTTTACATTCTGGGACTGCTGGCCAGTACCAGAGAGGGAACAGAGTTCCTAGCACAACTTGGGTGGGAGTCTTGTTGGCATACCCGTGAAGAACGATGGCCAGTTGTAGAAGATAGATCAGAATTATTGACTGAAATGGAAGACTTAGCTAGTGATACATTAAGCTTCAGATCAGAAAATGATTCTAAAGGCTATCATTCGCCAGGGATTGTATCTTCCAGTCTCTTTTTTATAGCAGAAGAAGAAAAAGTTTCTTCTGAAAATGGTTGTGATAAAAACCTAATCAAAAGCTGTGATAAAAATTCTAATTTTGAGACATCAGTTTTCATTCCAAAAAAGACCATGCCAGGATTAATTGCCAGAAGTAAGACACTTCCATTGGAAAATTCCAGTTACAGACGATACAAAACATTGCCGACAAAACCCAGTAATGTACGTAGCTATTCTGTAGGTCATTCAGACAGAGATAAAGTGTCAAAAGATCATGACGATAGACTGGTTACAGTTGAGCAGTTACTAACACAAAGAACACTAAAACTAGAAGACAAAACAGAAATGAGTGACAGGAATAAAGAGCATGAACACTCTGTTACTATGAAAACAGAAATAGAAAATAAAGATGGTCAAAGAATCCCAGTGATACGTTTGTCAAATATGGATTTGGAAAATACAGAAAATAGCAATAAAAATAATTCAAAGATTAGAACAAGTGAGACAACTGATAGTGAAACTTGTGATACATTTCAGACAGATTATCAAGAATCAGAAGGAATTTCATTTTCTGTCAGGGGAGACAACTCTTCTCCAAACAAAACAGATAGCTTAGAAAAGAAAACAGTGGTTGATCATTATTTGAAGAAATCACCAAATATTAAAGAAGGTAGGAGCAGCAGCAGTGACAGTTCAAGGACTAGTAATAAAAGTAGAACAGACAGTTTTAATACTGAGTCCACTACAAGTGGAGTCAGTTCATGTGAGTCTGGACCCCATACTTGTCTTTCATCTGAGGTTGTGTCATTAAGTCCTATAGCTAGTACTGGTTCTGTCGATACTGTGGGTATATCACAAACACAAAAAAATACAGAGTCCAAAGATTTAGTGCACCCTTCATCATTTAGACGGAAGTCATTAAACCTGAAACGTGTGCCAAGTCTTAGAAAGACACAAGCTAATCCTGCTTTTGGTATTTTGCCATCAGCAAGATTATCCGATGGATTGGCCAATGAGAGTGCCATAATATATACATCTAAACAAGAAGCTTTAGGATATGCAACATGGATGTCGATTAAACGACAAAGGAGAATTAGTTCTGATGTAGAATCTGATCTTGGTATTGCAAATTTGTATGGTGAAGATGAAGATGTTCCTGTCCCTACTAGCAGAAGATCAAGTATTGACTCCAAAATGAGTACAGAGACTTATACATTTAGACTAAGGTTTGTAATTTGCCAGTTGTAGCAAATTCAGTAGTTGTAAATTGTATTTTTTTTAGTGTACAGCAGATATATAATACTTCCATCAGAGCTATATGTTTTAGACTGTTATTAAATCAGTTTATTAATTATTTAAAATTCACCCCATGTATTTATCAATTGTTAATTGTAATATTTATGATTAAAGAAACCTTTGGTGGTATGGTTATTTGGTATAGAATTGCCCGTTTATTTATAACTTAAGAACAAGATTATCCCCAGTGATGTGTTGGGTAATTTCCATCTTTTACATGTTGATGTAGCCTACCCTTTCAGATATAAATTCTTTCCATCTCCCTGATGATTTTCTCTACTAAGGGATCAACAGTGATCTTAATTTTCATTTTTCCTGTAGAGCAAGTAGACAAGAAATCTACTTGTTCCAATACCAATGTTACTTGTCAGAAAATTGAATGTATCAAATCTACAAGTATATAGCTGTTGTTTAATAACAAATTTTATGGAGCCATCCTGGCTCAGTTGGTAGTGGGCTCGACTCTTGATTGTGAGCTCGCGAGTTTGAGTCCAGTCAGCGGCAGGTCACATACCGGTCCTTCGGATGAGACAGTAAAAACCTGAGGTCATGTGTCACAGTAGGTGTTGGCATGTTAAAGAACCATTACTGTTCAATGGCTGTAAGTGCCAAGCAAAGGCCAAAATTTGAAGCCCTTCACAGGCATTCGGTAAAGTCTCTATATGAGTGAAAGATTATTGAGTGGGACGTTAAACAACAATGCAACAACAACAACAAATTTTATATCTATACAGTTTGGTGATTAAAGTTAACATTGAGGGGGGTAAAATAAAAAAGACTTTCATTTTAGAAATTTATTGTCTTGAAATCCGTATTTTATGTGTCTTTTTCATTTATATATTTAGTTCTGGGATTCCAAGAAATGCTAGCAGTGTTTCTGTGTCCGAACAAGAACGTCCATCTAGTCCTTATGGTGTTGCACCAAAGTCAATACTTCAACAGAGAAGACCACATACAGGAGTAGCAGAGTTCTTAGGACTGTCTTTACCTGTTGACATTAACATGATATTTGAGGTTAGAAATGTTCTCTGATGATTTGAATAATATGTGAATACACTTTGAATAGTGCATTGTACATGTAGATGGACAATTAGATATCTTACCATTTATCTGTAACAAACTGACACTAAGATATGGTGATTTGTAAAGAGATAGAACATAAAGTATTTGTCTTAATACCATTTCCTGGTTCATGGTATACAACACATTCTTTGCTGGAATTTTTCAGTCAGTCACCACTTTGTGATGGCTTGTGTAGTTAATTTGGTACAGCATTACAATTAAAACAACAATGTATCTTGGCCTGTTGTCAGAGCCAGGTTTAAAGCTACTGGGACCTCAGCTTACTGTAAGGGAAGTTATCGGTTTACTCTCAGAGTCTTTTCCCGCGTACATTTTAATCATGTTTTCATCCATCACTGTAAACTGACTGCCATTATATAGGTATCTGAAAAATTGTTGAATGTGTTATAAAAAAAAAAGACAAATAGACAAAAACTTGCTTGCCAATTGATGTTAAAATTTCTTTCTGTCACCGTCTCTCTCTTTCTGATAAATGTCAAAATCTCTGGTCTAAGAAATAACAGGTGCTAGAGTAGAAATACTTTTATCTTTTTATCAGAGAATTCAGAATCATGGACAACCATACAACAAATTCAGGTATAACTTGGATTGATTTCGTCTTATTTTAGGTTCACGAAGGAGAGGATAAACGGTCACATAGTTTAAGAGGATTTTTTGTCAAGCAGGAAAGCTTTCCAGAATTCAAAAAACCTGTAACTAGTAAGAAAACTTTGTATTTTTATTTAACATTTATAAACAAACTGCAGAACTTTTTTATTTCTGTACTATAGATCAAGTAATAAAAAATTTGGCAGTGCTTCATTGCTGATAATGACAATAATCGACAGCTTATATTTCCGTTGCATGTATTATTGTTTATATGACCAAGGTTGAAGACATAAGACTCCATTGATTCCTCCAATATCTTAAGTATATTCAAAACAACTGATAAAAGACACTCACAAAACATAAAGTTTAATCTCAAAAATTGAAATATATTTAATGTAAGGCCTAAAATAAAATTAAGTTTATTGCCATTTTCAAAAAAAAAATTTTTTTTATTGACGATATTTCTGGAACGTTCGTTACCGTGACAACTTTATATAGTATTAGTATTACTTCGTCTCGATCTCTGAGAATATATATGTATATATTTTTACCGTGGCGCTATTGTTTATTCAATGAAACATCGTATATTAACAGTATTTTATCCGAGTAGTGTAAAATAATGACCAGAACGTACGTGATATGACACTAGGGGCCTATCAGGGAACTGCAAATTCATAATACAGCCTCTTGAAAATCTTTAATATATTATCAATCCATCTACAGTATTAGGACATAAATGAGTTGGCCAAACTTTCTCTAAGCGATTTTTTAAGCGGGGGGGGGGGGGGGGGGGGGGGTGGGTTAAATCAGGATTTTACTCTAATTCCATTGGATATTCTGTCTGGCGGGGCAACACGACAGAATCTCCAAAGGGATTTATTCAGATTTTACTCACACAAAAAATCGCTTAAAATCGGGGGACATAAAGTTCGGCCTATACTGCTATATCCCAGAATGACACATGTATTTTCTCTACAAATACTATTCATAAAAATAGGAATCCAAAAATCCTGTATGATACATGTTTTACTAAGATAAACAATTTATGAAACACCTGTGTAAATTTGTTTGATATGTTTCCTCCTTTCATGAAAGCTGAAGGGAATAATGTTAGAGCAAACATAAAATAGTGTAGACAGTTACGTAAGAGTTACCTCCCGTTATTTTTTTTATTTCAAAAATATTTGTCAAAATGTAATAATTTTACAAAAACGATATCAAATGTAGTAAAATGAAATCAATTAAATTTATACACCTGTTTTTTTTACCATAACCCTGTGTATTTCTCTAATTTACATTAGAAATGTATTAAAAAGTCCCAGGAAAGTTATCATTTTAAAACACCGACTCTCACTGCACCATGCACTTTACTATAAATATTGCCTCGCCTTGTCACTGATTGCCGATAGTTGGGAGGTCAAGTTGAACCTCTGGTGTAATATTGGCAATTCTTTAAACTTGCAACCAGTGAACAAAATACTATGAGATGACCATGTCTGTCCAGGGATCTACAACACTAAATAACTTCACTCTTCATTTGGCCAGTGAACCAGAAATTTTACTAGCCAGCCAGGAACTTTTACTCGCCAATATATATATATATATGTGTGTGTGTGTGTGTGTGTGTGTGTGTGTGTGTGTGTGTGTGTGTGTGTGTGTGTGTGTGTGTGTGTTCAAGTGTTCTTAAAAAAATCCACTGGATGAAAATATAGAAATGAAATAAAATATTAATTTTTTAAGTTTATGTAACATTTTATTGTTTCAACCCATTTAAAACAAGGTTATTAACTGCAAGTTGGCCTTTTTGTGTATTTTTTATCAATCCATGAGTGTTTATATGCCTATATTTTTCATATTTGTTGCTCTAATATTGAGGCAACCTTAAACTTTGTTTTTAAATCTTTAGCGCCAGTTTCTTTTCGACAGAATTTACAAAACAGAGACAGTCCACAAGAATTGTAAATTTTGTCTGTAAGTTAAAATCTAGAGTCCAACACCCGTGACCTTATCGTCAGACAAACACCTATACAGTTGTTTAATTTATAGGTGTTTGTCCGACAATCGGGTGTTTGACTCTTGATTTTAATTTACAGATAAAATTTCCAGTTCCGACTGTGGTTAATTCCTTTGGGGATTCTGTCGCGACCGTTTTATTGTGTTGCCCCACAATAAATCGGCCACGATAGAATCCCCAAAGGAATTAGGCTGTGGACTGCTTGTCCTCTTCGTCGAACACTAGGCCGAACTTTCTGCCCCGATTTTACCACTTAAAAATCGCTTAAATTAAAATCGAAATCGGGGCAGAAAGTTCGGCCTAGTCAAACATTAGCCATAACTCTGTTCCAGTATTCCTTTAACCAAGATCATTTAAACTTAGTAGTGTCTAATGATGCTTCTGTTGAAATCGACTGAGAAAAAAAATGTCACTGTGTGTTGTTAGGAAAATTTCAAGTCGAAAACATGAGAGCAATGCAACGTGTTTTTATACAGCAATCCACGCGCGTTAGATGCTCTAGTTTATCGAAACTGAATAACCAAATTATTTGTTGTAAAGCGCATAACAGACCATGATTTCGATAATGTAATTTCACAGTGAAAACGGACAAACTTTTGATTTCCGGTTCAGGGAAAAAACTGGTCGCAATGTGGCGACTGAATGAGGATAAACACTCGCCAAAATCTAAAAAATGGTCGCATTTGCGAGTGATTTGGTCGCATTGTAGAGTGCTGCTGTCTCAAACATTTATGAAATATTTAATGTGTCCTCATTTACAATTTTTTCGTTATAATTTGTACAGAAAATGACTGACTGCTTGTTGTACAGTGAAAACTTGAAATTTCACAAATAACCTCTCTCTTCTCATGTCTGTCTCAAACATTTATGAAATATTTAATGTGTCCTCATTTACAATTATTTTCATTATTATTTGTATAGAAAATGACTGACTACACAATGACAGAAAAATTTCCAATAAAATAAAATAATTTCCCTATCTACCTACCCATAGGTGAAAGGGTAGAGTCGGTAAACAACAAACAGAATATTTTATGTCTGGCCTAAGTAAACACTATGTGAATGAAACACAACAGTCTAACCTGCCTTAGTGACCAGCTTTATATAATGACTTCCTGCTGATAGCGACCGTTTTCAACAATCCCCTTGCATATTTCCTATATTTCTTAACCCTGTATAGTGACCACTTGCACCATTCAAATTCAGGCAACGGTTGCATGTTTACTTTACAGAAAGACCATGAAGGGAGATACTGGAACATCAAGTGTTACAATTTTCAATTCTCATTTCCATGAGAATTGCAAAAGTACTTGTCAGATGTTTACATAACAATCATCACACCTCAAAAGTTAATTATCAGTAGATTTTGGCATATAAACCTTATCTCTTGTATTATATATTTATTTTCTGCTGTTGTAATGTAATCTCACTTCAGTCCCCATCAGAATCAGGGGATAAAATGTGATTATTTAACCTGTTTGGGTTCTTGTTTGAGAAAATTTAGTCTCAAAGATACAAAACTTTGTATACATTTGAATCTTACGTAGAAGGTGTGGGGATATGAAATTCAGTTGACTGTAACCTTTATCTCTCATGTTTTTTTTAGACATATTTTAATATTTCATGATCACAAAACCATGATGTATCAAATTAATTCCAGTTTGAAACTACATATACCAAAAACATATATGTCATGATAAATCAATGCTTTGTCCAGTGAAAATTTGATTACTGAGTAATATGTTCCTTTGTTTAGATGATTGTATTGTTTATATGTAATTATTTACATTTATGTACATGGATATATTATTGTGTTTGTTTTTACAGGATCCAGGAAGTCCTCAAGAAACACCTCTGTCTCTGCAGCTTCAGATTCATTGGACCATGACACTTCTATATGCTTAATGTGTGATAAAAAAGCACCTAGTCATGAGGGCGGTCAACCCTATCAAGATGAATCAAGTATATAAACAACATTTTCATTGTGCTACTGCACATTCTTATATACTTCATTACTATTCATTTTGGTGTTGTCTGTGAAACTGGGCAACTCTTAGGTCTTGAATCAGCATCATCAGTGGTACTTTGGGTCTCTGTTTGATAATTTGAGTTTTCTCATTGGATTTCAACAGAAATTTATATGTTGCTATATTTAAATGAAATCTCAAATGAATGTGTTTATGATCAATATCTGTCTATGTATGAAAATTACGGGACTTTTAAAATGTCAAAACTGGAAATATTTCAACAAAATGGCAATTTACTTGGCTTCAGGCTACATGTAGCAGTCCAGAGATTTCCTGTTAAAAGCTATAATACGTTTTTTTTTATCTTTTTTCTTTTGGCAAATAGTTTTTTATATAGTCTTTTTTCATTACAGGCAAAAGTACATTTTTCCATTAAAACATGAAAGGCTTAATTAATCTTAATTTCACAATTTATTTTCCTTGTCTACAGATTTTCAAGATAATGAAAGTGAATCTGATGGTGGTATTATAGAACGTAACGCCAGTAGTTTGTCTGCAGCTGTAAGAGGGTCCACACGAACACGACTAGACAGTTTAAATGAGCCATCTTCTGCAACACCTGGTAGTTTAACGAGTTGTACTAGTACTGATACCCGTAAGTAACTTCCAGAATATTACAGACAGTTTCCAACATTACACCAGTGTCTCTACAATTATTGTAGTAATTCTACAGTGACCAACATTACATCAGTGTCTCTACAAATATTGTAGTAATTCTACAGTGACCAACATTACACCAGTGTCTCTACAATTATTGTAGTAATTCTACAGTGACCAACATTACATCAGTGTCTCTACAAATATTGTAGTAATTCTACAGTGACCAACATTACACCAGTGTCTCTACAATTATTGTAGTAATTCTACAGTGACCAACATTACATCAGTGTCTCTACAAATATTGTAGTAATTCTACAGTGACCAACATTACACCAGTGTCTCTACAATTATTAATTCTACAGTGACCAACATTACACCATTACAATTATTGTAGTCTACAGTGACCAAAATACAGTGTCTCTACAAATATTGTAGTAATTCTACAGTGACCAACATTACACCAGTGTCTCTACAAATATTGTAGTAATTCTACAGTGACCAACATTACATCAGTGTCTCTACAAATATTGTAGTAATTCTACAGTGACCAACATTACATCAGTGTCTCTACAATTATTGTAGTAATTCTACAGTGACCAACATTACACCAGTGTCTCTACAATTATTGTAGTAATTCTACAGTCATTACATGAGTGTCTCTACAAATATTGTAGTAATTCTACAGTGACCAACAGACACCAGTGTCTCTACCTACAGTTACACCAGTGTCTCTAAAATTATTGTAGTCTACAGTGATTATTGTACAAATATTGTAGTAATTCTACAGTGACAACATTACATCAGTGTCTCTACAAATATTGTAGTAATTCTACAGTTACACCAGTGTCTCTACAAATATGAAGAATTCTACAGTGACCAACATTACACCAGTGTCTCTACAAATATTGTAGTAATTCTACAGTGACCAACATTACATCAGTGTCTCTACAATTATTGTAGTAATTCTACAGAAAGTGTCCCACATTACACCAGTGTCTACAATTATTGTAGTAATTCTACAGAAAGTGTCCCACATTGTTCTACATCATTGTAGTAACTATAGTATTGTTCTACACCAGTGTCTACAGATATTGTTGTAATTCTACAGATATTGTTCATCATTACACTAGTGTCTACAATTATTGTAGTAATTCTACAGATATTGTTCAACATTACACCAGTGTCTCTACAATTATTGTAGTAATTCTACAGAAAGTGTCCCACATTACACCAGTGTCTACAAATATTGTAGTAATTCTACAGATATTGTTCATCATTACACCAGTGTCTACAATTATTGTAGTAATTCTACAGATATTGTTCATCATTACACCAGTGTCTACAATTATTGTAGTAATTCTACAGATATATTCATTCAGTGTCTACAATTATTGTAGTAATTCTACAGATATTGTTCAACATTACACTAGTGTCTCTATAAAATTGTTGTTGTAATTCTACAGATATTGTTCATCATTACACCAGTGTCTACAGCTATTGTAGTAATTCTACAGATATTGTTCATCATTACACCAGTGTCTACAATTATTGTAGTAATTCTACAGATATTGTTCAACATTACACTAGTGTCTCTATAAAATTGTTGTTGTAATTCTACAGATAGTCTTAAACTTTACCTTATCTAATAAGTATTTCAGTCTTAGACTGTAAGTGTAACTAGGTTTCCTCTATGTAAATATTGGTCATTTGCTTATAAACCTCACATTATGGCTAGATTTTTATTTCTTTTCTGTGATATTCATTTTGTAGCCATGATGAAAATGTGTTATGATAATGTACATGGACGTGCATTAATACGGAAAGAACTTAGAAAATTGGTCATCAGTTTGAGCAGTTCTGTGGGAGCCAAAGGTTCGGAGCAAGGTTTACTGACGTAAGTTTCTTAGTGGTTGTTTTATCATTCTGCTTTTAAATGATTGATATTGTCTCTTTAATTTTAATTTGATTTGATTTGATTTTTGTTTTACGCCATACTCAACAATCTTTCATTCATATGATGGCGTCCAGTTTTTATTTGTGGAGGAGAAACCACTAACCTTCCTCAAGAAAACTGGCAAACTTGTCTCTTTAATGCATGTTCATATAGATATTTCAGTTTCATGTTTCAATGGCAGATGGGGTGGTTCCTGTCTTGTGAGACCAATTTCAGTGGCAGATGGGGTGGTTCCTGCCTTACCACCTGTCATGTGAGACTACATTTCATTGTCAATCAGAAGGTTTCTGTCCTACCACTTGTCTTTTGAGACCACATTTGAGTGGCAGATGGGGCGATTCCTGTCTTAACACTTGCTTTGTTATACCACATTTAAGTGGCAGATCAGGTTGTTCATGTCCTACCAGTTGTCTTATAAGACCACATTTCAGTGGCAGATCAGGTGGTGCCTGTTCTACCACATGTCTGTGAGACCACATTTCAATGGCAATTGTGGTGGTTTATCAGATAGATACTACTGTACAATGTACATATTGATTGTGGATATTTGCTGACAGGCCAGTAATTTTTGTTGTGAATCTGCAATATTTATAGTGACCCCAGCAGTATTGCTCCCCATGATAAATATTGAAATATTTATTGTAATGAATATGTCTATTTAGATATATGTTAATCTCTCTGTCTAATGATATAAAAGTATTTTCTTTTAATTCCAAATTTTCAGGTTAAAACAGAAATTTCCACTCGTGTTCAAAGATATTTGTTTTTACTCTGAAGTCTGCCACATCATGTCAACTTGTTCGTTTAGACTGCTAGCAAGAAGATTTGTTCAAGAATTGTTTGAAGAATTTGCATTTAAAATGGTATGTGAGTCTCAAAAATGGGCATTGTGTCACAGTGTCATTATTTAAATTTTTTCTAAAAAATATTTTTAATGACATTTAGATAAAATTGAAATGGATAGTTTTATTAATCTTTTAATTCAATTTACATGTAAATAAAACTTATACAGTTTAAAAAATTAAATCTGAAAATTCTTATATAATTTTTAGCTGCATTATGACTTCTGATGAACACACATTTAGTACAACAGTATAAATCTGTACAAACTTATACACACGTTATATTTGTATAAACTTATGCACATGTTAAATTTTATAAACTTCTACACACCTTAAAACTGTAGAGACTTATACACATGTTAAATCTGTAGAGACTTATACACATGTTAAATCTGTAGAGACTTATACACATGTTAAATCTGTAGAGACTTATACACATGTTAAATCTGTAGAGACTTATACACATGTTAAATCTGTTCAAACTTATATACACACATTTAGTACAACTGTTAATCTGTACAAACTTGTACACACATAAAAATCTGTACAGATTTATACACATGTTAAATCTGTACAGACTTCTACACACATTAAATCTGTACAGACTTATACACATGTTAAATCTGTACAGACTTATACACCTGTTAAGTTTGTACAGCCTAATACACATGTTAAATCTGTACAGAATTGTACACAAAATCTGAACAGACTTCAACACATGTTAAATCTGTACAGACTTATACACATGTTAGATCTATACAAACTTGTACACACACATTAAATCTGTACAGACTTATACACAAGTTAAATCTGTACAGACTTATATACATGTTAAATCTGTACAGACTTATATACATGTTAAATCTGTACAAATTTATACACAGGTTAAATCTGTACAAACTTGTACACACATTTAATACAACTCTAAATCTGTACAAAGGTACACATTTAGAACAACAGATGCTTTGAAATATGTATAGTCACACTAAATGTGAGTACACTTATGAATTAGTATATAATAATTTCTTTGTAAAATGAAGTTTATTTTATCAGTAGATTTAACTTTTTTCTCTTTCAGCTGTTAGATGAACCATACCTTATGTTAGGAATGACTGACAGTTCAGACAATGTCAAATCAAGTCCTGGTAAACCAGATGCTTTGGACAGTGTATGGGAAAATAATTTTTGAGAAAGTGTTATCAAATATTTTGTTATCTTGGCCAGTAGTCTTGTTTTGACCTTTGATACATACATGTTTTAGAGCATAAACTGTGTACATCATTGAAAAACTGATGTTACATTTAGTGTGATTTGTGATAGTGTCCAACATGATGTATCAGTCTGGTCTGTGAAGTTTCAGTCTGGTTTGTGATGTCACATTTAATCTGATTTATGTTGTAATATCTAGACTGGTCAATAATATCACAGATATCAGATCCATAATGTACCCGTCTGGTCTATGATGTCACATTTATTGTGAATTGTGTTGTAATATCTAGACTGGCCACTTATATCACACATTTTTGTGACATTTAAAGTATGGGTTACTGGTTTAAAATATCATCAAACTATATTTGTCACTGGTTTGAAATATATCAGTTACTTGTCTGAAATAAATTTGTAATTTGTCTGAAAAATATCAGTTACTTGTTCAATCTATAATGATCACTGATCTGAAATGTATCAGTTACCTGTCTAAAATGTATCAGTTACTTGTCCAGTATATAATAATCACTGGTCTGAAATATATCTCTGATTTGAAATATATCAGTTAATGGTCTGAAATATATTGTCACTGGTCTGGAATATTTTACAGTACAATATTTGACTGTTATGATTTGTTATTGCCTGTAACGTTTATTTCAAAAAATACTTTGTTATGTGAATATTTCACTCTCGGTAATTATGCCTGTTTACATCAAAGATAACATTTGCCCCATATTAAATATATCCAAAATTTGTCTCTAAAAGATTTAACTTTTTTTAAAATATTTGTTTTCATTTTTAAATGGTTCTTTCATTTAAAGGCGGAATTTGCAAACGTTTCAGGTATGCAGTACTTAAGATTTTTAAATATAGACGGTATTTATTTTTAACCTCACCTTGTATGTAACATTTACCATAGGTATTTCAGATTTTTATACATGTAATACCTTTCTGGTACCTCATATATCTACCAATTAAATGTCCTCATCTCCAATAAAATTCAGATTGGTCCTCTCTAGCCGAGTGGTAAGAACATCACTCATTTCTAGTCAGTGCATGTTCATATCCCGTTGGAACCTAAGCTAATTTTGTGAGATTTACTTGTGGGTTTACTTGCTGAAGGCCGGCAGTCTCTTCCAGGGTACCTTTTTTAACTGGGTTCTCTCCTGCACTATTAAAAACTGGCCACCACCATATTACTGATAAATTGTTTAATGTGGCATTAAACACCATTCAAACAAACACAAAAATATCACTTATTTAGTAGAGAGTACAGAAATAAAACTTACTATCAAATTTGTCATTAGCCAGCCATAAATATATTAAAAGTTATGTTGTTTTAGTCAGTCTGTCTACACCTTCAGCGTTCTGTATAATGTTTTAATGAAACAACACCTGGCAAGTGATAGAGATTTAATTTTTGGTAAAATCTAAGAGAGTAAGTTAATGTCTAATCTTTTGACAATGGTCTAACTTGTATGTCTAAATAAACAAAAACCTGAAATCAATTTAAATGCTTCAAGATCAGAATTGGTATGAAACCACATGTCAGTCTGTCTACTCACCCTGTTTGAATTTGGCATCACTCTAGGGCATTTGTGTCTAAAATATCTTGTTTACCTATACATTCTTATCAGTAGTTTAAATATAAATCATAGTCAAAGGACTTTACCCAACACACTTGAATATTCCTGATATCATTATCTGTACATATTAGCCTTGGTCACCGGAAACACTTTTATAATTCTGATATCATTATCTGTACATATTAGCCTGGGTCACCAGAAACACTTTTATAATTCTGATATCATTATCTCAGCTTAGGTCACCCAAAATACTTTTTATACTTGTGATATAATTATCTCTACATATAAGCCAAGGTCACTAGAAACACGTATAATTCTGATATCATTACCACTACATATTAGCCTAGGTCACCAGAAACACTTGAATAATTCCGATATCATTACCGCTACATATAAGCCTAGGTCACCAGAAACACTTGTATAATTCTGATATAATTATCTCTATATATAAGCCTAGGTCACCAGAAACACTTGTGTAATTCTGATATCATTATCTCTACATATAAGCTTAGGTCATCCGAAACACTATTATAATTCTGATATCATTATCTCTACATATAAGCTTAGGTCATCCAAAACACTATTATAATTGTGATATCATTATCTCTACATATCTTCCTTATCTATCATATATTGATATCAAGACATCATTATTGACATTATATTATCATGCATTTACCATCAGTTAACTTTGAAGTTCATTTCTAAGGTTCACAAAAAACCTTTCATTACAGAGAAGAAATTTAGAAAAGATATAGCTATGATAATGATACTGTATTTATCATCGTGCATTCTTTATTTACATGTATGTTTTGAACAAAATGAGATATAGACTATAGTTTATTTACAGATAGTATGTGAAATTTCATACATGAGATTATAGATATAAACTGTTTATGTAAATAACTGTACACAGGAGTATTTCAACTTGTCCACCCTTAAAATAAATGGAACCTTTTGTAATTCAATGACTTGGACCAGTCTAAATGCATCTAGGGGTAAAATGGTTAAAATAAAAATTTAGGTCAGGTGAATAATATGTATACATTTATTTGTATAATTGCATTAAAAAAAGATTCTGGCAGTTTAGTAATTGTATCTGTGCTTATTAGAATATGTAAATACATGTATGCAAGAACTAGTGTCACGGACTTGTCACCCATATTGGCTCCTACCTGATATCTAGGTTTAGATACAAAATCATCTTACTGTACAGGGGTGTGTATCAATGGGTTGTTATTTTCATGTTTTTCTCTCACCTGAAGTGATCATGGTTTTTTTTTTTTTAATTTATGTATAGGGACTATCTAAAATGACTACAAGACATCTTTTTTGCCCTGTGGAGTATTACTTGTTAGTATTTTAGTACATATATAAAGTATGAAAAGACATTTGTAGTAAAAGAAGACACATTGATACATTAAATGTAAGATTAGTACATTATATGTAAGATCAGTACATTGTATGTAAGATTAGTACATTATATGTAAGATCAGTACATTGTATGTAAGATCAGTACATTATATGTAAGATTAGTACATTATATGTAAGATCAGTACATTGTATGTAAGATTAGTACATTATATGTAAGATCAGTACATTGTATGTAAGATCAGTACATTGTATGTAAGATCAGTACATTATATGTAAGATTACTACATTGTACATGTTGTATGTAAGATCAGTACATTGTATGTAAGATCAGTACATTGTATGTAATATCACTACATTGTATGTAAGATCGGTACATTGTATGTAATATCACTACATTGTATGTAATATCACTAAATTATATGTAAGATCAGTACATTATATGTAAGATTACTACATTGTACATGTTTTATGTAAGGTCAGTACATTGTAAGTAATATCAGTACATTATATGTAAGATTACTACATTGTACATGTTTTATGTAAGGTCAGTACATTGTAAGTAAAATCAGTACATTATATGTAAGATCAGTATATTATATGTAAGATCAGTACATTATATGTAAGATCAGTACATTATATGTAAGGTCAGTACATTATATGTAAGATCAGTACATTATATGTAAGGTTACTACATTATATGTAAGATCAGTACATTATATGTAAGGTTACTACATTGTACATGTTTTATGTAAGATCAGTACATTGTAAGTAAAATCAGTACATTATATGTAAGATCAGTACATTATATGTAAGATCAGTACATTGTCTGTAAAATCAGTACATTATATGTAAGATCAGTACATTATATGTAAGATCAGTACATTGTCTGTAAGATCAGTACATTATATGTAAGATCAGTACATTGTATGTAAGATCAGTACATTATATGTAAGATCAGTACATTATATGTAAGATCAGTACATTGTATGTAAGATCAGTACATTGTATGTAAGATCAGTACATTGTATGTAAGATTACTACATTGTATTTTATGTAAGAATAATACAGTGTAAGATCAGTACATTGTCTGTAAGATTACTACATTGTACATGTTTTATGTAAGATCAATACATTGTATGTAAGATGGGTACATTGTATGTAAGATCAGTACATTATATGTAAGATCAGTACATTGTATGTAAGATCAGTACATTGTATGTAAGATTACTACATTGTATTTTATGTAAGAATAATACAGTGTAAGATCAGTACATTGTCTGTAAGATTACTACATTGTACATGTTTTATGTAAGATCAATACATTGTATGTAAGATGGGTACATTGTATGTAAGATCAGTACATTATATGTAAGATTACTACATTGTACATGTTGTATGTAAGATCAATACATTGTATGTAAGATGGGTACATTGTATGTAAGATCAGTACATTATATGTAAGATTACTACATTGTACATGTTTTATGTAAGATCAATACATTGTATGTAAGATGGGTACATTGTATGTAAGATCAGTACATTATATGTAAGATTACTACATTGTACATATTTATGTAAGATCAATACATTGTATGTAAGATGGGTACATTGTATGTAAGATCAGTACATTATATGTAAGATTACTACATTGTACATGTTGTTGTATGTAAGATGGGTACATTGTATGTAAGATCAGTACATTATATGTAAGATTATTACATTGTATGTAAGATCAGTACATTATATGTAAGATTACTACATTGTACATGTTGTATGTAAGATGGATACATTGTATGTAAGATCAGTACATTGTATGTAAGATCAGTACATTATATGTAAGATTACTACATTGTACATGTTGTATGTAAGATGGGTACATTGTATGTAAGATCAGTACATTGTATCATTTGTATGTAAGATAAGTACATTGTATGTAAGGTGAATACATTGTATGTAAGGTCAATACTTTGTATCATTTGTATGTAAGATTAATACATTGTATGTAAGATCAGTACATTGTATGTAAGGTGAGTACAAAGTTGCATGTAAGGGTATTGCAGTGTATGTAAGATCAGTTCTTTGTATGTAAGATGTGTACATTGTATGTAAGATCAGTACCACAGTGTAAGATTAGTATATTGCAGGCAAGATCAGTACATTGTTTGTAAGATCAGTACATTGTATGTAATATCAGTACATTGTATGTAATATCAATACACTGTATATAAGGTCAGTACATTGTATTTAAGATGGGTACATTGTATGTAAGATTAGTACATTGTATTTTATGTAAGAATAATACAGTGTAAGATCAGTACATTGTCTGTAAGATTACTACATTGTACATGTTTTATGTAAGATCAATACATTGTATGTAAGATGGGTACATTGTATGTAAGATCAGTACATTGTATGTAAGATTACTACATTGTATTTTATGTAAGAATAATACAGTGTAAGATCAGTACATTGTCTGTAAGATTACTACATTGTACATGTTTTATGTAAGATCAATACATTGTATGTAAGATGGGTACATTGTATGTAAGATCAGTACATTATATGTAAGATTACTACATTGTACATGTTGTATGTAAGATCAATACATTGTATGTAAGATGGGTACATTGTATGTAAGATCAGTACATTATATGTAAGATTACTACATTGTACATGTTGTATGTAAGATCAATACATTGTATGTAAGATGGGTACATTGTATGTAAGATCAGTACATTATATGTAAGATTACTACATTGTACATGTTTTATGTAAGATCAATACATTGTATGTAAGATGGGTACATTGTATGTAAGATCAGTACATTATATGTAAGATTACTACATTGTACATATTTATGTAAGATCAATACATTGTATGTAAGATGGGTACATTGTATGTAAGATCAGTACATTATATGTAAGATTACTACATTGTACATGTTGTATGTAAGATGGGTACATTGTATGTAAGATCAGTACATTATATGTAAGATTATTACATTGTATGTAAGATCAGTACATTATATGTAAGATTACTACATTGTACATGTTGTATGTAAGATGGATACATTGTATGTAAGATCAGTACATTGTATGTAAGATCAGTACATTATATGTAAGATTACTACATTGTACATGTTGTATGTAAGATGGGTACATTGTATGTAAGATCAGTACATTGTATCATTTGTATGTAAGATAAGTACATTGTATGTAAGGTGAATACATTGTATGTAAGGTCAATACTTTGTATCATTTGTATGTAAGATTAATACATTGTATGTAAGATCAGTACATTGTATGTAAGGTGAGTACAAAGTTGCATGTAAGGGTATTGCAGTGTATGTAAGATCAGTTCTTTGTATGTAAGATGTGTACATTGTATGTAAGATCAGTACCACAGTGTAAGATTAGTATATTGCAGGCAAGATCAGTACATTGTTTGTAAGATCAGTACATTGTATGTAATATCAGTACATTGTATGTAATATCAATACACTGTATATAAGGTCAGTACATTGTATTTAAGATGGGTACATTGTATGTAAGATTAGTACATTGTACCGTAATCGGCTGTGTATAATCCGCATTTACGTATTATCCGCACCCCCCATTTCAGCATCAGATCTCGGAGAAAAAAGTACTTCGTGCGTATAATCCGCGTTGACTTTTTTCCACGGCCGTATGGCCGAAAATCGTCGGCAAGATTGATTATTATTGTGTATAAGTGCAGTATGACGATCGGAAATATTTTAAAAATTCGCAGATCGGTATTTGGAAGAAATAGATAAATATTTATTATAGATATTAGATAAGGGATATGATACGCAAATTAATGATTTGAAATAAATAACAAAAGAAATATCAAAACATCAGTCGAAGTCTTTGTAAAATTAAATTCCGTTAATTATAGCGCAATCATTTGCTTTTGCTGACGTGGTAGCCTATATATTTAATTAATAGTATGTATTAGAACAACATTTGAAATAGATATTATATTTGCGGAAATCGGCGACATAAAAGTTTGTAACAATTCTAATTAGCAGAGAGCACTTGTACACAAGCGATCTATATATCCAGAATACGCGTGTATAGCGTAATTATTGAAACAAAGGGATATATAATTATACAGATCCAAGTATACTGTTGTCTGTTACACGCATCATTGATTATGAATGGAGACATATACTACAAACATTAATTACCTTGGTGTGGCATTGTGTTATTTTACACCTTTTATCATGTTTTCAATTTAAAATTAACTCATCGTACTTACCTGTATAATTGGCAGGTTCCATAACTTAGTACTACACTGTAGATGTACTGTAGTAAGAGAGTTACTGGTATATACCGTGTAAAATAACATTCCTCCACAGAACAAAACACCCAGAAAACATTGTTTTATTTATTAATGTATAGTCATCGTGTCAAAACAAACAACGCAAAACTACATAATATGATATAAATGGGAAAATACGAAACTACAAGATACTACATATTTGCTCTTCCATTTAGCCCCCTCATTTACAGTTACAACATGGCTGTTCGCTTCGTCGTTCACCAGCGTGAAATAATTATTAGAATTCTTGTTGAGATTGTTGTATTTTTAAATAATAACAAAACTTCATGATGAAGATAAGCAACAGGTACTGTACTATTCTGTTTCCTCGCCAAACATCACAACTAGGCTAGCCTTGCACAGGCACTTGCGTTATGCAATCCAGCGATCACAACACCTTCAATCAAGGGATTGCATTACACAAGTGCCTGTGTAGTCTAGCCTATTTGTAAACTGAAACACACAAAAATAAAAGACAACAAGATTCATTTATTGATTTATTCACCGTCACTGTAGACATAAATGATGATATACATTAACCCGTACATCGTTATTACGAAAAAAACTTTGTCAGGCTTACCACCCACATCGAATCTCCTGCAGTAGTTCCTGCGGAAAAAATGTCCTAAGATTCTGTAGTACTGTATTATCCGCACCCCCCTGCCTGAGACAAATTTTAGAGTGAAAAGAGTGCGGATTATACGCGGCCGAATACGGTATATAAGATGAGTAAGGGTTTTGCGGTGTATGTATGATTGGTGCATTGTATGTAAGTTTTACATGTCTTTACAGATCAATTTATTATTTGTAAGGTTGATACATTGTATGCAATTTTAGTACATTGAATATAAGGTTAATTTTATTGTTTGTAAGCAGGGTTTTCAATAAGAGGTGGCCAAAGGCCAAATTGACCACTAAGAAACGAAATTTGGCTGCTTAGAAATCGTGCAGCTATCATAAGTGAAAGGTTTTGAAAATATACCCTAGTGGAGTAGGGGACTCCCTTTATACCATATTTGGCCGCTTAAGTGAAATCTTATTGAAAACCCTGATGTAAGGCTTATGTAATTGTATGTAATGTAATCTTATTACATATAAGATTAATTTCATTGTATGTAAGGCTTATGTAATTGTATGTAATGTAATCTTATTACATATAAGGTTATATTTGTTTGTTTGTAAGGTTTTGCATTGTATGTAAGTACATTGCAAGGCTGATAATATGTATGGACATTTTTGATATTTTAGAACTTAGTGCAGTAAGGCCAATATATTGTACTGGTATGTAATATTGTTACACTGTGTGTGAGGTTAATAAATTGTATGAGGTTAATTCATTGGATGTATTGTTTTAAAGACTAGTACAGTGAGGTTGATACCATGTATGTTTTGATACAATGTATGTAGCCTATAAAGGTTTTATGTATAAAAGGTTTGATACATGGACATTGTTTTTTTTAAAGACTAGTGTAGTAAGGTTGATATAGGTTTATAAGGTTTGATGTGCTGTCTGTGTGTAAGATTAATACAATATATATAATCTTGACATATTGTATACTTGGACATTGTTTTTAAGGACTAGTGCAGTAAGGTTGATAATCTTGACATATTGTATACTTGGACATTGTTTTTTTAAGGACTAGTGCAGTAAGGTTGATATATGTTTATAAGGTTTGATGTGCTGTCTGTGTATAAGGTTACTACATTATATATAATCTTGACATACTGTATACTTGGACATTGTTTTTTTAAGGACTAGTGCAGTAAGGTTGATATATGTTTATAAGGTTTGATGTGCTGTCTGTGTATAAGGTTACTACATTATATATAATCTTGACATACTGTATACTTGGACATTGTTTTTTTAAGGACAAGTGCAGTAAGGTTGATATAGGTTTATAAGGTTTGATGTGCTGTCTGTGTATAAGGTTACTACATTATATATAATCTTGACATACTGTATACTTGGACATTGTTTTTTTAAGGACAAGTGCAGTAAGGTTGATATATGTTTATAAGGTTTGATGTGCTGTCTGTGTATAAGGTTACTACATTATATATAATCTTGACATATTGTATACTTGGACATTGTTTTTTTAAGGACAAGTGCAGTAAGGTTGATATAGGTTTATAAGGTTTGATGCGCTGTCTGTGTATCAGGTTAATACATTATCTAATACTTGACATATTGTATACATGCTTTGATACATGATCATTGTATGTTTTAAAGAGTAGTGCAGTAAGGTCGATATAATTTTTATGAGGTTTGATAAATTGTATGTAAATTGTTTGATACACTATATGTAATGTTTGATACAGTGTGCAAGGTTTTATACATTATGTAAACTTTGAGTTTGTAAGGTATGATATACTATTAAGGTTTAAAACATTATATGTCAGCTGTAATACACTGTATGTCAGATGTAATACATTATATGTCAGCAGTAATACATTATATGTCAGCTGTAATACATTATGTCAACTAATACATTATATGTCAGCTGTAATACATTATATGTCAGCTGTATTGCATATGTCAGCTGTAATACATTATATGTCAGCTGTAATACATTATATGTCAGCTGTAATACATTATGTCAACTGTAATACATTATATGTCAGCGGTAATACATTATATGTCAGCTGTATTGCATATGTCAGCTGTAATACATTATATGTCAGCTGTAATACATTATATGTCAGCTGTAATACATTATATGTCAGCTGTATTGCATATGTCAGCTGTAATACATTATATGTCAGCTGTAATACACTTTATGTCAGCTTTGATACATTATATGTAAGTTTTGATACACTGTATGTAAGCTTTGATACGTAAGCTCTGATACATTTTATGTAGGGTTTATACATTGTATGTAAGTTTTGATACACTATGTAACTTTGATAGATTGTATGTAAGCTTTGCTACATTGTATGTAAGTTTTGATACATTGTATGTGGGATTTGTACAATGTAAGCTTTGATACACTGTATGTAGAATTTGATACACTATGTAAAATTTGATACATTGTATGTAACTTTGCTACACTGTATGTAACTTTGTAAGATTAGCACATTGATTATTTTAAAGACAAGTACAATGAACCTGTACATAAAATCAGTACACTGTATGTAAGGCTTATACATAGTTAATAACCTCCATCAAGTTGGCATCATCTGATGTTTACATATTTTAATTAACATATTTAGTAAGATACTTCATCCATCAACTCTCTTCATTTACTATCAACACTTCATTTTGTACCAAAAATGTTCATAGTGTGATATTTGATGGATCACAGAGCATGTGAATAAAAACCAAATGGATGTGGTTTTATTTGAAAAGGAATGTATGTATGTATATGTTTAATACATTTTTTTAAGCATTTTTAAAATTGATTTCATAAATAAGTTATGTGACAATGTTGTGACTTCAATAATAAAAAAGAAATGAATTGTAATATTGGCCCTGTTTGTTATGTCTATATGGAAGTCAACTTGTACAGACATAATTATGTATACTTCTAAAGGTTATATGTATACTTCTAAAGGTTATATGTACAGCTGTTTATAATGTCTTGTGAATTAGGACTGTGTATAAAACCACTTGATTTATAATTGATCAGAAATAAATGTATAAATGTTTATTTATGTGCTTGCTGTGCAACGGAAAATTGTTATAATGTTAAAAGTGCTAAGAAATTTGTGAAGAAATAAAGGAAAAATTGAATAAAATTTTGAAACATAAGATGTAATTTTGTTTCTTATTGGATATTTTATAGGGATAGGTTAATCTCCAGAATCTCATGCTATATCCCAAACTCACAGCAGGAATGACAAGGTTCCAGGAAACACTCACTCCTCCTTGACACCTGATCGCAAATCTAAATTTTCTGGAGTCCTGTAACTCGCTATGATTGTAGTCTCATGAATTTAAATGATCTGTAAATCATCTAAGAAATTCTGGTAAATAATTATATTTTTATAAATATTTGAGGTAGCTCTATATGGTCATTGTATTCAAATTATATATTGTCTGAGTGAAAAACATCTACTTACAGCATGCTCTTCAGCTCACATGCTAAAATTATTTTGTGCCATCATTTGGTAATTATGTAAAATCCTTTCTCAAAATGTTTTTCATATACAGTAGTATGATATTAATGAGTTCTGCAAAATTTATTTTCACTGTATATTCTCAGTAAATTGCGTTTTTTCAATAACTCCTCTAGAATTTTTTTTTTTTTTTTTTTTTTTTTTTTTATGTTTTATTATGGTATTTGGCCAGGCTTTTTACATCAATCCCTACAGCTCCACCTGACTAGGGAGTATTGGGTTGTCATATGTTAGATGGATTGACCAAGTACCAAGAAAAAGGAGAAGAGAGAGAGAGAGAGAGATTTGAATAATAAAGCACCACACAAACAAAAGGAAAATATATATAAAAAATAATAACATAGAGCAATCCCACTCTATTTGAACATATTGAGTAATATTGTATCTATTAATTAGTAATATTTAAAGTGTACATGAAATACATACACATACATGCATATATACATACACACACCTACATACATACATACATATACAAAGACATATACACATATACATGCATATACACATATACATGCATTGCATATATATACATAACATATCCTGGGTGTTTGTCTCTTATATAACATTCTATTAACATAAACATGTACATACATACCTATAAAATTGTAGATATATACACTATACACATATATATTTTAATATTTAATTAGAAAATTACCAAAAGGTAGGACATTGTACTTCTGACCAAAAAGTAATATAGAAAGGAATTGATAGTTAGATATGTGTTGTGCTGAGAGGGACAGCTGTTTATGTTCTGTTTCTGATTCACTGTTTGGATTTTTATGGGTACATGTATATTTCTGAATCATGCTTTAATGAAGAAAGTTTAGACCAAAATGAAATGTTAGATGTTATACATTTATTTTTATATTGAGATCTATAATGATTTACCTATACGTATATCATAACTTACTAATTTTCTTTCATTAATTTTTCAAAAAAACTCAATATTCTTGGGTGGTTTATTTTGATTTAGTCCTATTTTTATTAAATTTTTAATTGCAGCTTTAGCTTGACTTACATACAGTGTTTTCTTTTTATATTTTGTGGTATATACATATTTTTTTTTTAGAATTTGTCATTTATCCAATTTCTACAAAACTTAATTCACAAGGTGACGTTCTGGTACTTATGCTAAAAATAACATTGCAATCTATGTTATTTTAGGAGGAATACACTATTCTTCCTGGAAGTAAAATTCTAGGGTGTCATTTCGATGTTCATTTATTTACGAAGTCATTGAATGGATCTATGATGTAATTCATGAACACCAAAATAAAACCATCAATACTTTTTACTAATTTATGGATGTGACCTAACGAAAATAATATCAAATTATGGCCTAGATATCTGGGGTAAAAAGTGCCATTTTTCATTTATTTTGGGTATCTACCAAATTCTGAGGACAAAATCAAACAAATGCAGAATTACTAAGATTATACAATGGAATTCAATTTTTGCAAACTCATTTATGTCCTAATACTGCACATATAATAATATATAAGTTTATGTTGGGGAACCACCTAAGTATTAAGATGATTATTTGAAGGTGGTATAATTATACTACATACTTCTGGATTACAAAAATTACAGCAACCATGGCTATTGTTTTTTCTTATGGGTATGCTTAGAAAATAAGAATTTTTTTTTTCAAGTAAAAACGTTTTCAATATGTAGTTTTGAATGATAGCCACCAAAATGACCACAGATTTCATGCATTTTATTGTTAAAGTAAGCAGACAATGATGACTTGATGCAATAGAAAATAATTAATAATATGAAACTTTTATTTTCAAAATATAAACATGGGATTCCAATGCCTTAAAAATTTTAGTTTTAAGGACAACATGTTGAAAGTTTTCTACAAGTCATGCTGTAAGAAAGTACATGTGTGTAGGATAATCTCACTTGCATCATAATTATTATTCATTAATTGTCAAAGTTCAATATTATTGTAATTTTATATATCATTATACCTGGACTAATTTCAAATTATGAAATGTCAGTTAGCCATTTACATAAATGGGTCTCAGATGTTATTACCCCTGGAATATTGACTGAATTACTGCTCATAATCGATATATTGTAAATGATCCCTTGTTTGACACACACACACGATAAGTTCTAGCTGATTTTAAACTGTAAATATGTTTATTTTGCACACAAAACAGAATAACACCAAAGTAGTTACTGGAATGTTTTTAGTTATTGTTTTGGAGCTGCCACTTGTAAAGCACGGTATCGAG
The DNA here is from genome assembly GCA_030159075.1 of Atrina japonica. Classification (NCBI taxonomy): domain Eukaryota; kingdom Metazoa; phylum Mollusca; class Bivalvia; order Pterioida; family Pinnidae; genus Atrina; species Atrina japonica. Next base: position 157,593 of record BROG01000917.1, on the reverse strand, counting down.
TTGTATATTTGAACATTTTCTAAATGGTTAACAACATAGGCATTTCCAGAATACTTAGCACCAATTGTAAATTGAGCATCGCTGCCAAACGTACACTTTGCAACGGTGTATGCTCCATTAAATAAGCGAAGTTCTAGGTTAACAATTGTATACGTCCCTGGTATAAAATCATATGAAGTGGACACATCTTTCTTTATATAAGAGTACGGGGAAGTGGTCTGTTCGTTGATTTTACTTTTGAGTACATTCATTATGTTTTGCATGTGGAGTTCATCCGACGCTACTATAAAGGAATGTTTGCTTCTAATCGAAATGAATGTCTGTATACTCCGAAAACGTTCCTCCGCAGAATGAAAATGTATACGGTCGACATGAATGTGCTTCCATAAATGCTTAACTGCGAAGGATTTACCAATCGCTTTCGGGTGATAGTATGTGAACTTGTTAAACAGATTCCAGAATTCTTTTGGCAGAAAACAGGCAACAATTGTGATAATGACCACTGATACCAATACTGAATAGCTAGCCATCTTCGCCTACCTCTTTGTCCATTCTGGGCCTTAAAAGCCTAGCGTTGTGGTGGTTAAATTGTTTAAAAGTATGGTCACCAGTTCGTGTAATAAAAATATGTAGCCTATATAGATCTATGTTGGTGAATCGGAATGACAGATCATGGAATGATGGTCACGTGTAAACATATTATTAATAGACATTTATATTTACAGGAATTGAACAATATTTTATAATTACAGTGAGTGGCGGATTCAAGGGGTCGGACGATTTACCGAAACAGACTACAATTACCAAAACAGAGCGAAACACACCACAAATACTGGAGCAATATACAAACGTTGTAGTATATATAATTAAAATGTATTTTGTAACATAATTTAAGTATACTTATGGCTTAATTCTGAATTGTTTATTGTTATTTAACGTCCCACTCAAGAATATTTCACTCATATGGAGACGTCACCAAATGCCGGTGAAGGGCTTCAAATTTTGGCCTATGCTCGGCACTTACGGCCATTGAGCAGTGAGGGTTCTTTAACGTGCCGACACCTATTGTGACACGGGGCCTCCAGTTTTTACTGTCTCATCCGACAGACAGGAAACCAACATGCCGCCGGCGTGACTCGAACTCACGACCCCACGATCCAGAGTCGAGCGCGCTACCGACTGAGCCAGGCCGGCTCGTTAATTCTGAATAAATTTCCCAAACAAGACCGAAACAGACTAGATACAATTACCGAAACAAGACCGATCTGATTTGGTAATTGTGGTGTGTTTCGGTCTTGTTTCAGGGATTTATTCGTTAAAGTAAATCAATAATTATACATAAGTCATGTTACAAAATACATTTTCAATGATAATTTAAACATTTTATATCTTGTTATGGTCATCATTGTGCCTTTGTGGTGTGTTTCGGTATTGTTTCAGTCTGTTTCGGTAACTGTAGTGTATTTCGGTCTTGACTCTTAATTTTGAAATTTATTCGGAATTAATCCATAAATACTCATAAATCAGGTTACAAATTACATTTTTAAAATATTCGACAACATATATTACGACATTTGTATCTTGCTCTACTAACTTAAGTTTGTTTCGACCTTGTTTCGGTAATTCAAATCTGTTTGGGTAAATCGCCTTACCGGATTCAATGGGGGGGGGCGTACAAAGTGTACTTTACCAATTTTTAATCTTTCGGATGAGACAGTAAAAACTGGAGGTCCCGTGTCACAGTAGGTGTCGGCACGTTAAAGAACCCTCACTGCTCAATGGCCGTAAGTGCCGAGCATAGGCCAAAATTTGAAGCCCTTCACCGGCATTTGGTGACGTCTCCATATGAGTGAAATATTCTTGAGTGGGACGTTAAACAACAATAAACAAACAAACAAAAACCAATTTTTAATTTGTAATAAATAAAAAAATTGAGTACAGGACAAAGTATGCGACGTTTTGAACTCCTGTAGCCTCTGTTTCAGCTGATTGTTGTCAACTTGTAGTTGTTCGACATTTGATGGGGCTGGCATTTTGAGTGATCGCAAATTGTACATACACTGCGTAGGTACTGTATCTTTGTTATCGTTACCCGGATTCTCCACCAATTTATATCTTTAAAATAATGTTTTGTACGTCGTCACTAAGTGCTATCTTGATCTGTGTCTAAATTTAAATCTGTAGCTTGTCACTATACCGACATCTTCGTTATAGGTTAGTAACAAATTGCCGTATCAGTTGATTGCGTTCCTTAACTGTAAAAATCAACATAAGAGCTAATGATCTTTAGTCTTTATTGCTGGTTCGTCATGGAATGACCAGGACAGACACGCATTTTCGCTCATTACCGGTAACTACTTTTCCTGACATTTTTCAATAACTAAACCAATAAAAATCGATATTCAATCAGGGATTAACGGAAGAATGTCCGGTTTCCACTAAATTCTGTATAGCGGATGTAAAAATACGTTAAAAGGTTATCACCAGCTACACTCATGATCAGCGCTTGATACCTATCGTTAAAACTTTTGGTCCAGTACGAAATGCCATGAATCCTTATATAATAGATTTATTACAAAGAGTAATGGAAATTCAATTAGAATAAATTAACATGGCATTTATGTTATTTCTTCTTAACCAAAGTATGCCCAATTTGTGTGTCTCAACAAACACACTATGTAAATAATACAAAATAATATAATAGAACAACGTCATCCGAAAGGAAACAAGTAAAAAGCCTTCGTTAACAATCTTGTGAACAAAGAAAAATGAAAGATTGAAAATAAATAAAGATATACTGTACACTTGACTATAAAAAAAATCATTGTAATATCCCTGATTTATTTCATTCTATTTTAAAATAAAATTAAAATTATGATTTATTATAATCATTATTATTATAATTTTTATTCTATTTCTTTCGTGACAAAAGTAAAGATGTTTGTAGGCTTCAGTAAAAATAAACTTAAAAGCACAGAAGTAAACAAAAATGTTTAAAACCTATGTAATTTTTATGAAAGTTGGAAAATTTATTAAAAATGAATTACAAAAATGTCCGCCCCTCGCTACGCTCGGTCAAAACAATTGCATTATATAGGCGATAGGTCAATTCCTTCCGTGCCCTACCCATCATTTCGGTAAAGAAATGTTCGTTTTCGTTTCCTCAGCTTGTATGGATATGAAAATTTATTTGTAAACTTGGCAAAATTTGCATTGTATCAAAATGTAAGTTATATCTTGTCAATTATTTACACATTACATGTGACATTACATGAGAGGGTGTCGCCATCCCCACACTTTCTCACATACCAATTTTATATATATATACATTATCAACACGTCTGGAATCCAGAAACAGGCTTCGCAGAACTTTTAAAAATCAAAATTTTTCTGCATTCCCTCATCATGCTCATGCATTTGTGTTTGCTGATATTCAATTTATTTTTTGATAAATGATACCATGTCAATTTTAATGCAATATTTGGTCATAATAAAAACGAGTCAACTCGCAATGTGATAATTAACTCTCTGGGCTTTAATAATTGAACATTTCTGAGAAGCATACCCTGGACCACGGAGAAATGGCAATTTTTTGTGTCTGGAAGCTACAGGATATCTTATCGGGCTCGAATTAATCCATCAACGATATTTTTAACGATAAAGAGGTCATAATTCAATGTATGGAGGATACTAGGCCAAAATTCTGATTTTAGTAACTGTTTTATTGATCCAACTTTCTTTTAAGAAGGATAATCAAAGTGGTTTATTAACGGATTGCTATGCTCAGCCAGCCAGTTATCAGGATTAGCCAAAGTTGAGTAAAATTTTTAGACTCAAGTAATTCTCAAGTTTTATGATGCCAGGCAGGACCAGACCCAAAATTTTCTTGGCCGCATTAAAGAACTTCAAATATCAACTTGCATTTTCTATTTTCTTTTTTTTTACAAAGCTCTAATGTAAAAAAAACTGTATGGATTGAAAATCAAATTGCATCTATGTGATCTACACACATGTACCATTCTTTTTTTTTTTTTGAGAAATCAGAAAATAATTTTTTGTGTTTTCTGACATTCTTTGTGACTGTCATTTTCATTCATTTTTGTATTTCCTTTCATTAACTATTTTGTATTTTTCAGCCAGATCAGCTCAGGTGGATCCAGGGTGTGCCGAAATAGGTCCCTGAGGGTACTCCTCTTTAAAAATACATGTATTCTCCTCCAGAACCAATTTTTTCAAATCAATTGAAAAAATAGTTTTGACACATTTTTTACTTCTTTTCAGACTTTGATCATTTTCATTCATTCCAGCTTACCTCCTCACTCCCAGGCAGTGTTGTAATAATTTGAAAATTGACATACATCTTAAACCATATATTTGTAACATACCAACAAAGCTCCATGGGTGCTCCAGGACATATGGTACAAATAAAAGGTAAAAATTAGAAAACATATATTTATGCTAATGAAAGGGAGGGGTTGCTATAAAGGGCAATGACAAGGTCCTGTCCTCAAGCACCTGTGCACAGTTCTACAAAGAGCTATGTGGCCCATGGGCCTCTTGTATGGTATAAATTTTATCAAAGTTGATTTAAAAATAACTATGTTTTGAAAAGTTGTTAATTTATATGAATAAACGAGATAAATGATTATTTGAAATAATTTGAGAAACTATTTCATTGCAGATATTGTAAAAGTAGACCTACTGGTGGAAGGGTGTTTGTTCCATCAAGTAGATAAATAATTTGATGCAGAAAAGTTTTAAAGCCACTAACACTAAAAGTTGTATAATAGCTTGTTCATTGTTCATAATTAAAAACATCCCAAACTAAATTGCAACAAAAGGAGGTTCTAATGGGCGACGCCTTGTATTTCTGACAGGAATTGGCAATACCCTATCAGTTTTTGTAAAACAGTAGCAGTTTAACCTCTAATTTTCAAATTAAAAAACTATTTTCTGCTGGTTTCACCCTTAAAGGGAATGAATCCCTGTATCTGAGCAGCTTTTAATCTCCTTTAATATCGTTACATATTGATTTATTGGTTTAAGAAACTGGGGAGAGTATACATACACATATAAAATTCACAAGACATACAGCAATTAGAAAAGTAACTAACTATTGGGTCAATGACCTAAGCAAACCTGGGCCCCAAAGTCACCAAATTTACTCAATACTCAAGCTCAGCTTTATTTCATTATTTTTACTACATGGTTGCTCATAAAACTTCAAAATTCAGTGAATAAGAAACATTATAATTTTACATCATTCACATTATAAATTTTTGCATCACACATATAATTTTTCTGTAGAAAAAGAATAAATACATTGAATACGATACTTAAAATCTCAGAACATACTCAAACTTTTTTTTAATATTTCTGAAGTTTGCTTCAAATCAGCATTAACTTTCACCATTATTTACAATTGTATGCCATCAATGTACAAATGTGTCAAGTTATATAATTTGTTTAAAATCATGATAAGTTAGCTGAGATTGAGTACTGAGTGAATTTGGTGAATTAGGGTGCTGGTAGGGCAGAATATGCCAGAAACTAAAACACATCACAATCATATTTCATGGTCTCATTATCTATATACTTATTTGCCGCAAGTATCTAAATAAATGTCATTTCTCTAAAGCTTTCTATGTTAAATGAACTAATGCTTTCAATGAATTAATGCCTTCACTAATTCCAGTAAAATTTCATATGTTTAGAAGAGAGTCTATATATTTTCATCTGATTTTTGTTTGGAATTTCTTAGAAGCTTTATTTCTATAAAGCAACAATTTTTCTTTTCAATATTTATTTTGTTGATGCAAGTTACTATAAACAAAGAAGAAAATGAAGCTGTAAATTTCACATGAGTTGTCACTTATAAAAGATTGCAGTTTCCATAGAAAGAAATTGACAGATTTAAAACTCTTTAGGAAGATAGTTCATAGACTTCAACACAAATGTACAAAAGTTTACAGAATTCATTGAATATATCAAAATGAGTCAGGTCAATTATAAAATAACTAATTTAACATAGAAAGCTATTGGGGAAAATATATATCCCAGTGTACAAAAAGTAGAATAAAAATCAGGAGTACTGTATATATATTTTAATTTCAAACTGTAACAAGCTGATTTTATATACAATCAAGGATGTTTAGATATTCAAACTTCTAATGTTCATCCTAAATCTATAACTGCTTGTTTATGTTCACAATTGAATGTAGAAAAGTTTATGATGGACACTAACATCACTCAATAGCTTTTAGTAAAGCTTCATAACACTGTAATTCAACCATATTTTCTCCTTTTTCTTTCTCTGTTGATGCTGTTGAAGAAGCACTCTGTGCATTAGCTAAACCATCTCGTACAGCCTGTAATACAAGAACAATAAAAATATATAAAGCACTCTGTGCATTAGCTAAACCATCTCATACAGCCTGTAATACAAGAACGATAACAATATAAAAAGCACTCTGTGCATTAGCTAAACCGTCTCATACAGCCTGTAAAACAAGAACGATAGCAATATATAAAGCACTCTATGAATCAGCTAAACCGTCTCGTACAGCCTGTAAAACAAGAACGATAGCAATATATAAAGCACTCTATGAATCACCTAAACCGTCTTGTACAGCCTGTAAAACAAGAACAATGACAATATATATAGAGCACTCTGTACATTAGCTAATCCATCTCACACACTCTGTAAAACATGATCAATGACAATATACAGAGCACTCTGTACATTAGCTGATCTGACTCGTACAGCCTGTAAAACAAGAACAATGAGAATGTATAAAATATCCTGTGCATTAGCTAAACTGTCTCCTAGAGCCTGTAAAGCAAAATGATGACAATATATAGAGCACTCTGTAAATTAGCTGAACTGTCTCCTAGAGCCTGTAAAACAAAAATGATACAGAGCACTCTGTAAATTAGCTAAACTGTCTCCTAGAGCCTGTAAAACAAAAATGTTACAGAGCACTCTGTAAATTAGCTGAACTGTCTCCTAGAGCCTGTAAAACAAAAATGATACAGAGCACTCTGTAAATTAGCTGAACTGTCTCCTAGAGCCTGTAAAACAAAAATGATACAGAGCACTCTGTAAATTAGCTGAACTGTCTCCTAGAGCCTGTAAAACAAAAATGATACAGAGCACTCTGTAAATTAGCTGAACTGTCTCCTAGAGCCTGTAAAACAAAAATGATAGAGCACTCTGTAAATTAGCTGAACTGTCTCCTAGAGCCTGTAAAACAAAAATGATACAGAGCACTCTGTAAATTAGTTGAACTGTCTCCTAGAGCCTGTAAAACAAAAATGATACAGAGCACTCTGTAAATTAGCTAATCCATCTCATTTAGCCTGTAAATCAAGAACAATGAGAATGTATACAAAGTAGTCGAATGAATCAAATCCATATAACCTGATGATTGGAGATTTGTGAACTCTTTCTTGACCTGGACGAGTCTAAAGTTTAGGTAAGGCAGCATAACAACATTAAATAACAACACTGGGAATAGTAATCCTTCCTACTTGTCTCCACCATATGATAAGGTTACTCCAACCTGCCTAGTTATGTAAATCAGAAAATATCAGTCATAAAATATCTGAATAAATATACACTTCATCATGTCAAATGGCAAAACAAAAAAGAGCAAACTAAATGACCAGTTGATGAAACTACAGAAAAGTAGCAAACCTGATATAAATTGTTAGCTGACAAACAAAGATCTGTTTGATGTAACTTCACCTAGTTAAATGTCTATCAGCTGATTTTGTAGTATCCCAAAGTATATACTCACTGACAAACAAACAGCAAGAAAGTTGAATGGGAAGATTTCAATTTTCCAAACATGTCAAATTCTTGCATATTGGTACTTAATTGAACCCTAAGAGGTTTTGTCAAGTACATGTTAACCATACATTTTTATCTCTATCAAATACTAGAACACAGTTCCTAAACTTCCCAATTTTAGGCCATGCCAAATGAATTATTTATTCTTTGGATTTTAAGCAGAATAATTTCAAAATTGGATGTGGACATTTCTGGACATGACACAAGCAGCAGAAATACATTTTGTATTTACACAAACCATTTTTTATGTGTGGGCATGTCCGAAGAGCAAATTATAGATTTACTGTGGCCTTAATATCTATATTGAACTATCATACACATGTTATACTTAGTTATAGCTGTATTTACAATAACTTTGTGATAACATTTAACTCATCAGATGCTGACCTTAGCACTTGTAGTATTGGCAACTCCAATCAGTAAACAGGAACAAGAGATCCAAGGGGGATCTTGGCACCCACCATGAAATGTTCTATGTCTGATCTGTGACAGATTGTTCTTTTCTCTTATTTTCACTTATTTTGAGTCTCAACATTGAATTTGAACTTAAATCCATATTTCTGTGAAATACTTTTTTCACAAGATAATAGCAGAACTGAACTTGAACTGAACATATTACATTTTCAGAAAGTATGGAATTCAACATGGCCAACAGGTGTCCATCTTGGATTTTGATTTCTATGAAAATGTAATATGCACATCTAGACCTCAGGGGTAACCTCCATCATCAATTTCAAAAAGATTCCTTCAGTACATTCTAGACCTCAAAGGGAAACTTCATGTCAAATTTAAACAAGATCCATTCAGTACTTACTGAGAAATAGGGGTAATATACTTCCATTGTCAAAATCCAAGATGGCCACCTGTCAGCCATGTTGGATTCCAATCTTTCTGAAAATGTCATATGCACAACTAGACCTCACGGGATGAAGGGGAACCGTCATGCCAAATTTCAAGGAGATCCCTAAAGTCCTTTCTGAGAAATAGCAGTAACAAACTTCCTTTGGTCAAAATCCAAGATGGCCACCTGTCGGCCATGTTGGATTCCAATCTCCCTGAAAATGTAATATGCACAACTAGACATCAAGGGAAAACTTAATGTCAAATTTCAAGAAGATCCCTTCAGTCCTTTTTAAGAAGAAGTGGTAACAAACTTCCTTTGGTCAAAATCCAAGATGGTCCCTTGTTGGCCATATTGGATTCTGATCTCTCTGAAAATGAAATATACATAACAAGACCTCAAGGGGAACCTTGATGTCAAAGTTCAATACTTTCGAAGAAATAGTGGTAACAAGAATTGTTCAGGACGGACAACGGACAAACCACAGACGCAGGGCAAATTGAATAGCCAACCATCTGTTGATGGTGTGCTAAAAATGTTATTTTGTGTAACCCTGCACAGAGAATAAAACTTAACTGTCACAGTGGATCAATAATTATAAAAAACCTCACATGAAATAAACACTTACTTGTGGGTCAATACTTTGTATGTCTACAGCTTCCTCTGCTAAAATTTGAACTGAACCATCAGGATTTACAGTTAAAGAACCACTGCTCACTGATATAAAATAGAGAAAAAAAGATAAACCATAAACATTAATTTAATGCTATTCAACCAAATGTTATGTGATGATGATGATGACGAAATTAAAACACATATTGAAATAAGTGATGGGCAACTACTAATTATAAAAATAATCAATTATCAGTTTGAAACAAGAAGAAAAATGTGCAAGGATGTGAAATGATTAAAGATACTTTGTGAATTGTCCTTCAAATATTTCTGTACTTACCAAATATTTTACGTGATTCTGTATCATTAACTACAACATTAACCACTCCTGGTTTTAGTACTGCCAATGTTGGTACATGATTTGGTAAAATACCCACAGCGCTATCAAGTGTTGGCACATCAATCTGCTTAACACTGACCTCTTTAAAAAACACCTAAAATAAAATCATTTTTTTTATTAATAACCATTACTTGTTAATTTAATGTTTATATTCTCTATAGCAACATGTAGTTTTAAGTTTACATTGTACATACATGTTCATGTTGACTTACACGGTAGTCCCTACACCAACAAGTTACTGACTTACATGTAGTTTTGTGATCTTAGACATGTGTATTGTAATTCAAAACTAACACTTTATAAGTTGTCAGTTGAGCAAGCTGATCGAAGAGTTACCCAAACAGAATAAAAGTCACATTCCAGGAAGTTTAGATTTTGTAATATATGACATATCCTACAGAAATCCATTCCTAACAGAGGGAAAAGAATTCTTTTAAATAAATTTTTGTCGTATTAATGGAGTTTATTTACATTGGAAATTCCATCAGAAAGCTAAAGCTTTCTTCAGTTTTCAAGGTATGGTAATGTGACATTCTATAAACAGGAAAACCTTACAATACTATGCTTCAGATATGATTGGCTGACAATCTGAAGAGTAGGAGGTGCTTCCATAATTCATATTCATTTGTATGGGATTTTACATGTTTTGAATGCTTTAACATCTGACTGACAATCAGCAAGCATATCAATTTTCTTTTGAATACATAGATATAATGAAACAGGAATGATACATACATAAATAATGAGTACCAGGAATTCATGTCTCCACTACATGCAATTATGTCACAACTTGATGTTGAAAGATTAATGAAAATAACAACAATTGATCAAATTAAATATGATGAAAATATATGGGAATTTCCCAAATAAACATTAAGTGCGTAAAAAAAGTTTATTTATGAACATTACTCCTAGGAATGTGACTTTAAATAACAAGATCAAGGTCACCTAGATGATGGAACATCTAATTCTAAAATTGAAGGCAATATTAAAAAAAAAATGTCTATCACTTTAGACAGAAGGACTTCAAGGAGAGATCAATGCACAACATTCTTCATCAGAGTAGATGAACACTGATAGCTGGTGGATGGGCTGATGGCCTGTACATCCAAAGTGAATTTATATTACTGATTAGAAATCACTCGAAATGCAGTACTATACTATATATCTTCATTTACTGTCTTCATGAACACTAGTGTAAAAGTCATTACGTAAAAGAGCATCGATATCAAGATACTAAACTACTATATAAGCAAACATTTTCAGATTAAGTTCATTGCAACAAGTTTTTACCAAAGAAAAAACAAATGATGGTGTATTAACCAAAATTATGCTATATACACCAAAATATATATTTTTTCAAACAAAAAAAAACACATATTCATATCTAACTATTATTTTTGCTTATCATGACATCCAGTATTAGAGAATTTAGAGAATAACCAAATCTTTACTAAATAGGCTAGGCCTAAAGTGTCATATTGGAGTATTTCACAGTGATGATTTTACAAAAATATCTGAAATAGGTTTGGTTGTCATTACTGGCCTGGGGGCACATAGACCCCCCCCCAAGCTCTGGATAAAATGATGCAAAATCTTGTAGTCTTATCATTTCCAGGCAACAAAATGACTAAAAAAAGGTCATGTTTTTTTATAATATTTTCTTTACTGCAGTACTCACACTTGCCGATTTGGGAATAAAACTTGATAAAAGTTGAGAGAGAAATTATCTTCCCAACAATGCCAAGATTGTGGACGTTTTTTCTCAGAGACAGACTCAGTAAGTGAAGGAATTTCCAACTTCCGAGGAGTAGCCTAGTAAGTACATGTAGCTGGTGTCAAGTAGGCCGAAATTCTGCATTATATGGGCTGTGACGGCAAACAGGTAAATTTGGCACCAAGTTATACGTTATTTGTACAAGTGGAAAAATTATTCGGTGCTGAAATTATGTGATACTGAAATAACGTGACTTCCCATTTACTAACCATTTTCACTCTGTTGTCAACATCGCTGAGCTCAAAATTATTGCGTAAATTTCCATTGAAGATATTCTGATATTTTTCAGAAACAAAGCCCCATATATATATATATATATATATATATATTTATATATATAATATGCCATAGTGGGCATGCGCACAGACCAAAATGTCCCATGCATATCTCTATAGTTCGTTTCTAAATATCCTTATTTATTATTTTGTAAATTGCATAAAGGAATAACATTATAAAAACGAATGAAAGTTTACCCAGAAACAGACTATAGACAAACGATAGAATTTTCCTACTTCGTATACACATGCCCATTTTCTCAATTTCCAAGATGGCGTGATTTATAAACAAAACTTGGTGACTGAAGTTATATGACCAAAAACATAAAAGTGTTGACATTTAAAATAATATATTTGGATGGATTAAAAAGTATCTCAAACAGTATGTACATGTTTAATTTTCAGTTGTTGCATGTGCTGAATTAAAGAAAATGGCCCAAGATGTGACCTGTCTAATCTACCGGTTGCAGATGTCTCGTATGAAGGGATGGACTGCAACGAAGGAGACAGAAAAATAAAAATAGTAAAATACCTACTTCGTTGCTGCTGTAACTTACTCTATGCATGGTCAGAAGAACCAAAGAAAAAGATGTAAAACACATTCAAAATCAGTAAAGTGTTGGCTTAATGTACTTTGGTTCTCACTACAGAATTATGAGAATTTATCAATAATATGATTTGTTCAATTATTGGGAATATGAATCTATCATCTATGATAGTATGAGTATGATTGCATTATTCATAATGATATTCAATGCCACTCAAGGGTCTGCATACATAATACCGAAGTTACGAGCTGGAGGGGAGATACATCAATAACGTCTGCTTTTAAAGTATGAAATTTATACTTCTGTATCATTTTAATACAAAGCATTAAGTCAATCACTTGCAGCACGACCTACAAGGCCAAATATCAACACGCTCAAGGTTAAAGATTGACCATTTTCAGAAACATATAACGTACTTCTGTCGGGGAAGCTAGAGTAAGTGGCATATCAGCATATCCCCTAACATGCTGCTGTTGTGTTGCAAATACCCTGCCGCATTGTCTGATCAAATTAGGTGCCCTTGCGACTTGGCGAAACAGTGCCATAACTGCTGAAGTGCTAAATCCAATATGGCGGAAGCGGCTAAGGGAGACAATGCAGATAGGTAATATTTACACCGAACCCGAGCGGTTTTTATCCAATTTTGCGCCCCAATTTTAAGCGATTTATTTTAGTAATCCCGCTTTAACAAAAAAAAAAAAAAAAAAAAAAAAAAAAAAAAAACAACAACAACCGAAAAAAAAAGAAAACCGCTTAAAATCGAACAGAAAAATCGGCCTGTAATTGATAATGATTATTATAGTTCATTTTCTTTATGGTTTGTAGAATAAATTTTCAAAAAAGAGAGAAATTACAAATTCAGTTCTTTGGTTCAATTGTTTATTCGCCAAAAAGCGTAGGCCTATATACATTACATTTATACATATGTGTGTACAATACGATTCTTAGATAAAATTCGATGACAGCAAAATGCGAAAGGAGATGACAATAAGAACAGTATATTGTTATACAGAAAATATATTTCTTGATTGAGTTGCAGCAATAAGATATTTGCCTAATCCAGAGAGTTCAGTAACATTTGTAGATGAAAATAGCTGTAATAACTTAAATACCGATGACCGTCTCCAGAAATATTGTTTTATATATTGTTTACGTATCATAGGCGTCGGAAGCAAATTGAAGGTGGGGGGGGGGGGGGCTAAACCAACTTAAAACACACACACGCCAGAAGTGGGGGGCTAAACAAACTTAAAACACACACACGCCAGAAACGTCTTGGGGGCTAAGCCCCAATTTTCAACACCTATGCCTATCTTTGCACAAAAAAAGTGGGGGGGGGGGGGGTAAGCCCCCCCCCCCCCTAGCCCCCGGCTCCGACGCCTATGCGTATATAGCAATGTAATGTGGTCAAACTAATACAAAATGAAATTCATGCTCTATTTCAGATTGACGTATGGGGTATAGTCGCTGATCATGTTCAGTATTATTATAGCGACAAGTCTCTTTGCTTAATACACGTGAAGATAGCCTGTATCTGGTTAAAATTGAAATGTGCTTAACTTGTAAATTTGATGTGATATAAAATTGTTGGGAAAATCTATCTATCAAATTCTTGTAGAGGAAACATTTTGAAGAATGTTAAAGAATCTCTCTCTCTCTCTCTCTCTCTCTCTCTCTCTCTCTCTCTCTCTCTCTCTCTCTCTCTCTCTCTCTCTCTTAGGATACTGGAGAAGATAGTTCATCTTCATATTAAACACTAAGGATAAAATATTTTCCAATACCTATTTTTTCAGTCGGAAAATTTTCATACAGATATGTGTATGACAATTGGCTGTATTGAAGAAGTATAATATGCATACGCTGAATCTTTTGAAAACGGTACGTTTATCCAAAACAAAAAGGAGTGTATTTCTACAACAGTTTTCAAAGTACACTTTCTGAGCTATGTGTGTTGTGAGATAGCGGTTCTGGCACACATAGTTAAGATCAGTCATGAAATAGCATGACTGATCATGGGTGAAGGGGTAAGCATAGAGCGGCATGTAGGTAGTGACATATGACAGGTAGAGTTTTAAGGTGCGGGTAGAAGGTCTGTAAGTGAGGAGGTAAAAAGAGATAGAGGTGCTATCATAAATTATAAAATGAAAGGGTAAAGTAAAGATATGAATAGAAAAATAAAATAAAAAAATTGAAAATAAATTAAGAAAATATTGTATATATAAAAATTATGAATTTTTCTGGGAGCGATTTAAAAATCTATATAATGTTGGAAAATGGGGGTATAATAAAATAGTTTGAAACTGTTTGGAATTATGTGACGGGGTACAACGACAGAACAACGGACCAGAGATATTTGTTAGACGCAATTTACAGCAAGCGTTGAATGAAGAACTCAAGGAGGCTTCTACTAATATGCAGCATAAGTTAATAAAATCTCGATATAAAAAAATTCTACAAACAGATCTTCCTAAAGGTGTTGCTAGGGTTGATGAAAAAAAAGACATAGAAAAAAATTTAAGCATATGTTGAATACAGAACTTACGGAAGGAGTTAATAGAATTGCATCTACTCTTGATTTTGGTGGTAGACATCATCGGTTTTTTACGACTTATAAAAAGGATGTTAGTGTTCATATACATAGATTTAATTTAAGAGACTTATTAGAATATTTTAAGAATGATTTCTTTTCTAAAATTAGTAACGAATTGAGGGAGGGGCCCATAAAAAATTCAAATTCAACTTCAACAAGGATTTAGACGCGAATTATTAAATAGAGGCTGGCGGTTTATAACACAAATTCATAAAAACTAGGCAGCATATAATTATGAGAGAAGATGAAATAGAAGATGTGTTTGTTTAAAGATATGATTGAGGAGTTAATAAATTCGCTAGGTAAAACTGTGCAAGCAGGTTCAGGGTGGATAATTGACGCAACTAAAATGATTTATTTGAATTTTGCAAAGTATGAGCCTCCTCTAGGATCCACCTATTTTAAATTACCTAAGCATATTGCTAATAAGAAGGCAGTCATAAATGTTAAAATGTGGAATAAGAGATGTTTTTATGTATAGTGTGTGTTAGCGTGTTTGCATCACGATGATATTAAAAAGAATCCTCAAAGACCTCAAAAATATACACAATTTATCGAGCAATACGATTTTGATTGCGTCGATTATCCAACTCCATTAAAACAGATATCTAAATTTGAGCAACATAACAAACTAGCCATAAACGTTCTCGGGTGGACAGAAAAAGGGGGGTTTTTTCCTTATCATATATCAAAAAATTTTCAAGACAGAGAAGTTAATTTATTGCTCTTAACAGATTCAAACGATAATTGGCATTACTCTTGGATTAAAAATAAATCTAAATTAATTTCTTCGCATTCAAAATATGAAGGAAAATCATATGCATGTTTACGTTGTCTTAAAGTAATGTCAAAAGAACATGTTTATAATAAGCATATTGTTGATTGTAGCGGTATTAACAATCCTCCCATGAAACCTATCATGCCTGAGGAAGGTAAGAATATATGTAAATTTAAGAATTATGGTAATAAACAGCCTGTATACACCACAATTTATGCAGATTTTGAGTGTATTCTTAAACCTATTAATGAAGAGATGGGAGATAGAACTAAGAAAATATCTAGCCATCAACCTTCGGGATATTGTTATATAGTTGTTTGGAGAACTAAAAATGGAATTTATAATAAAA
Source organism: Atrina japonica (assembly GCA_030159075.1). Classification (NCBI taxonomy): domain Eukaryota; kingdom Metazoa; phylum Mollusca; class Bivalvia; order Pterioida; family Pinnidae; genus Atrina; species Atrina japonica. The sequence continues at coordinate 141,571 of BROG01000917.1, read as the reverse complement.
GCAAGCCTAAACTTTATCGCGGAGAGAATGTAGTGAAACATTTTCTAGAAAGTTTAAAACGAGAGGAAAAAAAGATTAATGATCTTTTTTCTAGAAAAAATAAGATTTTTATGACTGATGACGACGAGAAAAACTTTGATGAGGCTAAACACTGCTGGATTTGTAAAGATAAATTTTCGGGGAATGATGATACAAGACAAAAACTATGGAAGCAGAGAAAAGATCTTATAAATGTACGAGAAAAATTACCCGATTTATCGTCTTTAGAACGCGATATTGAGAGAACGTCTAATCCATGAGATTTAATTAAATTAGAATGGCTACGCGAGCGTCACGATACCATAAAGACCGACATCGACGAGATTATGAAAGAAATTAATGATGAAAAATTTGATATGGTAAAAGTCAGAGATCATTGCCATATTTCCGGTGAATTTAGAGGAGCGGCACATAATAAATGTAATAAATTATTAAGGGTTATATAAAAGATAAAACTCCAATACCAGTTATATTTCATAATCTTCGCGGGGTATGACTCTCATTTAATATTATCAGAAATGAAATTAGAAGAGGGAGATAAATATAAATTGCATTCCATCGAATAATGAAAAAGTTTTTCTATAGGACAATTGAGGTTTATAGATAGTTTTCAATTTCTATCTTGCAGCCTCGATACTTTATCTAAAAATCTAAAAGATCATCCCATCACGAAATCTATATTTGAGGATGCCTCGCTTTTTAACGAGAAAAGGAGTTTATCCTTACGAATATATGAATTCTTTTGATAGATTTAAAGAAACCTCTTTACCGTCAAAGAAAGATTTTTTACAGTACATTATCGGATACTCATATTTCTCAAAAAGAATACGAACATGCTCAAGCCGTTTGGCATAAACATGGATGTAAAAATATTGGCGATTATCACGATTTATATTTAAAAAACAGACGTCGCTTTATTAGCAGATGTGTTTGAAGAATTTCGCAACATTTCGTTAGAACATTACGAGTTAGATCCATGTCATTATTATACTGCACCTGGGTTAGCTTGGGATGCGGCATTGTTAACTTCTAGGATTGAATTAGAGTTGTTAAAGATTATGACATGCATTTATTTATCGAAAAAAGGGATTAGAGGTGGAATTACTTATGCTCCGCAACGTTTATTCTAAAGCAAATAATAAATATTTGAAAGATTATGATCCCAATCAGCCTCCCAAGTATATAACATATTTAGATGCAAATGCTCTTTATAGTGAGGCTATGACCCATCCATTACCATATAAAAATTTCGAGTGGGTAGATGAAGTACCAGATCCACGTCATCCTCCAAAAGGAAAAGGGTACATACTAGAAGTCGATTTAGAGTATCCTAAAACGTTGCATGACAGGCATAATAATTATCCGCTAGCTCCAGAAAGGGTAAAAGTAGAAAAAGAATGGCTTTTTCGGATTATCAGAAAGACTTGATGGAAAAGTATAATATGTTTAGATACAGGTCCTCAAAAGCTAGTACCCAAATCTACGAGATAAAAAGGAATATGTCGTGCACTATAAAATGTTGAAACTTTATCTAGAATTGGGATTAAAAATAACTAAAATCCATAGAATTTTACGATTTGACGAAAAACCGTGGCTTTCGAGTTACATCGAAAAAAACACAATATTACGTCAATATGCAAAAAATGATTTCGAAAAGGACTTTTTCAAGCTTATGAACAACGCCGTGTTCGGGAAAGACCATGGAGAACAAACGGAACAGAACTGAATTGAAAATTGTAAAACGGAAATGTAAAAGATAGAAAGATAGCAAAGATGATTGCTAAACCCTCTTACGATGGAAATACCAAAATTAACGAGGACACGCTTTTTCTACATTTCAAACCAACCAGTGTTAAATTAGACAAGCCCATCTATTGTGGTATGACAGTCCTGGATTTGTCTAAGAGGCATATGTATAATTGGTATTACAATTATTTAAAAAAGAAATATGAAGATAAATGCAATTTATTATATACAGATACAGATTCTTTGATAGTGGAGATTCAGACGGGTGATGTTTATAAAGACATGTTTGAAAATGAAGACGAGTACGATTTTTCTAATTTTCGTCGATTTTCCAGAGACTAAATAAAGACAAGAATAAAAAATAAGAAGGTGATCGGTAAATTAAAAGATGAATGTGGAGGAAAACCCATCAGAGAATTTGTCGCATTGAGAGCAAAGATGTATGCCACGCTGATGGATGATGATAATGTTTCTAAAACGAGCTAAAGGCGTGGTAAGATGTGTTTTGAAAAATGATATATAACTTATAACGATTACAAGGAAGCTCTTTTTCACGATGTTAAGATGACGCATAAAATGTACAGTATCAGATCTTTCCAAACAGAAAACTTACGGAATCATGCAAGAAAAGACGACTTTAGATCCTTTGGATACTAAAGTTTATATTACAGAGGATCGCATTCACGCACATGCATTTAGATAAATAATTTTATATTCGCCTGAATATAAAATTAATCGACAATCATCAATTCTTCTCGAACAAAATTTCTCTGAGGAGGCGGGGTTCTTTCAGATAATAAATGTCTATACCCTGCATTTTGAATTGCCGATCGATTTCGTGTTTGTCTACACTCCAAATTGGATCGGGTTGCTCTCTGTGTTTTCCACCTTCTAATTCACCTGGAAGATAGAGGTATCTGACTTTGCTAATGGGACCTATTGGAGATTGAACTTTTTACGGAAGGTTTTATCATTTTGGGGGGGTTTTTGTTTCTTCGTTAATAGTTTTTATGACTTCTGGTAATCGTTTATTACCCATTCCCTGTTTCTATCCTTAAATTTCATTTCTTGATCGTATTGATAGCTAAATAATCGTTCGCCCAGTGTTTTATTAAATCGCTCGACTATAGCCTGATCGCGATGGATATCGACTCTTCCTCTTCTTATTATTGTATCGTGTTTAATCATGAGTTTTGAGACGGCACCCATGAATTCGCGACCTTGGGATCGACTTGTTAGTAATTTTTGGAAACGATAAATGTCTTTTATAAATTTTTTCGAAAGCGTCGGCTACTTCTTCACTATTTTTAGTTCTCAAAGGTTCTGCTTCTTTGTATCTAGTACCAACGTCGACTAATGTTAATGCGTATTTATACGTTTTCCCTCCCACCTTATCGTGTGGTAAAACAATAGATCCGATTGATGAATGTCATTTTTTTTTCCACGCGTTCAAATTTAGGTCTCACTATTTTCTTGGGGGCAGGTAAATAAATTTGCCACACGTCTTGTTTTTTCAGGAAATCTCAAAACGCCTCCTTTTCGCTGACTTTAGCCGCTTTGGCTAATTTACTGATTGCAGTTTTTCCTTTCCAATAATGTGTTTATTATAAATTTCTTCCATTTTATTTTATGCGACGTATTTTTTTAACGCCGTAGAATACTAATCCAGTTTCCCAAGATCACGAATAAAAATTTCTCTATCTTTTTGTTTTTCTGAAGGCTGATAAAAATCGCTTAATTTAGGTTCTCTAGATATTTTTTCTTCTCCCCATAATTTGTGAGTATAAAGACATGGCTTTGTCTACTTCTTTATAAGTATATAGTGCATGTCCTTCTTTTTTCAACCTCTCGTTTAAAAAATCTAAATCTTTTTATGCGTTCTCGGGACCACGAGTCTCTGGCTTTAGTTAATTTTTCCATCGCCTCGTCGTGTCTGTTTTGTTCTTCGTGATCTGAAAATAAAAATTGTGAACCCCGAAATGCTAAAGCGTTAACTAATGCACCTCCGATCATCATCGCTATAGTTGCCATTTTAAATAGAAAACGCATTTATTTTATTTCATGATATCAGCGGGAATGATTCCTCTTTTAACTAGCATGTCCTTGGTGTAATTAGCTAAAGCAAATTCTACTAAAATCATTCCAAAATCTTTAGGATCGAATTCCATTTTTGGAGTCGATAATTTAAAGAATTTCTTAGAAATTTGGGCATATCCTATCGCAATTCCTGTATTAACGGCGGCATGATAGACAGTATTGACTAATTCTTTTTCACTCATCTTTTTTTAATAAGAAAAATAAAATTATTTATAACATTTCGTGGGGATTGGGTTTTGGTGGTGATATAACTTTGGGTTTTGGTGGTGATGTTTCTGTTTTTTTCATATATATCAGCAATCCAAGAATTGTGAATCCGCCTGCTATCCATTTCCAACTATCATTGCTATTATCATTGCTATTCTGGCTATTAGCATTGCTATTCTGGCTATTAGCATTGCTATTCTGGCTATTAGTATTGCTATTATCATTGCTATTTTGGCTATTCCACCGTCGTTGAGCACCCTTCTTCCCCGCTTCCTGTCGTTTCGGGTTCTTTTGTTTCTCCATTATTAATTCCACTGGATTCATCTTGTTTTTCTATAGAGTCAGATTTTTTAAATCCTATAATGTGGCGACTAGAAATAGTGGCTATACTTAACGGAGCTAAATAAGCTCCGTATTGATAATATAAATTACAACACATTTCTCCTATAGCATTATCTATGAAAGGATCCTCGTTTAATTCCTCTATTAATTTAGGCTCATCTTTGAGATCAAAAAATTGTTTAAGTCCTTGAGAATATAGATAGATGAGAGAATTTCCTATAGATTTAGTCATACGCATGCCGAGTCTAGAATTTAATAAACGATTTAAATTTTCTACTTCTTTCTCTTTCATCTTTTCTAAATCGGAAGGGGAGATTTCTTTTCCTAAAAAATGGACAGATCTTCCCGCTCCTATTATGGCGGATAATCTATCTTTGGCCGATATGTCGGTGACGGGCATATTTTTCATTAATATTTCTTCTTCGTTCATGTTTTTATAAAGATCGTAAAAGTTTTCTTATAACTCTTTCCGTTCTGTTATAACGTTCCAATCTCAAAATATATAAAATTGCGAATAATACGAGCAAAATCCATAAAATTATGAATCCCAATAAAACGAAAAATAATTATTTCAGTGAAACGTTTCATATTTTTTTTTTATTTTATAAAAGATTTGATTTTATTTAAAAGTTTTCGGTAGAAAGAAATGGCATGAGTTTACAAAATTTTTGTGTCCGTAGTATATACAATAATAACACCCGTAAATGGAATAAAAAGATTGTTATTACCTAAAGAATATGAGAAAATTTATTATACATATTTAATAGATCATTTCGAATTTTATCGGTTTTTTTATAAACATTATTTTGACATTAGTCTGGGTACCCGTTCAACCCGTTAGGACACCCAGACCAAATTATTCCGCAATATGAATATTGGTGCTTGTATAATAGTTACAATTATAGTACGCTGTATTTAGATAGCGATGATAGTTATGATGATGATGTTGATTGGAGGAATAAATTTTATTGGTTTAGTTATTATCGAGAGAATAATTTATGGGATGACGATAAGAATTGGTATAATCATTTATCAATGGCGTATTTATAATAAAAAAACAGAGGTGAAAGAGGCGTGGGATAGTCATGTTCGTTGGGATAATAAACGCGAATGGCTTGATTATAATCGTAAGTTAGATAAGAACGAAGAGTATGACAATCGACTTAATTACCGCCAAAAATTTTTATTTAGTAATCCTCAAGAGGATCCTTTTTTGTTTCAATCAAAATTTAATACATTGGGGTTTTTATAATGATATGTTAAAAGAAGACATGAAAGAGCCTTGGACTCCGCGAGTTAATTGGGAAAATAAGACATTTTTTTTTGGTATATGTTCAGTGAGAGTGACAGTGATATTAAATGGGATCCCAACGAGAATTGGATAGATACGTACTATTTTTTTATTCGTGGCTTTAATAGCCGTGACGAATATGAGATAGTATTATAAAATAAAATATTGTTTTGTAATTTCTAGTATTTTTTAAACAACAACTGTTTAAAAAATCGACATTAATATTCTATTTTTAGCGAGATGTTGATTTGTTTACGAGGTCTTGTAGTTGTTTGCGTAAATTCTCCACTTCTTCCGATGAACTTTTTTTTAAATTTTCTTTTGAATATATTTTTTTCTTTCATCTCGCGGTATTTAGTTAATTCGTGTGATACTATGGCAAATTCTTCTTCTGATATTTTTCCATCTTCTAATGCACGACTTACTAGATCTGAAATAGAATTGAGTTTACTTTCCGCTAATTTTAACTATTCTAGAGTGTTTTTCAGATTTTTTAAATAATATTTTTCTTATTCCTTTCATGCTTAAACCCACGGAACCCTACAATTAATGCCATAATTTGAAGAGGTAATCCTGCTATGGGAACTAGAAATCCTATCCCCACCACGACGACGCTTCCAGTAATTAAAGTTCCATCAACACCTTCGGCAGTGTTCATGACTCTATTATATTTTTTTCTAATACTTTTACGTGTTTCTATTTCTCTACGAAACGTCTGTTCTATTTCGCTAATCTTTTTTAAGCGATATTGTTGAGAATCCTCATTTAGGGAAGGATATATTTCGTTTTTACTCATCTTTTTTAAATAAAAACAAAATTATTTATAAGTTTAATACCACGACTCCGTTTATCGTTCCGGCTTTTGATCCTTTATTTACACCAAAATTTAAAATATCTCCAGATTTCACGGGTAGCGGTGGATTTAGTGTGACTATTTTACCAGTTTTTGTTTGATAGGTCTTGTGTTCTACGTCATTCACGATTAGAGTCACGCTCAATTCTCCCAAAAATCCAATACGAAATATGTGTCCGTCGAATAACATCGACATTCCCAAAGAAGGCTTGATTTTTCCGTTTTGTTTATTTATATCAAAATTGGAAACATATTCATGATGCGACGTGTGTTTTTTTAGTTAATTCGCTGACTTCTCTTGATGTTTTTCTAAGAGTTCCGCCGCCAGTTCTTCTCTTTCCAAATCTTTCATAATAAAAATCCCGACATAGACATTTTTTTATTAATATCAGATTTTCTTTAAACTCTAATAGAACGTGATGGAATATCCATGATTATCGATGTGATTGCCGTCTTCGTCTTTTCTTTAAATCTATTTTTATTTCTGTGATGAGATCTCGTCTCAGTTTTAAAAACATGGGACGTTCGATGTCTTTTTCGTACAATTCCGAAAATTTTACCGTTGGGCACGATAGAGAAAGGGCTACATCGTTAGAACTTCCGTCTTTAAAAGTAATCTCCTTCGGCAAGTACGTTTTTTAAATGAATATTGATAAGTTCCACAGGTTGCAGGTTGATGCTATTGCTCGTGTAGATGGACCCGACAAGAAGCACATTCTGACCGATACCAAGAATCTTGTGAAGTTCTGGTGAAATTTCCACCCTCTTATCACTACCATCAATTCTTAATCTCATGGTGGTCTTGTCCAAGAACACCTTCTGGAAGTATCTCCCGAGAATTCGTCGTATGTCGGTAAATGTATATGACCCTGCGTTCACGACATGGACTTTCGGTTTTTCGCCACGTCTGTAAATTTTTATTTCAACGTCTTTCTTTATGTTGGTGGCAGACCGTTCCAGAAACGAAGGGACTTGACGCCACACACCATTCATCATTCGTGTTATCTATATATCGAGATAGTTTTACGGGTTTTCCTATTTCTGTAACGAGATGAAACATGTTATTTTTATAACTATTTATTTTTTAAATAAAAGATGAATATTTACGAATACCGGAGGGATTTGGATTTGTCGTCTTTCGACATTTACGTTAATACGACTAAAAAGTTTTCACGCGTCGTTTGAGAATATTTTCGTCAAGTATAATAACCCAGACATTTTCGAAGATGGTACTCCTAAATATTATGCCATGTTGAAGCAGTTTGGTACCAACATTCCATAGAAGGATTCTGGCAGAACCAGTTAAATTTTGCAGTGTGGTGTGCTACAACTGGATGTGGTGTGACTTTAGAAATGGGTAAAGACAAATTATCTAAATCATTCTTTCAATTTCACATTTACTATCAAATCAGAAGGATTTTTAAAGGAAATATCAGATCCCATTGCCTAGTGATTCTTGATTTCAACCATTACACAAACACTGTAGATATTTCAGCATATGAAAGAATTTGTCGTGAATTTGTGTGTGTCTGTTAATACAGATTGGAAAATCAAGGGAACTATTTTTGGAAAGTATAATACAAAATGGTCCACGTTCATCATGAATCGCTCAGAGGGATTCACACTTCCGGGTTTAGCTAGATTAGACGCATCCATTCGTGTTTTTGCTTGGGCAATTTTAGGTGCTCAAGGTCAAACTAGATCCTCAATTGTGGACGGTGGTGCTACTTCATTAGATGCGCAAAAACAGTTTTTAGTTAATGTTGAAGATGCAATTAATAGACCTCTAGATTTACCCGCCGATATTTCGCGTTACGAAAATTGTCTAAGATATGCAAATTCCAAACTCGACTTTGTCATTCATCCGGGGCTTTATATGCTAGCAAGCAATATGGAGCTAAAAATAGATAAAAATATAGTTAATTATAATAACGAAATATTAATCGCACCAGAAAATACAAACCCAGGAACAAATATCAGCCTTAATGCAAAAACATTCACTCCTAAACAGATTAAACCATTATCTCCTAAACAGATCAAACCATTATATCCTAAACAGATCAAACCGTCATCTCCTAAACAACTGCAAGACGATCACGAAAGTCAAAAGACTGCTATTTTTGCTCTATCATTATTTTCTTTTCTTCTCTTTGTCGAGCTTAGTTAACAACCAACTAACAACAATCATACCCAACACCCACAAATGTTCTCCCAGCCACATTGCCGTTTTTCCGAGTGTAGACAAGATCCAAGAAACAATAGCACCTAAAATTCCTGGTAAAGCTTCTCCAAATTTAGTCGCTAATCTCGCGAGTAATTTCCCAACTGCGTCTAATTGTTTTTTGAGCCATTCTTGTATTCCTCCTTTCGAAGGAGGTGTTTGGCGGAGGAGAAGGTACTACCGTTGTCGTTCCGGAAGTAATAATTCCACCAAGAAACCCACGGCCATGCCTATTGCGGTTAAAATGCTAAAAATAGTGATTCCTTGTTCTCTAAATAAATTCGCGATTCTTTCTCTCAAAGAGAATATTCTCATCTAACAATCCCATTATCGTTTCTTTAATAGTAGTAATTTGAGATCTTAATTTTCCTTTTAAAATATCTATGGTTTCGTTCACCCCTTCTAATTGTTCTCTAGCCTTAGAAATTTCTCTCTCTATGCGTTCTTTATCGTCGGGATTATTTTCTAAATCTTCTTTCCATTCAGATAACACGCACGTTCTAATTCCACTTTTTTGGCTTCTTGAATGCGTAATGAACCGCGAATAGTTCTTAAACTCTTATCTAACCCCAACAATTCTCCTCAAGGGTAATAATTCCTCAGCATCTTCTTTAATTATTACCCCGTGTAGATTTTCCAAACTATTTAAAAATCTATCTACTCCCTCCCCGAGTGTTTTTAGTTCTGTTTCGTCTCCGTTTAAAACATCCATTTCTATTTCTTCTGTCTTTTTGGAATTAAGAATTTTTTCTACATTTCTAGTTTCTTCATTAACGACTCTTAGCTTTTTCGTATAAGAAAGTTGTTCGTATAATCCCAAGTCTCTAACGAATTGAGTACCACCTCCCGGTCTCGCTTTTAATGTATCTGCTTTTACAAATATATTGGGATCACGTTTATCGTTTAATAAAATCTTTTTGTCACGCCAAATTGCATATAAATAACCCTCTTTATCGGCTGTAAAAGCTACTTTTTCATTCGGGTTAGCTCCCGTATCTTCTATCCATATAGGTTTTAATCTTTCTCAGCATCCAGACGTCCTTGTTGATCTGGTTTGTGGTTCTAATATAGGTGATGGAGCTCTATTTATATCATCTATCTGTGGTTGTGGAATTGGCTCAAAAACCCATAAATTTACCATCTATAAAACGATGTCTCTTGATCATCATCATTTGCTATATCATCATCGTTAAACTTTTACATCATCATCTAACTCGTAAGGTTCTGCCATTTTTAAAACGCTTTAAATTTTTTATTACATAATAAAAAAAGATGATGAATTACGGAAGCATTCTAAAATCCCGATAGGAAATTACGTACTCCATTCGGTGTAAAAGGTATTAGACAAACAGTTACAGTTTCTCATAATCCTTCTAATATTGAAGAAAACCAAACGTTGACGGTTCGCTTTCCAAATTTAAGCGATAATGATGTCATCGTTCCAAGAAGTGCGAGATTATGCTTTGATATGGAAGTCGCTGTTAAAGGTGGTGATCTCACTAAAACAGGTGTTTATAATAATCTGGGGCGTAACATAGTTAAAAAAATAGAGGTAAAGATTTCGGGACACACCGTTCAAACAATTGACGATGCCGATAAATTCTTTGTCTATAATGATCTTTGGAAGATAGAACGACGTAATATGGCCTATCAGGGAATACAGACTAACAATCTAAATATAATAAGATCAAAACCCACCACCTATAGCCCAGATCTCTCGACACACCGAAGATTTCGAAATTATTGCAGCATTCAGGAATCGTTTTTGCATTCCTTTGGATTTCGAAATCTTGGAGACGAGCGAACCATTTTATCAAGCAGGATTACAAGATAGACTGGAATACATGCTAACATTTAATGATGCCAAACACGTCGTCTTTACAGATCCCAGCGATGCTGATAAAGAGATAAGTTATAAGGCCACCAACATCGCTTTGGAATTCGAAAAAAATTACCGATGCCACTCTAGCTCGTAGTATCAAACAAAGATATAAATGGGGGTCATGCTTATTACTTTAATCAAATATTAAGATATCGCAAAACAACTATGAGTAAATCAGATAGTATTCTCAATTATCAAATTAACACCCCCGCAAGATCTCTCTCAGGTATTTCTATTTCTATTCAAAGATATTTCTAAAAACGATCCTGAAAAATTTTATAATCCTAGAATCACCAAAGATAGAAACAACTATTGAGGGACAACCAAACCAACTCTTCTCTGTCGGAATGAGGCCATATCACCAATTCGAAGAAATTAAAAAGTTTTTCTCGGCTTCTCTAAATCGCGAAAATGTTACCGAATTAATTGCCAAAGAATTATCGTTAAGCGAAGTAACTATAGGAAAATATCTCAAAGATCATTACGCTCTCTGGCTAGATTTAAGAACTACACCAGAAAATAATCTACACGGCACGGGACGTAAACTTCAAAACATTAGCGAAGGAGTTTCCGTCAGAATCGAGAGAACTCCAGAAACTGATACTGATCCCTTGGATGTTTATATTTTTGTAGTAAAAGATGGGCAGATTAACATGTCAGACGGTCGTTTCGCGAGTGTTATATCTTAAAAAAAAATAACGTTATATAAAAAATGTATATTAAACAGCCTCATTCTGCCATGATCGTAGGTGCGACTGGATGTGGAAAAAACGGAATTTGTTTTAGATTTATTAGAAAACGAATATAAAGATTTCTTCGAACACATTATCATACTTTGTCCTTCCATAGATTTCAACAAAACTTATAAATCTAGAAAATGGATCGGAAATGACGTAAAAAAATCCTAGAGATAAACGCGTCATCATCGTTAATCCCGTCCTAAAAACCGGAGAAGAAAAATTGCAAGAACTTTTTGAGATTTTTTTTACGAAGAATATAAGGAAAAATCTACGTTATATATCATAGACGATAGCTCCGCAACGAGGCAAATAAAAAAGAAATCAGATGCATTATCTATGTTAGCTTTTTCCGAAAGACACGCTAAACAGTCCGTTTGGATATTAACTCAAAGATATAATAGCGTTTCTAAGGATTTTCGCACTCAGATAAAATGGGTTGCGTTATTTTTTACTAAGGATAAATTCAGCTATAACGAATGTTTAGACGAAAACGACGTAATTCCCGACGGAGAAAAATCGTATCTCAAATACGAATTATCTCAAATAAAACATTCTAAATTAATATTACGAACGGAACAACCCACTGGATACACGTTTATTTCGATAATTTATATTTATGTAAATATAAATTAATATTTGCGTGGTCTTTCCGCACGTATGAGGTGGGTCCCCTGTACTTTAAATAATAATAATGACTTCTTTCATTTTCTATTATCGCAAGTACGACATTTTTTTACTGTGAATGTTATAATCAGACATCCATAATTTACAAGATTCGCAAAATAATAGAGGACGATACTCACGTTTTTTCATATAATGATTGTGAGTAAAACAAAAAATAGAATTCTTTACTTTTTATGTGAGCATGGACCCTCACGATATCTAAAACTCACATGAATCGGCATTTGACATGTTGTTACTTCTTTAGGCTCCATTCCAATACTCTCAAACATTTGCTGAATAGTCATTTTTTATATACATAATATTTTCTTAATCTTTTTTCAATTTATAACCTAACATTCTCTACATCTTCTTCTTCATCATCATAAACCCCACTAATCCCACTGCTTGCAACTCAGCTATAATATCCTGTGGAACTAATTCCCTAATATGGAAAGTATCCGCAATTGGCTTAACAGATATTTCTGTTGGCCCAATAAAAACTTTTTTAAAAGCTAAAATAGTAATAGCCATACAAGATTTTTTTACATAATCAAATGGATTTAAACTCACTTTTAAACCAATTTTATCTCTTCAAAATGTGTTTTTATTGTATTGTCTTTATTCATTAAAATTTTTGAATATAAGACATTGGAACTTTTTGCCCTTTCTGAGCATTCCAAAATTTTGAATATCAATACTGATAGGATTTTTCCTACCATTTTCTCTAAAAAATAATTCATATTCCATAATCTTGGTTTTAACTATCCTTTCAATTTCTAATATAAATTGTTCAAATCTCTCTTGATTATTTTTATATTTATCATAACCTCCCATAACTAATGATTTTGAATAATTACCAGTATTTTTAAATTTATCATCCATTCCATATGAAAATAAAGTTGGTGTTGTAACTCTAAATTCGCCTATATCTTTTTGTGAATATTTATATTGTATATCCATAAAATACCCATTATATGTTTTAACATATTTTGGATTATTTATTATTAAATTTTCTGTATTAAAGTCACTTATTTTTTTTAAATATAGTACCATTTTTAATTACATTATATTTTCTTAATTTATTTTCAATTTTTTTATTTTATTTTTATATTTATATTTTTTAACTCATTTCTGATATCTTTACTCCCTTTCATTTTATAATTTATGATAGCACCTCTATCTTTTTACCACCTCACTTACAGACCTTCTACCCGCACCTTAAAACTCTACCTGTCATATGTCACTACCTACATGCCGCTCTATGCTTACCCCTTCACCCATGATCAGTCATGCTATTTCATGACTGATCTTAACTATGGGTGCCAGAACCGCTATCTCACAACACACAGAGCTAAATGTATCATCTAGAAATTTGTTCTATAATTGCATCCAAAATTCAGGTACACATTGATAAAAAAAACTATATATAAACTTAAACTTAAGACAGTGTAAGAACTCTTCATTTAATTTAGCTTGACTACATACTCGCGACAGATCTGAATGAAAAGTAGAGGATGCATGCATTCCATGGAACCTTATCTAGCCTAGTTGACTAAGTATTTCAGAAGAGGTCTATGTCTGACTATCGCCCCTTATGTTACCTTGCCGCTTTATTCCACTTTTCTTTTTTGAACAGTTTGGAATCGACGTGTTAGAAAAGGATAAAAGGAATCAAATTTTCTTTGGAGACCAGTCCTGTGTAGTATTTAGTATTAACTCTGATGGTATACTAAGATACTTGAGAAATGTTGCTTTATTTAGAAACCATCATATATATGTTAGATCTACCCTGGACAGTGACAATCTTTCCGTAACGCTTGAATATCAAACACAAAAGTTATATAGTTACTTTACTGGATATCCCTAATTACCATAAAGGCTATCCAGCTTATATTAACATTGCAACTATACATGTATATTACGTAGTCTATGTACCACGGGCTCTACAAAATATCTCCAAGCTTCTATGAAATTACATATCAGCAGTTAAACGAGATCTCGGGGAACTATAGGTTAAGTGCAGGTGTAACGTGAAAAATTGACCCGCCGTAGAAATGATACCCGGGGTAATTTTTCTACGATACAAATCTTACCCGCGGTCGTTTTTCCACGAATGAAAGCTTACCCGGGTAGCCACAGAAAATCAACATTTCTGTTAATCGTCCCGTGAAAAAATGACCCCCATAGAAAATGACCCCCTATATTTTAAGGAATAAAAATATCTACACGGATATCATGCATATATTAGGCCTAATTAATTATTTGGACAGCGGAGGACCCGCTTGGATCAACAAAGGCTAAAAATTGACAAAAACTTAGTGCACATCTAAATATCGTCCTCTCACGAACAAGTGATCTGATGTCTTTCTAACTGAGCAGCCTTAACATCTACAAAGTTTGCAAATGAAAACAAAATAGGTAATTCCGAGTTTTTTCTCTGTCTAGCGTCTGCGGACGGACTGATTTTGATATCATAAAACAGAGAAAAATCACGAACATCTATGAAAAACATAGAACATAGCTCTCAAATGAACAGTTAAACATAAACATCTGTCTTCACCATAGTGAAAACTACTATTTCATAAGTTATTTGTAAGTTTGTGCTAAAGATGTGGTTTTCATAAGTTTACTTCGATCCGTTTTTCTTTTGTTAACACATCAGTAAAATTTATAAATGTACGTTAAACTGCATATATTTTGTTCTCCTAAAAGATATTGTGCTTTTAGTGTCGTTTCTTTTTTCACAATAGGAAGATAGGTACGTTTTGGTTTAAGGATCGACGCTTAGATTTAAACATATTTTATTGTTTCTAAACAAATGGATTGGACACAAGTTATAACAACTTATTAAAGTCCTTTCCGTTACATACAACATAATACATTTTAATATGTCACGTAACGATGATTTAAAACAACAGGATTTATATTTGTTTCAAAATTAAACAAGAAAAGAATAGAAATTAATTTACAAAAGAAAGAACGAATATGCGGAAATGGAGAACTATTTTCTATATATATCAAACTAACATATCAGGCCTGTATACACTAGACTGCATTCGAAAAACGTTCTTCTTATCAAAGGCAGCGATATATAAAGCTAATATTAGCTTTATATATCGCTGTCAAAGGATCGACGCTAAACCCACATCTGGGATATGAGTTGTTGTGATCATCAATCACTGAGCCATCACGTGGTTTCATACCCTGAAATCTCACGTGGTATTTAAATATGTTAAAAACTCTCATTATTCATATTACCCTCGTTGTGCACGTCTCTAAATTCGTAGAAAATTGACCCGTAATCCGGATCATTTTCTACAAGTACCCGGGTATGATTTCTACATAGAATACTGATCCCGGGTAGTTTTTCTATGCCTGTCACTTTTCTACATTACACAGGCCTATGTCCAGCAAAATATTACGATATATTCAGCTCTCATTTCAAACTTTTGAGATTAGGAGTTATGTATTACTGACAATTAAAGGTCAGCCCAAAATTCGATTTCATAATGTAGGCTCAACGATTTAACTGTCCATCCTATTGTACAGATTTGACCCCAGCGATTATTACGTTTCCAAAGAAATTTGAAACTCCATGTGCATAATACCAGGTGAAAATGCCAAAGAGGCATGATTTGATGAATCAAACTAATATAAAAGACTTTTATAGCTGTTATCGCAGCGGACGTGATTGGTCAGCAGGGGGTGCTCGCTCCTCCACCATAAATGGTCCCACCTCTGTGTTTTCAGGCGTCCGTTTCACCAGATTAGAATTAATATTGTCTCCTGGACCTGGAATTATATACTTTGGTATTTGAGACTTTTATATTTTATAAGAATGAGACTGAAAGAATGAATCCCAATCATAAATCCCCCGTGACCAGGATAGATATTTCAAAAACATAATAGTAATGTAATAGGTAGACAGAGGAATGTAAAACGCTCAAGACGAAATTTATGTCAATAAGACGTCGTCAGTTAAGCTCCAATTTTTAAAACAGAAGTGTAGTTCTAATATAATGTAGAGCCGGCCTGGCTCAGTCGGTACCGCGCTCGACTCTTGATCCTGAGGCCGTGAGTTCGAATCCCGCCGGCGGCAGGTTGGTTTCCTGTCCTGCGGATGAGACAGTAATAACCGAGGTCCCATGACACAGTAGGTGTCAGCACGTTAAAGAACCCCCACTGCTCAATGTAAGTGCCGAGCATAGGCAACATTTGAAGCCCTTTCAACGGCATTTGTTGACGTCTCCAAATGAGTGAACGATTCTTGAGTGGGACGTTAAACAACAACAGACAAACAAACAAATGTAATGTGATAAGGACAGATTCTAGATCCAATTGTACTGCAAACGGATGAGAAAAGATAACGTTTTATTCTATAAAGGATCGTGCTCTTGGAGATTAAATCTTTAGAATGCAAACAGTGGATATATCTTTTTTATGATGCGCCTGTTCTTGTCGACTCATTTCTTTATTTACGTATATATACAAAGTAGATTTTACATGTAAACTTCTTCTTAGTTTGACTATATACATTTCTTATACATGCTCCGAACATTCCCATCGAATAATTAAAAATATGTATGCAAGTACATGTATGTCAATGCACCAACGAACATATTATTGTTCCTTTGATAAAGGAATGTAGAAGGCATGCATGTCTGTCACACTGATTCCTCTCATCCACTATAGATGTCAGAAAAATGCTGAAACCAATCAGACTTGAACCATCAAATGAATTCTCTCTGTACAATCATTCACAGCAGACATAAGAAAAGTGCTAAAACCAATCATATTTCAATGAGATAGTGATAGTTCAAGTGAAAAGCAAAATGTGTTCGACCCAAAATCACCCAAGTATGGCCAAATTCTGTGTGATTTTAACAAATATAAATATTTCGTCGTTTGGTACAAGGGTGATATGGAAGTAAATCTGCACAGAATTAAGGCAGACCACAACCAATATTCTCCATGATCTTTGATCATGATTGTATGTTGAACAATCTACAAATTACAGAGTACTTGTAATCTATTAGCATCTTTATACTTATCAAAATTATTGCTCATTTGAAGAAAACTTTTAAAATATTAAAAAAATGTTTGAGTACGTACTCAAATTTCGAGTACCGTACTCAACTATTTATTAAGTTTTTTGCAGGAATATAATAAGTGTGACGCAAACTTTATGTAAATGATGGAAAATAGTAATTTATTTCCTAATCACTCAAGCCTAAAAGTTTTACAAAAGATTATAAAGTCGAAAAATGAAATAAAATTTGAACTTGAGTATGAATTAAAAGTAAAGTTGGTGACGTCTGACCAATGTAAAACAATAGTGAATTGCAATTATCATCTGTTTTTGTACAGTAATGTGACAAAAACGGGTAGTTTGTATTTATTTTCATTGTATATTCTTGGAAAATTAATATGTTTTACTCTCAGAATCTGTCTATTATCCAATTCTAAGAAAACATGATTCACCAAAAGTTGAGGTTTTGGTTCTCATTTGGTAGAAATTCCATTGCAATCTATTTCTTACTTCAGGAGAAATACATTATCTTTCTTGAGAGCAGACTTCTAGAATACAAGATGTTTATAACAACTAAGGATATTGAATACATCTGTGACATAATTCATAAACACCAAAATATAATCATCGACACCTAAGTATTTTATAGATGAAAAACAATGAAACTATTGAAATTAGTCACAGATTCACACCTTTAACTGCATTTTCTCCCTGTATTTCTGATGATAACCAAATTCAAAGGTCAATAGCAGAATTGCTAAGAATGTATACAAGTAGTTAAATTCACCTTTTGGAACACACTTTTGCCCTATACTGTAGAGCAACATGAAGACAAGTGTTCTCTTATGGTCATTTATCTATAATTTTCTTTTCACTTCTACAAAATGTCTACTTTCACACCGTCCACCACAAATTCTTGTCACATGATATTGTTTTTGAACTACATGTATAAGTATAAAATAGTAAAACACTAAATATTCACAATCACAGGACATTGAATTTTATATTAAGTATAAAAACTGTAAAAATTACAATTCAAAATATTTTCTCAATGATAAATGACAATTTTCACATTAGCCTCATTACCACTTTTTAAAGAGTCGTCTGTAACATATACCACTGTAACTATCACGATATATGTTGTAACTTTCACTTTTGATTGACAGGAAAATCTTAATACAAGAGTGCACCTCACACAGGAAGATAACGTGTATACTTACTTTTATGTGCTTTATGTATTCACATATGCATATATAATTACAACATAATCTTTTATTTTTTTAATACCACATCAAGCTGATATCCGTGTTGTTGCACATCAACACATACTTACATTCATTTGATTGTTCTGATGCAACACAACCATTGAACAATGTACAAGCTTATTGCTTATTGACTATACACCCAATTTGCTTGCTACAGCATCATACATATTTTAAATATTGCAACTTTTTTCTGTTGTTTTGATCAAATCCTTATACCTTAGGTGTGGTGCAGTGTTTTACTCCTTTACCTCATATAACTGGTCAAATTCGGCCCCACTTTCAATGCAAAACTTTTTCCCCCTAAAATGATGAGGACAATTCCCAAAATATATGAAAACTGATTAGTAAAAATATGTTTGTATAGTGGAACTACACGTATATGTATTATTAAATACCAAGGTGTCATATTATCCAAAAAATAAATAGTGTAAAACAATAAAATTACTTAGACAATAACAAAAATCTTAATTTTAGTTAAATACCTGGCATGGTAATTAAAAATCACAGTAAAGAGGCAACTAGAATTCCAACAGCATTTGGCTGCTGCCAGTTGTTATAATTGTGAAGGTGAAGACCAGATATGTCATAAACTTTTTCCAATTTAAGATAGATGACATTTCCAAATATACACAAGAACTCAGGACATGGGGGGGGGGGAGGGGGGGGAGATTAATGATATTAATTAGTTTTGTACCTCTTACCCTATAGAGGCTACATATTAAATTTGAAGGCCATACCCCCATTGGTTTTTGATAAGGAGGTGAATTTAAAAAATTCAATTGTTATTGCATGGTGATGGACTTCAACCAACAATCACACAAAACTTGTACAGTTCTGTTAACACTTGTCTGGTTTCTATTATACAGGTCAATGAAAACTAGATGAAAACTAGATTTGATTTGATTTGATTTTTTTGTTTTACACCATACCCAACAATCTTTCAGCCATATGATGGTGTCCAGTTTTTATTGGTGGAGGAGAAACCCTGATTACCCGGGTAAAGACCACCGACCTTCTGCAAGAAAACTGGCAAACTTTCCCACTTAATTCGAAATGACCCAGCGGGATTCGAACCAGAGGTGAGAGGCGATGAAAACTGGACACTCATGATTACATCCACATGCTATTATGTATGAAACAGAAAATGAGTAACAGAACATGTTTAAATATATGGTAAGATGATAAAATAAGAGATGTATCTATTTATACTCTGTTGTTTATTAAATAAAATGATGTGACAGCTTTAATTTTCTTCATTGTTTATTATAGACAGATTGATGTCATCATCTTTAAGTGGAATATTGTAAATGATGTGACAGATTTAATTTTCTTCATTGTTTATTATAGACATATTGATGTCATCATCTTTGTGTCTGTATTTTCTGAAGAAGAAAACAGCCGCAGCTCCAATAATGAGACCCACAATGAACACACCGAAAGCGGTACCAACGACTGGACCTTGAAATAAAGGTACAAAATATTGTGACAAATTGTTCAATAGAATAATACAATGCTATTTTAAATCATATACATGTATGAACAATGAGACTGATGAAGTATTCACAACTGACTTCTAAGCAATGGCACAAGAAAACTTCTTTATCACAGTTAAATTGCATGAATATCCTAAATATAGATAATGACAAATTTTTACAATCGTGCAACATTTATTCAAACCACTGTCAAAGAAGATAAGTTTCTGTTTAAATGTGTTTGATGGTTGATCTAAAGTAATTAAACTAATATTGTAGGCTACCCCTCCAAACAAAGAATACATTGGATTTTGTTTTTAATTTTTTGCTTGGATTTTTTAATGAAACTACCGTTACAATTGAATGTTCCAGTAAAAATGTAAATTTAAACAATAAAAACAGGCAATTTGAGGGTTTTTTTTATGACAAAAAGTCACTACAGTGGTCATTCTGTTTTGTAACAAAGCTGTAATTAATAAACTGTTAGCCCATGGATAGTAAGTCAATGAACTTTCAAGTCCTTCTTTATCATAATAAATTATTATAACTGCCATTGGCTAACAGCTAATAATAAAGATACACCTGGGTCCAGAATTCAATGAAAGTTATCAGTGTAAAGAAATTATGTCCAAACAAATGTATCCATTAGACGATAAATTTCAACATGATACTTACCAGTAAGACTATTCTTCTGGGTAACATATTCATATTGTGTCTCGTTGATAGTTCTGGTATTGTTAGGAGGGCGAGGAGGCATATTTCCAGGGTTAAAGCGACCTAAAAGAATGATTGACGGTCAGTTTACAGAGATATATAATAGAGATTGTGGGGATTTGTCAGTAAAAAGTTAATTCTCTTTTCACAGAAGATCTGGATATGAGAAAATTTTCAGTCTTCTGGGTATCCAGACTTTTTACAGTTGATCAGAAGCACAAGGGACTGAATATGTCACATACCAATTTGAACCTTTTGACATAGATTCTGACATATTTCTGCTTAAGTTTGTAATTGCAGATGAATTATGGGACTTCATTTTTACCCAGAATCCAAACAACAGTTGAAAGTTGGAAGCACCTTGCCTCACCCCACCAAAGAAGGCAAAGACTGTTCTATCAGATGGGATGGCCTTTTTATGTTGATGGCATTCTTATGGTAGATTATCTACAGAAGGGCCAGACAATTGATGGATCATATCATTTTATGCATCATTTCTTGGGACTACAATTTATTCTAAAAGTTAATAAAGGTTATTTCTAGTACCCTAGTCAGATGATTATGCCATACATGGGAGACTCTCTGGAAGACAACAAAAGGACTTCCTCTGGGAGTGGCACAGAGTCTCTTCAACACCACCAACAAATGTGTATAAACACTCATTGACCAAATGTTCAAAAACAATAAAATATATCTCCCAAAAGTTGATTCTGTACATATGAGGCTCACAACTTTTTACTCAGCCATATCTATTTTTCAGAATGTATGTATGTAATATAAGATATGTCAAAAAGACAAAATAAACATTTCAATGCTCTATCAGTACAGATGCATATCAAAAGATAAACAAATGATGTAAGCCTTAAACAGAGGTAGATAATATGATATATTCATAAACAATGACTTGAATAAACTGGTTTATATTTACATTGAATTATACATATATATTTTTCTCTCATGTATTTGCTTTTTTGTTGAGAATTTTTAGTTTTTCAATTGAACAAATCTACATTTTGTTAAAAAGTTTAATTAAATTCATATCTTTCTGTTTTCTTTAATAAAAAATGACAATGCAGTCATGAAACTTGTAAAAACTTACGTATATATAGATCACAAAAATGACTGTCAGTGACTGTCCCACTTGGCAAAAATTTTGGATTTGTGGGTAATAGTTCACATTTTGTTGAGTTAACACAGTATGCAAATGAATGACAAAATGTTCCTTCTTGTTCAACACAAAGTTTAGCACACTGGTCAACGGAAACTCCCATAAATTCTAATGATGGCTCAATATTCATTTTCTTGCCTTGAACAAATCGAAAGTCATCAATATAATTTCCTGAAAAAAAATAGAATTTCTGTTAAATTAACAAAGATTTCTTATCAGAATAACAAGTCTATATACATTCTGGATAAAAAATCTGAGAGCACTCTTTATTCACTTATTATTTTTGAGTCATTTGTCTGTATCACTCTACATCATATATACATATCTGTATCCCAGCTAGCTATATATCTGTATATATTGTATCGCAAACTCTGTTTCCTATATATTTGGTTATCTTGTATCTACATATATGTACTGTATAGTTGCTTTTATTCGCGGGGGATTTAATTTCGTTATATTCACAGTCAAAGAAATATCCACGAAATTAAATAACCGTGAATATAATACCTTATACTTATGAAGTAACAGAAAGACAGTTCGCAACTAATCTTATGCGAAATTTAATACCTGTGAATAACTTCCTTTCAGAAAAACATGAAATTTTATCTCCATGAAATTAAACAACTATACAGTATTCTACTTGCATCCTATCTGTATTCTATCTACATATCTGTATTTTAAATATTTGGCCGTATGCTATCTGTATCCTATCTACATATCTGTATTTTAAATATTTGGCCGTATGCTATCTGTATCCTATCTACATATCTGTATTTTAAATATATTTGGCCGTATGCTATCTGTATCCTATCTACATATCTGTATTTTAAATATTTGGCCGTATGCTATCTGTATCCTATCTACATATCTGTATTTTAAATATTTGGCCGTATGCTATCTGTATCCTATCTACATATCTGTATTTTAAATATTTGGCCGTATGCTATCTGTATCCTATCTACATATCTGTATTTTAAATATTTGGCCGTATGCTATCTGTATCCTATCTACATATCTGTATTTCAAATATTTGGCCGTATGCTATCTGTATCCTATCTACATATCTGTATTTTAAATATTTGGCCGTATGCTATCTGTATCCTATCTACATATCTATATTTTAAATATTTGGCCGTATGCTATCTGTATTCTATCTACATATCTGTATTTTAAATATTTGGCCGTATGCTATCTGTATCCTAACTCCTTGTCTGTATTCTATCTATAAATCTATATTCTATCTGTATCCTATCTCCTTGTCTGTATTCTATCTACAAATCTATATTCTATCTGTATCCTATCTCCTTGTCTGTATTCTGTCTACAAATCTATATTCTATCTGTATCCTATCTCCTTGTCTGTATTCTGTCTACAAATCTATATTCTATCTGTATCCTATCTCCTTGTCTGTATTCTGTCTACAAATCTATATTCTATCTGTATCCTATCTCCTTGTCTGTATTCTGTTCTACAAATCTATATTCTATCTGTATCCTATCTCCTTGTCTGTATTCTGTCTACAAATCTATATTTCTATCTGTATCCTATCTCCTTGTCTGTATTCTGTCTACAAATCTATATTCTATCTGTATCCTATCTCCTTGTCTGTATTCTGTCTACAAATCTATATTCTATCTGTATCCTATCTCCTTGTCTGTATTCTGTCTACAAATCTATATTCTATCTGTATCCTATCTCCTTGTCTGTATTCTGTCTACAAATCTATATTCTATCTGTATCCTATCCCCTTGTCTGTATTCTGTCTACAAATCTATATTCTATCTGTATCCTATCCCCTTGTCTGTATTCTGTCTACAAATCTATATTCTATCTGTATCCTATCTCCTTGTCTGTATTCTATCTACAAATCTATATTCTATCTGTATCCTATCTCCTTGTCTGTATTCTATCTACAAATCTATATTCTATCTGTATCCTATCTCTTTGTCTGTATTCTGTCTACAAATCTATATTCTATCTGTATCCTATCTCTTTGTCTGTATTCTGTCTACAAATCTATATTCTATCTGTATCCTATCTCCTTGTCTGTATTCTATCTACAAATCTATATTCTATCTGTATCCTATCTCCTTGTCTGTATTCTGTACAAATCTATCTTCTATCTGTATCCTATCTCCTTGTCTGTAATCTATCTACAAATCTATATTCTATCTGTATCCTATCTCCTTGTCTGTATTCTATCTACAAATCTATATTCTATCTGTATCCTATCTCCTTGTCTGTATTCTACCTACAAATCTATATTCTATCTGTATCCTATCTCCTTGTCTGTATTCTGTCCACAAATCTATATTCTATCTGTATCCTATCTCCTTGTCTGTATTCTATCTACAAATCTATATTCTATCTGTATCCTATCTCCTTGTCTGTAATCTATCTACAAATCTATATTCTATCTGTATCCTATCTCCTTGTCTGTATTCTATCTACAAATCTATATTCTATCTGTATCCTATCTCCTTGTCTGTATTCTATCTACAAATCTATATTCTATCTGTATCCTATCTCCTTGTCTGTATTCTATCTACAAATCTATATTCTATCTGTATCCTATCTCCTTGTCTGTAATCTATCTACAAATCTATATTCTATCTGTATCCTATCTCCTTGTCTGTATTCTATCTACAAATCTATATTCTATCTGTATCCTATCTCCTTGTCTGTATTCTATCTACAAATCTATATTCTATCTGAATCCTATCTCCTTGTCTGTATTCTATCTACAAATCTATATTCTATCTGTATCCTATCTCCTTGTCTGTATTCTATCTACAAATCTATATTCTATCTGTATCCTATCTCCTTGTCTGTATTCTGTCTACAAATCTATATTCTATCTGTATCCTATCTCCTTGTCTGTATTCTGTCTACAAATCTATATTCTATCTGTATCCTATCTACTGGTCTGTATTTTATCTACAATTTTGTATTCTAACTGTATTCTATCTATTTGACTGTACTTTTCCCCAGTATTTTATCACTGTATGTATACTTGGTCAATAATCTAAGAGCATATTCAATCTGTGGTCATACTTTGGCAATTTTCAATTCATCTATGTTGAAACTATTAATATGAAATTCTGTCCTTTTTACATAATTTAGTTCAATTCTGGCAGTATTCAGTATTCTTACTTGAGTAATGATTACATGTGACAGATGTCTGATAAAAACTTCCTGGCTCATCCAGTATGTGTGTATTCTTCAATCTACATGCCTTGTTTTGACAGTAATCAAAAGATTTGCATTTAGCTGTTACGGTACACTGTTTGGCACAAATATTTGGAGTTGGTACATTCAAAATGACTTCATCAGCATTTGTTGGAAATGTGGTACCCACAACTTCATTGTAATTATCCAAATACTGTCCTACAAATGATAATGATAAAAGTCAAAGACAATAAAAGCGATAGCAATAAAAACTAAATTGTCAAAGTTGAAAAAAGGAAATAAATGCAGATAAATTTTATTGATAAACATACTGGTACAATTATACAAGTTAGCACTGGCATTAAAACAGAAATAAAAAACAAAAGTCATCAAAATAAACCAAACAGTAAAACAGACTGTAACATACTTCATAACCAAAAAGATAAAACATTGATAGTTGAGTATCAGTAAGATGGCTAAAATAGTAATACAGGATTACCATAATCCGGATAGTGGGTTATCAAAGACTAACACAGGATTACTTTACAGGGCTGTAGCTGTGTTTTTTTTCCAAAAAAAAAAAAAAATCTTTCCTTTTTACATTGAAATACAATAAAAAAAATGAAATACACAGGCATAAAAATAAATTCTTAAATTTTTCTATATCTTATGAAAATTGCTTCAGAAACCCAGTTTGGCAATTATTCACTTGCATCTGATTGATTCAACCTTACTATTTGTATATGCATATACCAAACTGGACCTGACATCTTATTTGGTATCATACATCAAGTACAAGTAGTAGAAGTAGAAAATATTAAAATAATTTTTTTTATTGGTAAACACAGCTAATGCCCCTGAAAAGAATGCTCAATACTACTACAAGACCTTCGTGATGACTAAATCAGTTATACAGGATCACCAAAATATTGATGGGCTAAAGTCTAATAGGGGCCTATATGATGGCAGTGATAAGTATGATAAAACCTGTAGAATTATTAAAGAATTGATGAAAATATGAGATGAGGAATAAAGGAATCAAAAGACAATATTACAGATAAACAGATGTTGAAAGAGAGAGGGATAAAGGAATCAAAAGACAATATTACAGATACACAGATGTTGAAAGAGAGAGGGATAAAGGAAGACACATGGAAAACTATAACGATGATTAAAAAGATGGTTGAAACCAGTTGAGAGGAGGAAATAAAAGTGTAGCGATACTTACGTCCAAAAAGATTGCAGAATGCTTTTGGTATTATCAAACTTTGGTTTAAATCTGGATTTATTGTACTCAGTAGACATGTCCTATCACTTAGACAGTACTCAAATGACTGACAATCAAAGAGTTCCTCCATTAGACAAGCTACTGCACAATCATCTACTGCCAGACCAGTTAAGATGTGGTTGGTTTTGATGCTCAATACCTTGTTCTGTTGCAAGTTGAAGTGTTGAAGAATTTGACCTGAAACAAAAAATCACTTATGTACATTGGTGCCAGAAGAAACAGTATCCAGGAGACCTTTAAATCTGGTGATCAAAACGTCTTTGTACTATATCTATTGGACTGGACTATTACACATTATACATACCTCCTTGTACTAAATCTGTTGGACTGGACTATTACACATTACACATACCTCCTTGTACTTTATCTGCTGGACTGGACTATTACATAGTATACATACCTCCTTGTACTGTATATGCTGGACTGGACTATAACACATTATACATACCTCCTTGTACTGTATCTGTTGACTGGACTATTACATAGTATACATACCTCCTTGTACTGTATCTGTTGACTGGACTATTACACATTATACATACCTCCTCGTACTGTATCTGTTGACTGGACTATTACATAGTATACATACCTCCTTGTACTGTATCTGTTGACTGGACTATTACATAGTATACATACCTCCTTGTACTGTATCTGCTTGACTGGACTATTACATAGTATACATACCTCCTTGTACTTTATCTGTTGACTGGACTATTACACATTATACATACCTCCTTGTACTGTGTCTGTTGGACTGGACTATTACATAGTATACATACCTCCTTGTACTGTATCTGTTGACTGGATACATACCTCCTCGTACTGTATCTGTTGACTGGACTATTACATAGTATACATACCTCCTTGTACTGTATCTGTTGACTGGACTATTACATAGTATACATACCTCCTTGTACTGTATCTGCTTGACTGGACTACTACATAGTATACATACCTCCTTGTACTGTATCTGTTGGACTGGACTATTACACATTATACTTACCTCCTTGTACTGTGTCTGCTGGATTGGACTATTACATAGTATACATACCTCCTTGTACTGTATCTGTTGGACTGGACTTTTACACATTATACATACCTCCTCGTACTGTGTCTGCTGGACTGGACTATTACATAGTATACATACCTCCTTGTACTGTATCTGTTGGACTGGACTATTACACATTATACATACCTCCTTGTACTGTGTCTGCTGGACTGGACTATTACATAGTATACATACCTCCTTGTACTGTATCTGTTGGACTGGACTATTACACATTATACATACCTCCTTGTACTGTGTCTGCTGGACTGGACTATTACATAGTATACATACCTCCTTGTACTGTATCTGTTGGACTGGACTATTACACATTATACATACCTCCTTGTACTGTGTCTGCTGGACTGGACTATAACATAGTATACATACCTCCTTGTACTGTATCTGTTGGACTGGACTATAACACATTATACATACCTCCTTGTACTGTATCTGTTGGACTGGACTATAACACATTATACATACCTCCTTGTACTTTATCTGCTGGACTGGACTATTACATAGTATACATACCTCCTTGTACTGTATCTGCTGGACTGGACTATTACACATTATACATACCCTCCTTGTACTGTATCTTGCTGGACTGGACTATTACATAGTATACATACCTCCTTGTACTGTATCTGTTGGACTGGACTATTACACATTATACATAACCTCCTTGTACTGTGTCTGCTGGACTGGACTATTACATAGTATACATACCTCCTTGTACTGTATCTGTTGGACTGGACTATAACACATTATACATACCTCCTTGTACTGTATCTGTTGGACTGGACTATAACACATTATACATACCTCCTTGTACTTTATCTGCTGGACTGGACTATTACATAGTATACATACCTCCTTGTACTGTATCTGCTGGACTGGACTATTACACATTATACATACCTCCTTGTACTTTATCTGCTGGACTGGACTATTACATAGTATACATACCTCCTTGTACTGTATCTGCTGGACTGGACTATTACACATTATACATACCTCCTTGTACTGTATCTGTTGGACTGGACTATTACATAGTATACATACCTCCTTGTACTGTGTCTGCTGGACTGGACTATTACATAGTATACATACCTCCTTGTACTGTGTCTGCTGGACTGGACTATTACACATTATACATACCTCCTTGTACTGTATCTGTTGGACTGGACTATTACACATTATACATACCTCCTTGTACTGTGTCTGTTGGACTGGACTATTACATAGTATACATACCTCCTTGTACTGTGTCTGTTGGACTGGACTATTACACATTATACATACCTCCTTGTACTGTGTCTGCTGGACTGGACTATTACACATTATACATACCTCCTTGTCCTGTATCTGTTGGACTGGACTATTACACATTATACATACCTCCTTGTACTGTGTCTGTTGGACTGAACTATTACATAGTATACATACCTCCTTGTACTGTGTCTGTTGGACTGGACTATTACACATTATACATACCTCCTTGTACTTTATCTGCTGGACTGGACTATTACACATTATACATACCTCCTTGTACTGTACCTGCTGGACTGGACTATTACACATTATACATACCTCCTTGTACTTTATCTGTTGGACTGGACTATAACACATTATACATACCTCCTTGTACTGTATCTGTTGGACTGGACTATTACACATTATACATACCTCCTTGTACTTTATCTGCTGGACTGGACTATTACATAGTATACATACCTCCTTGTACTATACCTGCTAACTGGACTATTACATAGTAAACATACCTCCTTGTACTGCATTTGTTGGTCTGGGTTCTGTATCTTTAATGGAAGCTGCTGTGTATACTTTAACCTAAAAATGAAGTTGAGATCAATTGTTTGTACATTTTATGTTGTGGCTCAAATTACACATGGCAATGGGATTGTTGTTAACATCAATGTGGTATGTTTCATGGGGACAATGTTTTTATGTGGTATGTCCATTGATATGTTCTCTTTATTTGTTTAATGTCTATTAAATGCCTACTTAAACAAATTTCAATTATACAACTAGGTTTTTACTAGGCTGATTTGGGTCAGCAAAAGGGACTAAGTCCCATTGTTAAATCGGATCTTTATTTTACCAAAATTTGGCTGAAAATTCCTGATTCTATTCATTAATTACCTGTATAAGTTGTATAAATGTCTGAAAACATCATAATGAAACAATCAATAATCTATATAACAATATCTCATTTTCAATTTATATTTTTTCCAATCAGTACTAAAATTGCACCAGTCCTCAAAAGGCTGGAAAAACTCTGTACAGTCGTCCAATATAATATAACAAGGAAACAACCACTGACTTTCCCAATGTAAAACTGGCAAACATTTCCTACACAATCAGTCAACATAACAAGGAAACAACCACTGACTTTCCCAATGTAAAACTGGCAAACATTTCCTACACAATCAGTCAACATAACAAGGAAACAACCACTGGCCTTCCCAATGTAAAACTGGTAAACATCTCCCACACAAACAGCCTATAAAACAAGGAAACAACCACTGACTTTCCCAATGTAAAACTGGTAAACATCTCCCACACAAACAGCCTATATAACAAGGAAACAACCACTGGCCTTCCCAATGTAAAACTGGTAAACATCCCCCACACAAACATCCTATAAAACAAGGAAACAACCACTGACTTTCCCAATGTAAAACTGGTAAACATTTCCTACACAATCAATCAACATAACAAGGAAACAACCACTGGTCTTCCCAATGTAAAACTGGTAAACATCCCCCACACAAACATCCTATAAAACAAGGAAACAACCACTGACTTTCCCAATGTAAAACTGGTAAACATCTCCTACACAATCAATCAACATAACAAGGAAACAACCACTGGTCTTCCCAATGTAAAACTGGTAAACATCCCCCACACAAACATCCTATAAAACAAGGAAACAACCACTGACTTTCCCAATGTAAAACTGGTAAACATTTCCTACACAATCAGTCAACATAACAAGGAAACAACCACTGGTCTTCCCAATGTAAAACTGGTAAACATCTCCAACCACTGGCCTTCCCAATGTAAAACTGGTAAAATATCCCACATAATCACCCTATATAACAAGGAAACAACCACTTACTTTCCCAAAGTAAAACTTATAAAATCTCTCACATAATCACCCTATATAACAAGGAAACAACCACTGGCCTTCCCAATGTAAAACTGGTAAAATATCCCACACAATCAGCCTATATAACAAGGAAACAACCACTGGCCTTCCCAATGTTGGAACAGCCACTACCTTTTTTTTAATTATTTGGTATGACCCGATCTGGGAATGGAACTTGGGACCTTCTGCTGGAAACACCTCTAATATAAGTACCTATACAAGTACAATTTACCTATTATGTAATGAATTAAATCATATTACTGTTTATGCATCTTGTAGTATAAATCAATTTTGCAGAGGAACTTAAAACTTACAGTATTATTGACTGTTGGTATTTTGATGTTTAATAAACCACTGTATACTGCATTCTTCAGATTATTATAAGCTGTCCACATGTCAGGACTCGTCACAGAAGTAGCATTGACAGTTCCTGAAATAGTCAATCAAATAAATTTGTATGAAAAACATGAGAAATCAAAGATTACAAAGTTTACCTCACACCAACATAGAGAAATCAAGGATTACACTGCTTACCTCACACCATCATAGAGAAATCAAAGATTACAAAGCTTACCTCACATCAACATAGAGAAATCAAAGATTACAAAGCTTACCTCACACCAACATAGAGAAATCAAAGATTACAAAGCTTACCTCACACCAACATAGAGAAATTACAAAGATTACAAAGCTTACCTCACACCAACATAGAGAAATCAAAGATTACAAAGCTTACCTCACACCAACATAGAGAAATCAAAGATTACAAAGCTTACCTCACACCAACATAGAGAAATCAAAGATTACAAAGCTTACCTCACACCAACATAGAGAAATCAAAGATTACAAAGCTTACCTCACACCAACATAGAGAAATCAAAGATTACACTGCTTACCTCACACCAACATAGAGAAATCAAAGATTACACTGCTTACCTCACACCAACATAGAGAAATCAAAGATTACAAAGCTTACCTCACACCAACATAGAGAAATCAAAGGTTACAAAGCTTACCTCACACCAACATAGAGAAATCAAAGATTACAAAGCTTACCTCACACCAACATAGAGAAATCAAAGATTACAAAGCTTACCTCACACCAACATAGAGAAATCAAAGGTTACAAAGCTTACCTCACACCAACATAGAGAAATCAAAGATTACACTGCTTACCTCACACCAACATAGAGAAATCAAAGGTTACAAAGCTTACCTCACACCAACATAGAGAAATCAAAGATTACAAAGCTTACCTCACACCAACATAGAGAAATCAAAGATTACAAAGCTTACCTCACACCAACATAGAGAAATCAAAGATTACAAAGCTTACCTCACACCAACATAGAGAAATCAAAGATTACAAAGCTTACCTCACACCAACATAGAGAAATCAAAGATTACACTGCTTACCTCACACCAACATAGAGAAATCAAAGATTACACTGCTTACCTCACACCAACATAGAGAAATCAAAGATTACACTGCTTACCTCACACCAACATAGAGAAATCAAAGATTACACTGCTTACCTCACACCAACATAGAGAAATCAAAGATTACAAAGCTTACCTCACACCAACATAGAGAAATCAAAGATTACACTGCTTACCTCACACCAACATAGAGAAATCAAAGATTACACTGCTTACCTCACACCAACATAGAGAAATCAAAGATTACAAAGCTTACCTCACACCAACATAGAGAAATCAAAGATGACAAAGCTTACCTCACACCAACATAGAGAAATCAAAGATGACAAAGCTTACCTCACACCAACATAGAGAAATCAAAGATTACAAAGCTTACCTCACATCGACACATTTTGAATCCCCCATTAACTTGACCTCAACCAATCTCATTAACCTCAAAATGGAAAATAGAATAAGTCCAGAATAGGGTCATTTTTGCAAAAAGTATACAACTAATCCAGCATCCAGTATACCATGAGCTAAAAATAATAAAAGCATATGCCTTGCAACATATTGCAAATTTAGTTGATACATAAACAGAAGATGCTGGCAAAACTTACCTCTAACATTCTTCACCAATAAAATACCACCACCAACCCACCCTCTGACAAATGTTGGAACAGTTTAAAAGTTTTATGAGGCTAACTAGATTTATTTTGACAATGTCAGTCTATATCATTTGTCTCACTGAGTTCTTAAAGTGCTTTTTCACAGATTGAAATTTATAGGGTCAAAATTTAGTTTGTGTTTTTTGTACGCATGTTGTAATTACTTGATGTTATGAAGTCAGCTGCATTATAAACCTCAGACATTTTATAAACTAACAAAAAAAACCTGTAATTTTCCATTTTTCATTACCTCATTTTTCTATAAGTTTCTATAAGTTTACCTATAAGTTTTATCAATTATATTTAAAATATATTTTGTTACATATGGGTAAGAATGTGACTATATATATATATATATCACATTAAAAGCTATATGACTGTTGTATACTTATCAATATTATTGTCAATTCCTTTAAATATTAGAACATGTTGACTATAACAGATAAAATTGAACTGATTTACCTGTGGTGGCCAGCAAATAAGGTTCTAAGTTTAATCATACGGCCTACTATACTTAACCTAAGCTAAAACCTTTTCCCCATAAATTTCATGGAATAACTTTTACTTCATAAAATACCAAAAGGGTTTTATAAACAACACATTGATTTGACTAGTCAAGTGTAACAAAATCAAGAACAAAAATGTGAATGACCAACCTGAGATTCAAACCAAGTTTTTAATTTAATTGCAGACATTCTACCAATTGAGCTAAATACTGATCTGACATAGCCTATAAACTCCATCCACATGGCACTGCAAATCATCCACCGTAAATCTATATAAATTAGTTAATCTTACTTGAGTAATGACTGCACACTGTTGTATTGTCAATGACTGTACCATTGATGACATGAGTTTTACTTAAGTAGCAGGATTTTGTTGCAGGACAGAAGTTGAAACTGTTACATGGAAACATATTTGTTGATAGACAGGTTTTGGCACACTCTGATGGTGAATTCAAATTCATTATCACGCCATCACTTTTCTTAGGTGTCACATTGCCAGGTATGAGAGTAAAATCAGCTGATCATAAAACAAAAGTACAAAATAATCAGGCGAATACAAGACAGAGGTATAACAAATCTTTGGAATACAAGACAGAGGTATAAAAACTTGGTGGAATACAAGACAGAGGTATAAAAACTTGGTGGAATACAAGACAGAGGTATAAAAACTTGGTGGAATACATGACCGAGGTATAAAAACTTGGTGGAATACATGACCGAGGTATAAAAACTTGGTGGAATACAAGACAGAGATATAAAAACTTGGTGGAATACATGACCGAAGTATAAAAACTTGGTGGAATACATGACCGAGGTATAAAAACTCGGTGGAATACAAGACAGAGGTATAAAAAATCTGGAATACATGACAGAGGTATAAAAAATCTGGAATACATGACAGAGGTATAAACAATTTGTGGATGTTTGTTTACTGTTGATGAACATCCCAATCAAGAATATTTCACTCATATGGAGACGTCACCAAATGCCGGTGAAGGGCTTCAAATTTTGGCGTATGCTCGGTACTTACGGCCAGTGAGCAGTGAGGGTTCTTTAACATGCCTACACCTACTGTGACACAGGAGCTTGGTTTTTACTGTCTCAGTCCGAAGGACAGGAAACCAACCTGTCGCCGGCTGGACTCGAACTCATGACCGCATGATCAAGAGTCGAGTGTGCTAGTGATTGAGCCATGCCAGCTCAAAAAATCTGTGGAATACATGACAGAAGTATAAAATTTCTGGAATACATGACAAAGGTATAAAAAATCTGTGGAATACATGACAGAGATATAAAAAATCCGGAATAGATGACAGAGGTATAGAAATTCTGTGGAATACATGACCGAGGTATAAAAACTCTGTGGTATACATGACAGAGGTATAAAAACTCTGTGGAATACATGACAGAGGTATAACATAATAAAAAAAATAGTTTGTCATGAAGGCAGACCAAATAGCTTGCCTGTTTTATGCTTGTTATAATTTGGGTCAAAATTATGCCACAGCAATCAGCATCCCCCTGCATTGTTGTGTAATGACCCTAGACAATGTACATGTGAAGTTTAATAGATGTAAATGCAGTATTTGCCCAAAATGGACTGAAAAAAAGCTTAATGAAGTACTATTCATATAGTAAATGAATAAGTCCAGGAAGCTGGAAATTTGGGTCAAAATTAGGCCACAGCAACCAGCAGCCACCTGCATTGTTGTGTAATGGCCCTAGACAATGTTCATCTAATGTTTCATGGCTGTAGCTGCAGTACTTTGACCACAATGAACTGAAAAAGGATGACACTGACACTAAAGCAGTGACAGCAAAAGTTCTTATGTTCTTCGAAAAGGGGAGTTAAAAAGGAAGCATATAATAATCAATGGAAGACAAGAGAGATGTATAAAATAATGTGTGGAATACATGACAGAAGTATAAAATAATCAAAGGAAGGAGGACAAGACAAAAGTATAAAATAATATGTTGAGGACAAGAAAAGAGTATGAAATAATCCCAGTGGAATACAGACAGGCGTATGAAATATCCCAGTGGAATACAGACAGGAGTATGAAATAATCCCAGTGGAATACAGACAGGAGTATGAAATAATCCCAGTGGAATACAGACAGGAGTAAAACAATAATCCCAGTGGAATACACACAGGAGTATGAAATATCCCAGCGTAGGACAGGACAAGACAGACAATTAAAAAAATCAGTGTAGGACAAGACAGAAGTATAAAATAATCAGTATAGGACAAGACAGAAGTATAAAATAATCAATGGAGAACAAGGCAGAAGAATAAAACAATCAATGGAGAACAAGGCAGAAGAATAAAACAATCAATGGAGAACAAGGCAGAAGAATAAAACAATCAATGGAGAACAAGGCAGAAGAATAAAACAATCAGTGTGAGACAAGACAAAAGTATAAAACATTCAATGGAGAACAAGGCAGAAGAATAAAACAATCAATGGAGAACAAAGCAGAAGAATAAAATAATCAATGGAGAACAAGGCAGAAGAATAAAACAATCAGTGGAAGACAAGACAAAAGTATAAAACATTCAATGGAGAACAAGGCAGAAGAATAAAACAATCAGTGGAAGACAAGACAAAAGTATAAAACATTCAATGGAGAACAAGGCAGAAGAATAAAACAATCAGTGGAAGACAAGACAAAAGTATAAAACATTTAATGGAGAACAAGGCAGAAGAATAAAACAATCAATGGAGAACAAGGCAGAAGAATAAAACAATCAATGGAGAACAAGGCAGAAGAATAAAACAATCAGTGGAAGACAAGACAAAAGTATAAAACATTCAATGGAGAACAAGGCAGAAGAATAAAACAATCAATGGAGAACAAGGCAGAAGAATAAAACAATCAATGGAGAACAAGGCAGAAGAATAAAACAATCAATGGAGAACAAGGCAGAAGTATAAAACAATCAATGGAGAACAAGGAAGAAGTATAAAACAATCAGTGGAAGACAAGCCAGAAGTATAAAATAATCAATCATAAATGGAAATCTTATATTTATAGGGAAAATAACTGTTCTTCTTCAAAACTTGCCAGTTAATCATGTCTACAGTATCAAATTAAAAATGGGATTAAGTGTTTTGTTAACATTCAATCTTAAATTAAAACAGTTATTTTTGTTTGGATTTTCATATCTATCTGAAAATTCTAAAGCATATCTTAAGGAGGTATTAAAAAATGACTTCCAAATTCAATTTTCTTCC
The DNA here is from genome assembly GCA_030159075.1 of Atrina japonica. Taxonomy (NCBI): domain Eukaryota; kingdom Metazoa; phylum Mollusca; class Bivalvia; order Pterioida; family Pinnidae; genus Atrina; species Atrina japonica. The sequence continues at coordinate 105,340 of BROG01000917.1, read as the reverse complement.
TTTTTTGTCTATTAATACTTCGCTTTTATCTTTAATGAAATGCAAACTATGAAACATATTTATCTGCACAATTTTGAGGAAAAAATACATTGAATATCCGCCACTGAGGCATATCTAGGATTCCTTTGAAAAGTGTAATTTGGTCAGTCTAATTTCTTGTTTACTGTACCACATATGAATACAGTGAACCCGCTTTACAAAGACATTCATTATGGAATATTCAGTATCCTACAAGAATTGCTCGGGAACAAACATACATGTACATAAAAAGAACTCATTACAACAGAATATTCGGTATCTGACTCCGACATTAGATTCCAGGAACATGTGTACAAAACTCAATGTAAATAAACTCTTTACAATGGCATAACATCACAGTAGAACCCACCTGCTGATTCGGCTATTGTTTTCAGTCTTGATTTTCTTCACAGTTGAGATCATAGTTATAAATAATTATATCAGTAAAACAATTACACCATCAATTGTTCTCTAATCTGCACTGACAGGTGATGGCCTAGGTGTCAATGATTAGCGCTTGAATCATCCCTACCTGTACAGTAGGCAGTATAGGCCTAATGTTTATAAACCATGAATAGGTTTCGTTAGAACTGAGCCGACAGGAAGAGAAATACAAGCTGTGTACAAATTAAAAAAAAATAATAATAAATAAATAAATAAAAAAATACATATTGTTGACAAGTTCTGTTACATGTCCATGCCGATGTGGTTACAATGGTGGATCTTTAAGTTACTTCAATACTTGCTATAGCCGTAGACATTTTGGTAAAACTTTATTTATGAAACACATTTTTAAGAGAATTGTATCAGTAACCGGTGAGCTTTTTATTTAAGCAATAATGAATCTAACTCGGAATGAGGAGATATACTATTGCAATCGGGCATTTCAAACATTTTGTACATGATCCGTGCATTTCACTACATCACCGATTTACGATATGCGACCGAAAAAATAATTGTGCTTTAATGTTTACAATATTAACATTCATAAATATGACAATTAAAAGGTTGAAAATAGTATGAAATAAAACAATAAGATTTGTTGTTGTAAGTTTATTATTTACATGTACATATATGTGTAAATGATACTCATGGGAGCTAACTGTGAAATGCCCACCACATCAAATTCGTTACAGTGAAAATTCGATATAATGTCAATCCAACATGGGAACAAACACAGTCACTGTAAAGAGGGTTCACTGTATATATCAGAAACATGAATCAATACAAAAAAAGAAATATTTTCCTTATAAAATTACCAAGGGAAAATAATTTTGAATGTATATTTTTCAATATCTGTATGATAAATGTTTCAATGAATATAGCAATTATAGAACAAAAATTCACAATTTTCTCATAAAAATTGACAATTTACAAAAATCTGTAAATTCAGTTTTCCCCCAAAAATATTTTCATAATCCTCAAGGTATTATAATTTAACATTATGAATATGAAAAGAATTTGTCCACAGAAAAAATATAAAACATTGTCAACAAAGCTCAACTATTTGACACGTTAGTACAGCGGGTTCAGTATTTTTCTGGCACGACTAAAATTTGAAAAATAGATATATTAATACTGAATATGAATCAACTGATATTGATTAAATGTTAAAATTAGTCTTATGACATCTTAAATAAAACGTTTCCTTAAAAGTGTCAATCTTGCAAATAGGGGCGTGTTTATGATGATTACACCCATCATTCTGGTAAATAAGTGTCAGCATTTTAATTTACCATTCATCAAACCTCACAATTATATAGCCCGTCAAACATGTGTGTGGTTATGACATCATAATCCAATGATGTCAGAAAACACAATAAACTTACGTCATTTTTAACTGAATGCATTCCAAACGTCCAGCGTTATTTGGATAGTGTTTAATTCCTCCTTAAATCTATATATCATGAATTGTTAGATAAGATATCAAATCATATCGTAACTAAATTCTCTGGTGAATACACAGCCCAACACCATACAGACACTGAAATACTGAACACATTCTATACTGAACACATTCTACAAATCATGAAACAAATAAACTATTATCATATTTATACTAACTTTTGTTCAGTTTCAACAATTCAAGAGCTACTTACTCAAATATGGAGGCATGCCGAGTATGGTGCTTGTGATGTAAATGTTGACAGCATCATAGTTCACTGTTGTTTCCTGAAATCTTAGAATGGTAGCTCCACTCACAGAAGCCATTTGTGCTTGAGATTCCATCTGGAAAAGTTTCTGAAATTCATCTAGGTAAGGATGAAATGGACCTGAAATGAATAAAAAAAAAATATACATTTAAATTATGTGCAGCTGAAATGGACCAAAAATGTATAAAACAATACATTTAAATCATAAATGTAACAACAAATATCCCATTAATTATAGTTTAAAACAAAATCAAATTAGAAAATATTATCTGCACTGGTTCATAACAGGTACAGCTGGGTGCTATTTGCTTCTTTGAAACTGTATATACATCATGTATGTAGATATAAATATAGGTTCATGACCATCAAGGGTATGTAGAAAAAACAACAGCCAAATTAGTTTCAAAATCACATATATACTCCCTCAAAAGTGAAATTTAAAAATTTCTATCAAATTTCAATGAACTTTGTTTAGACTTGGTTACCAGTCCCTGTTTTATGAAATGAGAACATTACCGGTAATTATGTATATTTATGCCTGGTTTATGAAGGAAATGACATGCAACATCATTTTATACTGGTAGACAAAACTTAGAGATGTCTGTGATAAAAACATAACTCATAAAAATAAATAAATAACGAGGAGGTTCATGATAAAAATAATAATCAAATACATGTAAGGTTAAAATGCAAATTACTGTTAATTTTACTGTAAATTTCTATGATGTGATCTACTGATGAACTTCAAAATACAAAATTGACAAATTAAAGAAATACAAGAATTCTATATATTCTTTTAATAAATCAATTTGGATACCATTATTACTACACTAATGAAAACCATGGAGATAAAGCATGAAATTATATTATGTATAAAGAGACGCACCATTTTATTTGTTCTTAGGCCAAAAAAAAAATTAATCATTAGTTTCCCGGGCACCGCCGCATTACCACAGATGATGCCGCATTCCAAATTTTTATTGGTTTCTTTTTTTTTTCGCTGTTTGAATTTTAAATTCTGGGTTTTATTATACCACATCTGATTTTGTAAATTAAGCATTCAATTGACTAAGATGAAGATCAGCGTTACATTTACATGTAGTTACCATGTGCTGTAAGCTTCTGTGCCGGTGGTAAAATGAGCTTATTATTGACACAGATTGTGTTTGTGGGACACAGACTATTCTTGAATGGAAGATATAATGAAAACTGCAATGTAAACAAACTGTTTATGTGTAATACAGATGGAAATATAGACCTTGGGAATTGGGTATATCCAGCACGGCACGGCGGTACGACGAATTACGGAATCGGCACTTGTTTACCCAATTGGCACTAGAAGTTACCAAATTGGCACCTTAAAGTATTACTTGTTCATTTTTTCCCACAAAATATATCATTTTAGCGATAATTTTATTGATTTAAAAGTAATATTTTGACTATTTGTGAGTGATATGTTCATTTTCAAATGTAGGATACAGAGGCCTGTTTTACTAATGTTCATTTGAAAGTCTGTTGTAATTTGCTAGTTTAACTTGGGAAATTGTGCTTTCAACCTCTCACTCTCAGTGGTCAACACAACTGTGGATTATTTGGTTTCAATAAAATAAAGAATCATACAACATTACTGTACATTAGTATAAACTTGCAAACCAACATTGGAATGGACCCCTGTATTACATTTACATGTAAATGGAACATATCAGAAATGTTTAGTCAAAGTAATCATTTCAAATTAATCATAAAATTGTTAAATTAATATATATATGGCCAAAAAAAATTAATCATGAGTTTTTTGAGGAAAAAATGAACAAGCTACAATTTAAGATGCTTATTCAGTAATTGAGGTAGTAAGTGCCAATTCAATAGTTCATTGTACCCAGCATGGTACAAGTCATATTCTGTAAGTTTTGTGGAAATTGGGAGAAGTAAAAGTGAATGGACGGATAAGATGATGAAATCTGTACGAGTAAATGATGTTGTGTCTGTCTTTGGGAGGTATATAAGATACCACAGAGTCGGACAGCGATAACAAAAACCTTTAAGAAAATGATGATAATGATTGTGACTCCCAACATAGTTCTGATCCTGGGCGTAACTCAATATGCACAAAAAATATTGAGGTGCCTTACTTCAGTAGTGCTTGTTTCAGAGATATTTGTTTTTACAGTGGTACTGATGATAATCTCCACAAGGAGACTGGTTCATACCATGTATGTTCCGAGTGCTAAGCAAAAAGTGCCCCTTTAAAATGGAAGCATATTACTACTGCAGAACATGATAAAAGGAAAAGAAACTAACTCAGCTGATTTTCAAAATATAAAGGTTTTATTATGTGTTTTCAATAAATCGTATAAATGAAAAGTGTGTTGGTTTTGTTAGAATTTTATATACATTGCTTTGAAAGTGTGTGAAAATTACAATCTTTCCAGGAAAAAAAAAAAACCTGCCTGCCTCATCTGATTTTTCAAAAAAGTGCACGAGAAACTAATGATTAAATTTTTTTGGCCTTATCGTACATCCAAATGTCCACAAAATAACTTATTGCAAATTTCACAAGAATAACTAAGATTGTCATGATGCTTTGACACTACTGAGTAATGGCAATTGGAAATTATCTTAACATTCACCTGGAAATGTGATCTGGAAATTGTGTTGATCTTGTGACGGAAAACAATTCTTGATATCAAACAAAGTTAAATCTGGATGTTGTACTTCAAAATCATAGAAGTTGTATGACAGAAAAAGACCTTTCTGAAAGAAAAAAAGAAAGAATTAATTTTTGACATTGATAATGGTTATATGAATAAACACTTACGGTAGATATGATTTCAATACTTTTTTTTTATTTTTCATTTTTGTTGGTTTTACACCCTGTCAAGAATATTGCACATATAAAGATGTCACCGGCTTTTAGGTGAAGTTCCACACATTTTGGCCCGTGATATGCACTGATGCCAATGCACTGAGTGTTCTGTTACATACCACACCCTAGCTCCTCAACACGAGACCTTGGTTTTCAGTTTCATCTGAAAGACTCTTGACTTTCACTTTGTATGCCTAGCGCTAGGCGAAGGAATAGTCATTACCATTTTTAAAGCATTTGGGATGACCTGATCCAGGAATCAAACTCGGGACCTTCTGGGTCACATGACATTATCTAGGTCATGAGGTCAAAGATCACAATGTGATCCAAACAGGCATATCATAAGGGTTGCACATGTAAATTATCAAAGTACTACTGATATTTTTAAAGATATAACCCGTCTTGGTTAAAGTTTTTCAAAAGTAGGTAAAATTAAAAGGTCAAGGTCACTAGGTAAAATCAAGGCACTGGTGGATACCCCTCAACAAATGAAATATCAATGTCAGATATCCTATATAGTTCAAAAGATATACAACTGTATTCTAACTTCATATTTGTGTCTATGAAGGCTGATGCTGATGTCGCTGGGGTTATCACATTTTACATTCTGTCCTAGAGAGCTGAAAACAACAAGCATTCTGAGAGCATGCATATATCAGTGTTGTCCATTGCCATTTTAACATTCAATTATCATTTATTATAATTAACAATTTGATAAGAATAAATAAATTGATGTACAAACCAACCTCTATGATGCTAATATCAAGTTTAACTGGGAATTTACTTGTTGATGTGCCATCATTTAATCCACTTTCTGACCAACCATCCTGTAAAAGGGAAATCTAAAACTTGAACAAATATAATCAGAATTTTTTTTCCCAGAGTAAGGAGAAATTAGAAAAATAGAACATGTTATAATGTACACACTTATTATATAAACCAGTCTAAACTGGTAATCAAGAGAGATAAATTACAATACTCCATTTTAATCAGCTACTGACTTTTAATATGTGAGCGTAAAAAGCTTTATTGAAAAAAAGAAACTAAAGAACTATTCTGATTGGTCAGAATTCCTAGAAACATGTCTAATCTGATTGGATAAATTATACATGTGGTTGAATACAATGGGTTTGTTGACAGCCTGATCTCATACTAGTCTAGATATGATGGCTTGACAAAATCTTAATGTACCAATAAAACAATGCCCTATATATTTCACCTACAATCTGAGTATGATTTTAAGTGAGCAAAGTGAGCAAAGTGAGCACTTTCTGGTAAGGGGGTAGAAAATTAGCTGTACAAACATTGGATATAAAACACTCTGCATCAAAATATCATGTGGTTTTCCTAACCTGATGCATTTAATGTTATATTGTGTTGCTACAATGACAAAGCAGCCCTCATTTCAAGGCAATGCCTTAGTTCATATTACTGTATGGAACTATTATATCTTACCATCAGAAAGTAAAACAATGGAACCTGCCTTGAGAGACCACCCCGTCTTGTCACTGAAATGTGGTCTCTCAAGGCAGGTGGTCTCTCACAAGAGGTTTTATTTACAGAGATATTTAGCCGAGTGGTTTCCAAAATGTGGTCTCAAAAGACAGGTGGTCTTTCATGACAGTGGTCTCTCAAGACAGGGTCCATTTTGATCTGCTACAGACATTGATATGGTATAATATCTTACCATCAGAAAGTAATACTCCAGAATAGCATCATAGCTCCCTAGTAGACCAGGCATTGTATACTTCTTGACTACTACTTCATACAGATTTGTCAGTAATCCTCGAACAGTTTTCTGTCAGAAGTGTGAAAATTATACTAAGAAGATCAACATGAACAATACTGGGTCAACATTGTACATACAGCATGCACAATATCAATAATTATCCAGAATGATCCAGGGACACACACACACACACACTCACACACACACATACTCACACACACACACACACACACACACACACACACACACACACACACACACACACACACACACACACACACACTCACACACACTCACACATACTCTCTCTCTCTCTCTCTCACACACACACACACACACACATGTGCACATCCACAGAAAACAATTGAAATTTCTTGACCTTTCATCTGGATCTACATATAATGTTTATAACTTTAATGATTACAGATTTAAAAATGTTCAACATTTTACAAATTGTTCTGCAAAAAAATAACTCCTAAAACCTCAATGTGAAGATTAAATACAATTATATAAGTTCAACCCTTTTGGTTCCTTACACATATAAATATAATGCGATCTCATTTCCATAGCTATATGCTGTCATTTTGATGTGACTCATTTCGACTAAACTGTGGTAAAACAAGGAGCGTCTCTTATAGTAGGCTACCTAATTGGATAATAATCACACAGCAACATTTTACAAAATACAGTGAAACTTGTATATAACAACCTCCTTAGTGACACAAAAAACAGGTCTTTATAGAGAGGTGGTCTTTATATAGAGGTTGATTTGTACACAAATGGTGCCATTTGCAGACAGAAAAAACAGTCTTTATACACAGGTGGTTGATAAGGCAGGTTTTACTGTATTTACAACAACAACAAAATCCACTTTCCAAGTTTGCTGAGCTGGCCTGGCTCAGTTGGTAGCGGACTCTTGATCATGAGGTCGTAAGTACAAGTCCAGCCTGCGGCAAGTCAGATTTCTGTCTTTGGGATGAGACAGTAAACACCGAGGTCCCGTGTCACAGTAGGTGTTGGCATGTTAAAAAATCCTCACTGCTCAATGGCCATAAGTGCCGAGCATAGGCCAAAATTTTAAGCCCTTCACCAGCATTTGGTGATTTCTCCATATTAGTGAAAGATTCTTCAGTGGGACATTAAACAACAATGCAACAACAACAATCCAAGTTTGCTGGGGCACACAGTAATAGTTAGCAAGAGAAATTTACCTTTAGATTAGAATGCATCAATTTTACAGTGAAAATCCATACAGATACAAATACTGTTTTACCCAAAAATTTAAAATCAAATTTACGAACTAGGAAAACAATACCATCAAACTGTGATTTTAAGGTCAACTATCAACTCACCTGTCCAATAAAGCGGAAATCTGGAGTAATATGAAACAGTTCTAGTGGACTTTTCATCTGTACCATGTAGGTGCCATCTTTCAATCTATCTTTGATATCAATATGTGTATCAAGCCCTCCTGGCTGTAACTGAGACACTGTACAATTTTCAAAGAATTTGTCTATTGTGTACTGTACACCTGAATGAAGAGTCAGAACATAAGTCGTGAATAGATAAATGGCAACACATAAATAAAATAGCAGAAATAAAATAGCAATGCATAAATAAAATAGCAACAGAAATAAAATAGCAACACTAAGATGAAGTTGAAACACATAAAACTAAGAAAGTTTAGTCTATAAAACCTATCACACACACACACACTCATTCACTCACACACACACACACACACACTCACACACACACACATACACACACACTCACACACACACACCTGAATGGGTGTATCTAAATTTTAAATTTCTGGAAAGATTAATAATAAATATTGGTAAGGTAATTAAAGAAACAAAGTATGTTCTTAATAGGAGAAATTGCCATCTCTGCTCTGTTATTATGGAGTCATCAGAAAATTTCTAGTATTTAGAGTTATATAACTGTGCCAGTAGCTCTACTTTGACAACAGATGATATGTGATATCTACCTGTATTAAAATCATGTATGACAGTCATTGGATTGGTTGTATAATATGGTGCTTCAGCCTTTGTATTGTGATAGTCATATCTGGTTAGTTTGTAATCTGTGTCAAACCATACCTAAAAGATACCAGTAAACCATGATCATCTCAAGAATTTGTCATTATATCACACATCACTGTCAAATCTTAAAATCATTTATCTAAGTCTTATGTTTACCAGTCAGTTGTTTCATTACTCTTATCTGTGCACCAGTCAGCTGCTATACTTATCTGTGTACCTGTCAGCTGTTAATCTTATATGTGTACCAGTCAGCTGTTATTCTTATATGTGTACCAGTCAGCTGTGATACTTATCTGTGTACCAGTCAGCTGTTACTCTTATCTATGTACTAGTCAGCTGTTACTCGTATCTATGTACCAGGCAGCTGTTACTCTTACATGTGTACCAGTCAGCTGTCATACTTATCTGTGTACCAGTCATCTGTTATACTTATCTGTGTACCAGTCAGCTGTTACTCTTATCTGTGTACCAGTCAGCTGTTACTCTTATCTGTGCACCAGTCAGCTGCTATACTTATTTGTGTACCTGTCAGCTGTTAATCTTATATGTGTACCAGTCAGCTGTTATTCTTATATGTGTACCAGTCAGCTGTGATACTTATCTGTGTACCAGTCAGCTGTTACTCTTATCTATGTACTAGTCAGCTGTTACTCGTATCTATGTACCAGGCAGCTGTTACTCTTACATGTGTACCAGTCAGCTGTCATACTTATCTGTGTACCAGTCATCTGTTATACTTATCTGTGTACCAGTCAGCTGTTACTCTTATCTGTGTACCAGTCAGCTGTTACTCTTACCTGTGTACAAGTCAGCTGTTACTCTTATCTGTGTACTAGTCAGCTGTTACTCTTATCTATGTACCAGGCAGCTGTTACTCTTACCTGTGTACCAGTCAGCTGTTATACCTATGTGTACCAGTCATCTGTTACTCTTATCTGTGTACTAGTCAGCTGTTATTCTTACCTGTGTACCAGTCAGCTGTTATACTTATCTGTGTACCAGTCAGCTGTTACTCTTATCTGTGTACCAGTCAGCTGTTATACTTATCTGTGTACCAGTCAGCTGTCATACTTATCTGTGTACCAGTCATCTGTTATACTTATCTGTGTACCAGTCAGCTGTTACTCTTACCTGTGTACAAGTCAGCTGTTACTCTTATCTGTGTACTAGTCAGCTGTTACTCTTATCTATGTACCAGGCAGCTGTTACTCTTACCTGTGTACCAGTCAGCTGTTATACCTATGTGTACAAGTCATCTGTTACTCTTATCTGTGTACTAGTCAGCTGTTATTCTTACCTGTGTACCAGTCAGCTGTTATACTTATCTGTGTACCAGTCAGCTGTTACTCTTATCTGTGTACTAGTCAGCTGTTATACTTATCTGTGTACCAGTCAGCTGTCATACTTATCTGTGTACCAGTCATCTGTGATACTTATCTGTGTACCAGTCAGCTGTTATACTTATCTGTGTACCAGTCAGCTGTTATACTTATCTGTGTACCAGTCAGCTGTTATTCTTATCTGTGTACCAGTCAGCTGTTATACCTATCTGTGTACCAGTCATCTGTTATACTTATCTGTGTACCAGTCAGCTGTTATACCTATCTGTGTACCAGTCATCTGTTATACTTATCTGTGTACCAGTCAGCTGTTACTCTTATCTGTGTACAAGTCAACTATCCTTTATATTTGTTGTATGAACTATTACTTTTACCATACTTTTCAGGGGTCACTGTTGCTTGTCCTTGATTAGTTTTAATTTCTAGGTATCCATCACTTACCTGTGAATCTAGAACTAGTCCTTGACTTGGAATAATTAACTCTTGACGATAAGAAAAATGTCCAGTTAATATAGGCATTGCTGTAGGTGCAATCCAACCTGAAAAATTCAATAAATTATTCAAAAAATCTTTCACTGACTTTGTTTTCACACAAACAAATTAAACCATATAGAAGACTGTAAATTCTGATCTAAAAATCAGAGTCAATCTCAATAAATGTCTATGTTATATTCTGTTGCATTATGTCAATACTATCACATTGATTCTGACAAAATATTCATTAATACTATCATACAGATTCAGACACAAATATATGTCAATACTATCATATAGATTCAGACACAAATATATGTCAATACTATCATATAGATTCAGACACAAATATATATCAATACTATCATACAGATTCAGACACAAATATATGTCAATACTATCATATAGATTCAGACACAAATATAAGTCAATACCATCATATAGATTCAGACACAAATATATGTCAATACTATCATATAGATTCAGACACAAATATATGTCAATACTATCATATAGATTCAGACACAAATATAAGTCAATACCATCATATAGATTCAGACACAAATATAAGTCAATACCATCATATAGATTCAGACACAAATATATATCAATACTATCATACAGATTCAGACACAAATATATGTCAATACTATCATATAGATTCAGACACAAATATAAGTCAATACCATCATATAGATTCAGACACAAATATATACCAATACCATCATATACATAGATTCAGACACAAATATATATCAATACTATCATACAGATTCAGACACAAATATATCATTGCTTCTTTGTCTAATTTAAATGTTCCTAGAAAAAAAATGAACATTTACACAATGATTTATCAGAATAATTACAGTAATATCATATATAAACATGATAAAAAAAATAGGATAACATACCAAACGTGACTTCTGTATGGATACCCACATATGTAGCAATCTGTGAACATGAAAAAAACAAAAGTGGAAAAAGGTGGAAATATAACATTATCATGATCACGATCTAAATGTTACCATGGATACAGAAGTATTGAGCTTGTTATTAGCCATGAAAGCTACTTCCAGTTGTCATGAATACAGATGTGCATGTGCAGTTTACTGTCAATTGTCATTTATACATATGTGCACTTTGCAGTTTATTTTCAGTAGTCATGGATACAAATATATACTGTGCAGTTTACATGAATTTATCATATATGCATGCACTTATAACCTGTTTGGCAAGTCTATTTATGTTTCATTTTGTTTATTAATTATAGAACTGAATGTATTTTCAGGTGAAAATAGCCTGTGGGCATAAAGATTGGATTTTATTAGGAATTACAAATGTGATACCGTAAATTACAATAAATGCACTAATCTGAGCGCTTCATGCCCAATAAGTGTTTATGTTTTTATTATAAACCATTTATATTCCTTTGAGAAGAATGAATAAGAATATAATGTCAGTTGTCATGGATACAAATGTGGATTGTGTGCATGCAGTTTACTTTCAGTTGCCATGGATACAGATATGTACTGTCCATTTTACAGTCAGTTGTCATAGATACAAATGTGGACTGTGTGCATGCAGTTTACTGTCAGTTGTCATAGATATTGATATGTACTGTGCATTTTACAATCAGCTGTCATGGATACAAATGTGGATTGTGTGCATGTAGTTCACTGTCAGTTGTCATGGATATTGATATGTACTGTGCATTTTACAGTCAGTTGTCATGGATACAAATGTGGACTGTGTGCTTGCAGTTTACCGTCAGTTGCCATGGATATAGATATGTACTGTGCATTTTACAGTCAGTTGTCATAGATACAAATGTGGACTGTGTGCATGCAGTTTACTGTCAGTTGCCATGGATATAGATATGTACTGTGCATTTTACAGTCAGTTGTCATAGATACAAATGTGGACTGTGTGCATGCAGTTTACCGTCAGTTGCCATGGATATTGATATGTACTGTGCATTTTACAGTCAGTTGTCATAGATACAAATGTGGACTGTGTGCATGCAGTTTACTGTCAGTTGCCATGGATATAGATATGTACTGTGAATTTTACAGTCAGTTGTCATAGACACAAATGTGGACTGTGTGCATGCAGTTTACCGTCAGTTGCCATGGATACAGATAAGTACTGTGCATTTTACAGTCAGTTGTCATAGATACAAATGTGGACTATGTGCATGCAGTTTACTGTCAGTTGTCATGGATACAAATATGTACTGTGCATTTTACAGTCAGTTGTCATGGATACAAATGTGGCCTGTGTGCATGCAGTTTACTGTCAGTTGTCATGGATACAAATATGTACTGTGCATTTTACAGTCAGTTGTCATGGATACAAATGTGGCCTGTGTATATGCAGTTTACTGTCAGTTGTCATGGATACAAATGATACTGTGCTCATGCAGTTAACTGTTAGTTGCCATTTATACAGATGTATATGCTACAGCTTATGCCAATGATTATGAATATATATATATATATATATATACATACACAGTGGAATCATTATTATATCTATAAAGATCAGGACCAGACTTTCAACTTTGACATATCCGGAATTTCTACTCAACTGATTTCAACAAAATGCAATTCCATTGTATATATAATATAGAGCTGTTCAGTGTAAGATAATAACAGCAAATTTTTACCAATACAAATCTTCAATAAATCAAGCTTACTTGTAGGTTTTCTTCATATACTGTTACCATAAACTTCTGTTGATATATACTTTGTCGTAATACGCTAAAAGCTTTGAAGATAGGTGTCTCTTGAACTGGCTTAGCATTCACCGTCCCTGTTGAAAGAAAAGAGACACACATGACTGTGAACAGCCACCAATAGGAATAATGATTGTTTGTTTGTTTATTGTTGTTTAATGTCTCATTCAAGAATATTTCACTCATATGGAGACCTCACCAAAAGCCGGTGAAGGGCTTCAAATTTTTGCCTATGCTCAGCACTTATGGCCATTGAGCAGTAAGGTTTCTTTAACGTGCCGACACCTACTGTGACACGGGACTTTGGTTTTTACTGTCTCATCCGAAGGACAGGAAACCATCCTGCTGCCAGCTGGACTCGAACTCATGACCTCACGATCAAGAGTTGAGCACGCTACCAACTGAGCCAGTCCGGCTCAGGACTAAAGATGTCTGTAATATGAAAAAATATAAAAATAATTTATCATTAAAAACTGAATTGTGATATGTTTATAACATAAAATAAAATATTAAACCATTTTATAATCATAAACAGGATTATGAGATTGGTTCTAAACATTTACTGACTGATTCAGAAGGTAGTCATTATTTGAAATAAAACTGTTCCCTCACTTAATTTAAAAGTCATATCATGTTAGTTTATAAATAATGTTAAAAAAATAAATTCATTTAATTCATTCTTCTGCATGTCTATTAAAAATAATTTCACTGCAATACTATGAAATTTCATGTGTTTTTGTCAGTATGTCTGCAATAACAAGAAAGTAGAATTAAAGGGGCATGTTCTCTGTTTTTTCTGAAGTTTTCCTTTTTTTCTACCTAGATAATTATACAACAACAAGAAAGAGATATACACAGGCATAAAAACTCTTAATTTCCTATATATTTTGTGAAAATTGCTTGGATAACCCAGGTTTGGCCTTTTTTCAATTGCAATCAATTAACTCAACCATACAATTTGTATATGAATACCACACTGGAGCTGACCTTATTTTCACAAAACATATAGGAATATGCCTGTGTATAACTCTTATTTGTTATTGTACATCAAGTACAAGTAGTAAAAGTAGAAAAGAACTTGAAAGAACATTTTGGTAAACACACTTAATTCCCCTTTAAGCCATTAATGCATTATGATGGTTAAATGGTCAAATGTACTGGTGACCTCACTTCATACTAAACTACTTACGTGTGGAAAAGGTTACCAGTCAACAAGCAAAAGTGGTTCATATGGTTAAAGCATTTGCTCCATCACAATAAGGTGCCAAATAAGATCCCAAATTTGGGTCAGAATCAAGACTTAAGTGACCATTCCCTTTACAAGCACTGGTATTGAAAGTGCAATCACAAGTCATTGGGATGGGACTTAACCCTTCTAGCCCTTTAAGAATCAAAATGGAATGCTCTTTTCTATAGTTCAGACCAGTCTATTATTATATGTAGGTTTGAAAAGTTTAAAAACAAAGGGGTCCTGTGTCAAGACAGGTGTCATACATAAAGAAACGTGCACTGTGTCAGGTGTAATGACAGCTAAGTCCATGGTGAGGGGCAAGGTTTGGTGGACTTCATCTTAAGCTGATGATGTCTCCAGATGCGAGCAAATAATTCTCCAAAGATGTAAAACATCAATATACATCAGTTATAGTAAACAGGATATTCAATGGAAATTGATATAGAGTTGTTTCCCTTTGTATATCTAATGACCAAATGCATTTACATGTATATTAATGCTGACAAAAATGAAATCAGAATCATGTTTTAACCTGTTCACCTCTAAATATCAAAATGGCCTGCTCCCAAAAATTGTTTAAGACTGATGTATTATGGTTTGTAGGGTTGGAAGGTAAAATGTCACCTCAATTCTAGTGTGATCATACAAGAAATTACCAGTGACATAATACAGTATCTATATATACTCACTTGAAAAGAGTCCACAAGTGCTGTTAATAAGTTTTGCTTTTCCATCTCCGATGTGGTTTTTACTGAGACGACACGATCCCTGTTTGTCACTAGGACAAAACTCAAAACTATTACAGGTAAAATTATCACTATAAACACAGAATTGTGAACACTCCACTGGTGAATTTACATTTCCTATAACCATATCATCTTGACTCTCTATAGATTTATCTCCAACGTAGATGAACTGAACTACAAATATAAAAACTCAGTTTATACATCTAGCAGTTATAACTCCAATCAAATTATTATCTAGTCTACTATTGTTCCTTACTTTGTGGTTTCTAAATGTTTCCTGGAATTTTAATTGTATCATTATCTAAATCCTAATGATATTACTTTGTACTAATTACTATAAGGCCAGCAGTCTCTTCCAAGTACATAATATCTAAATCCTAATGATATTACTTTGTACTAATTACTATAAGGCCAGCGATCTTTTCCAAGTACATAATATCTAAATCCTAATGATATTACTTTGTACTAATTACTATAAGGCCAGCGGTCTCTTCCAAGTACATAATATCTAAATCCTAATGTATCATTATCTAAATCCTAATGATCTTACTTTGTACTAATTACTATAAGGCCAGTGGTCTTTTCCAAGTACACACAGTAGGTTCTTTCCTGCAGCATTAAAAACTCATTGCCACAGTATAATTGTAAAATGCTGATAGTACACCATCAAAATTTCAACTGTCAAATATTATTATTTTTTTTAACATGAAAAATCGAAAAGATACATGTATTTCCTAATAGATTCTTATATTAAATGCTGAGGATTCAATCTGTACTGTAAATTATATATTTTTTGGTAAAATTGTGGCATTTGTAAAATTTTTGACCTGAAAGTTTTAGGATGTAGATGTATATCATAGTTATACAAATGCATATTCCTAGGTAAAAAAAGTTATGACTGAAATGTGAAGTTCTTTTTTGAATTGAGGACCCCTATTTGTGTACAAATACGGTATGTGTATCTAAATAAGCGAACTCATATTTTAGGGCTCTGAGGGGGTGTAAACTGATTAGTGCAATGTTAAATTCACGCAATTAGTCTTATTAGTTTTGTTGTGTATGCAGAACTTTAGCACTGCACTTGAATTAGTGCAATGACTTGGGCGTAAAAGGCGCTAATATTAGAATACCGCTAAAATAAGTATACATACAGTAGTTAAATACACACTACATTTAGGCCTTCTACTCACATCATAATGTAATCTCATATAACACTACAAAAGATTCCTTTGTTAGTGATTACACTTTTATCATGTAATATAGCACATCATAATGTAATCTCATATAACACTACAAAAGATTCCTTGGTAAGTGATTACACTTTTATCATGTAATATATCACATCATAATGTAAACTCATATAACACTACAAAAGATTCATTGTAAGTGATTACACTTTTATCATGTAATATAGCACATCATAATGTAATCTCATATAACACTACAAAAGATTCCTTGGTAAGTGATTTCACTTTTATCATGTAATATAGCACATCATAATGTAATCTCATATAACACTACAAAAGATTCCTTGGTAAGTGATTACACTTTTATCAGGTAATATATCACATCATAATGTAAACTCATATAACACTACAAAAGATTCATTGGTAAGTGATTACACTTTTATCATGTAATATATCACCAGAGACTTTGTGGTGGCTGGTCCTGGTTTCATTTATCTATTATATACTGTAAATAATACATTACACTGAGGCGGAGTCCTGTCCAATAAAGACGCATACAAATATACATCTGCGAAATCGTAGTCTACACGTACATGCTGTATTCTGAGTGGCGAGACATTCATTGTCATGCCCATGGACTTTCTCGCCTGGTATATAAAAGGATTAACCATTGCCGAATTAATTTGACCTGAAATATGTATTGAAATGTTACTAAGTGTCAACTTAATACATTCAGTATTAAAACATTCTATATCAAGATTAAAGTATACAATATCAATTGAATTCTTCAAATTTAGAAATGAGGTATACAGCTACATGTTGTATAAAGAAATGTGTTGAACTAGTTACATATATTGAAAACTGTAGACTTTTCCTCCCACATTTGTAGTATGACTTAAAGGGGCATTAACTGTGTTTTTGGCTTTTTTTAAAAAAAAAGAATCTTTCCTTATATATTACTTAGATTGATATACAATAACAAAAAGGAGATATACATAGGCATATGTAAAATCTTTAAAAATTCCTATATATTATGTGAAAATTTTTCAATTGCAATTGATTAATTCGACCTTCCTATTTGTATATAAATACCACACTGGACCTGACATTATTTTATCAGCTTGTCTACCCAACTATAAATAACTGACCACCACTGGGGAAAATTTGCTGACTGTGGTTTGAAACACCCAAGTTACATGATGACCATTCATAAATGAACGTTTATACTTTATCATACACCTATCTGATTCATTATTGTTTATTTACCTGGAAATTTGATTTTGAAATGCAGCTGAGCAGCCTCATTATAGCAAGAAGAAACATCAAATACAGATAAATCTGGATGATTGCCATCAAAATCCATGTAATTGTAGGTTACATAAAAATCTGCCTGAAAAACATAAGAGTTTCACAGGACTAAAGCGTCATCTGAGTAAAGTCAGTGTACATATATTTTTATGAAACTGATTTACAGAAATATATTTCTTTATTTATTCAAAAGCTTAAAAAGTCTAAAAGAACAACTCTTTCATCACATCAGAAAATTAAAAAACAAGAAGTTAACTTGATTAAAATTCAGGCAATAATTCATTGAACATTGTATAAAATACTTACTGACGCAATATCAATCGTTGTCTTTACTGGTACAGAGCGAGTGACAGAAATGCCATTATTTGGAAAGTTGACAAATTCATCCTGAAAAAGAGACAAGAATTTGAACCACTGTATATATTCCATTTCTAAGTCACCCATGATAGATAAGTTGTATCCCAGACTTTGCCCTCAAAATCTTGGTCTGGAGAACTCACTTGCATATAAGCATCTCCAACACAAAACCTCCAAAATGCAGCAAAATACATTACTTGTGTTGGTAAAGTATTTCAAAATACTCTTAAATCCCAGTTGATTTTTTTTTTTGTTCAACTTTATTTATTTTACAGCAATTAAAAAACATGTTACATCAACATATGTAAATGTCTCTCATTGGCTCTAATTGTGGCATTGGGGGGGGGGGGCTTGCTGGTGATTGCCAAAATGGTACCCAGAAAAATCCAAGTAGCAAACTTGGCAACTGCCATACCTTCTAACATACTCCCCTCGAGGATCGAATCTCGTTGGCAATGGTGAGAAGTGAGTGTGCTAACCAATGTGCTATTTTGGCACTGGAATCTCAGTTCTATAGTAGCATGAATAAACATAAGTTGTCACTAGATGATGCTGTCTTAGAAGTCTTTCCTGCTATACAACATCACCATGTAAGGTCAGTCCAGAGGTTAAAATTAGAACATTGCCTTTGTAAAGTCTATTTCTAAAATCAATGAAGTTACTGATAATACAACAGGTAATGAGTGAACAGGTATTTGAATAATTGTGAAAACAACTAATTTATCACTGCAGCCAGTGTTTTCATTCAGACTTGTTATATTTCAGATTGTTGACAGAGACATTCATAGTGTTGTCCTGACAAATACTACATCAAAACTTCAGCCAATGGATCAAGGTACAAATTTCAACTTTTAAATCAGAAATATCATTGTTTCTAATCTTATATGTAGACATTTTTTGACAAAAAATTACAACTCTAATTAATTTAGACAGACACTCACAAAAACAAAATAAAAACTGGGTATCAGTAATATTTCAATTTCATTTTTACATTGTATAAAATAATAATATGGGTTAATTCTATTTTACATTGAATTTATGAAATAATGATTTGGGTTAAGAAATATACAATTTTCTAAAGCAGATTCTATGCCACACAATTTCTCTGGCTATTAAACTAAGAAGTTTTCCTAAAAAATTGGGAAATGGAATACAAATTTTGATAGGGGATATATTTACCGCCAGAAAATAAACTTCAATTGTAGCATTCATCCCATTAGTGTAGCCTTTCACTTTGTAACTTGGGTCAACTGCAGAGAAAACATCACACTTCATTCCTCTACAGTTTCTCTGGAAAAATATATGAAATAGCAATTAATTTTATTTTTCTATTGTACAAATCTATGTAACAGTCAAACGTTTATGGTTTCAATTAGCCAGTGTCATACAAGCTATTTGCTTTTTGTTGATACTCTTTACTTTTAAATGCAATTATGTATAATCTTAGATACAAATTCCAAAAACAAAAAATGTTGTAAAACTTAATTATGTTTATCATGTTGACCCTGACCATCAGTGGTCATTTGAGCTGTTGTACATTTGAACACATTTTAACATACTAGTTACTGCTACTCTACCACTCATTCTTTTTTTTTCTTTTCTTTTTTTTAAATTTTTCCACAAAATCTTATTGCTATTACCACACTTGATTTAAGTGATGTGTAAATATGAGGTATACAAAAGTGTATACAGAGAAAACATACAGACATGCATACAACCAAACTTAATAATGCAATCAAATTCAGGGAACTCAATGTCTCTATCAAATTTAATTGATTTTCAACGTCATTTCCAGCATTGTGATAACAACAGGTCAATATATACATAACAGAACTTAACATTTTATGCAATTTTTACACAACAACTGTTCGTTGCCAATGCAACTGCCCAGTAACACCTTTAGTATGATCAAGTTTGATACATCAACACTATTTGTTTGAGATCCAAAAATTCAGTTGTTAACCCATTGACTCCTGTAGCTACATGCAGACTCACCCATTTCAAAGAATGGTTACGTCAACTGTACGGCTTCAGGAGTGTATGATATATAATTCAAATTTTACATGAATTTTAAATGTATTTTTAACTTGTTCACACCTGAATTATGCTAGTGGACCACACTATTTATTCATTTGGGCTAGTCAATATG